>NW_021011493.1:3837220-4052930 GCF_003987935.1 Bombyx mandarina
ATTCACCTGCCGCACCTCTTCGCAGCCAGGTGTAAACAGGTATGATTTCGATACTTTTTTACGTTCATAACGTATATTTATTAATTATATATCAAATTGAAGCTAATTTTTTTCTATTAATTATCATATATGGTTGCCTAATTAAATCTGGCCGCAAATAAGGGTTCCTGGCTGTTAAAGATGATAAATATTTAAGGTAGAGTGAAAGAGAGTTAACGCGTAACATCATTTGTCAGACGAGGATAGCGATTGCCGGCTGTGCGACGGTTTTAAGCCATTGCGCATGCGTCGAATGTTAGTGTCCTCAACTGAACAGATGCGGCATTTTTATTCTAACATAAAAACCACGCTGTTTTGGAGTTCGTAATAAACGTTTTATATTTACATTGTTGTTTTATTTGTGCATCTAAAAAGTTATTAAATTAATTAACGTAAAATAAAATTGATAAAGATGAAGTCGTGTTTTTTGTGTAACGAAAAAAGCAAGCAGTCTTTATTAACTCTCTGTTACTTCCCGGTGGTTGAGAACACTAACATTCAACGCAAAACCGTCGCACGGCCAGCAATCGCTATCCTCGTCCGACAAATGATGTTACGCGTTAACTCTCTTTCACTCTACCTTAAATATTTATCATCTTTAACAGCCAGCAACCCTTATTTGCGGCCAGATTTAATTAGGTAACCATATGATGATAATTAATAGAAAAAAATTAGCTTCAATTTGATATATAATTAATAAATATACGTTATGAACGTAAAAAAGTATCGAAATCATACCTGTTTACACCTGGCTGCGAAGAGGTGCGGCCAGGTGCGCAATGGCAACCGTGATTTTTTAAAATCATTATGTAAATTGCCGTGATGTAGACGATATTTTATTTAAAAAACAAGTGAACGAAATTTTTTACCAAAAAGCAATTAACAATAATTTAATTAAAAATACTAGCGGCCAAATTTTGATAGGCAACTTGGTAGATATATATTCTCCTAATTATAAATATACATAAAAATTTGGTTTTTAGCAAATAACCAATGAGCGCACTAATCCTGCAGTCGGATCTCGGACTATAACAGAGCCCATGGAGATCAAAATGTGAATATCGTTTTCTACTTCGAAGTTGAAGTCTAGACAGATGGTTATCCTACAGGGACGAATTACTGCTTTGGAGGAAGTATTTACCAAACAGGCGAATCAAACGAAAGTAATACACGTTATATAAATAAATAAAAATATATTAAAGATTCAATTGCTTTAATCTTTAATATATTATTTTTATTTATGAAATTCTCAATTTAATTAATGTGTCAAAATATTCTAATGTAATTAAATAACAGGATGTTGTGTTTGTTTACAACAATAACAGGATTGACAGACAATAAATAACATACAAATGGTGCAATGACAAAAGTTATTTCCTGAATAATTTATAAAATTCATAAACAATGAATACGTTATAATATTTTGTAAATATACGAATCAAACCATTCATGTTTGTAACAAACAGAGTTCGACTGTTTACGTTCCATAAATTATTCATCGTCTGATAAACGTTATAAAAATTTGTTTGTCTATTCGTGTTCGCTTTCGTGCCCTTTTGTTTGCCGGTGTGGGTTCATACGTTAAATGCGGTATATTGTTTTATTTCAGTCATCAGTCCTTCAGTCCTCTATCACATAACAGAGAAACTCATTCTCGTATTGATATTGTCATTAAGATACACATTTATTATGGAATTAAATTGACTAGTGCCTTATTCTTCATGGAATTATTTAAACCTCCTTTTACGATTTAATCTTATGTTGCTTATTGAAATCATATTATTTCTGATCTTTCGAATATTTGTATAATTTGCTAACTACCGTCTATTTTTCTTTAAAACTTATTTCATGATTTTCGGATGGAACTGAACTAATTCAAAACAAATTTGTACCTTATATATAGGCTGTGAGTGCTCATGTTGCTATGCCATTTATTTATGTTGCCTTTTTCTGGATTAAGGAGTTGCTCTCTCTTGTTCACAAAGTACAAAAAATCAATACCCAGTTAATGCAATTTTGTACTTATTATAGCTGATATATCGGACGTTTCCTGGATCATATAGTTTATCAGGATATCCTAAGTGTTCATCAAGGTTATTAATCCTTTGACTGCCATGTAGGTCACCGGTGTCCTACGCGGCGCACTGAAGTAATTATGTCAATTTCTGTTACTAAGCGTCTGGATTGCCTAACTTTGCAAACTTTTGTTTTTAATGTATGTTTTAGTTATCTCTCTTAGGAATAGATTCATTTTCGGTGACTTCGAATTCGTCTTGCCTAGAGTCTTAACAGATATTCCGGCATCTTAGTTAATTTCTTTTTTATTTTTTTCATACAAACAGTTTTGATAATTGCTGCTTCATGTATTATAATGTTCGTATGGCCATAACGACGAATGGTTTTTTTGTATTCCTTCAGAGCGATGAATGGTTTTTTTTGTATTCCTTCAGAGCGATAGAACAATTAGGCGGCTTAGAACTGGAGACGGACTATCCATACGAAGGCGAAGACGACAAGTGCGTGTTCAACAAGAGCATAGCCAGAGTGCAGATCAGCGGCGCAGTTAACATAACCTCAAACGAAACTGACATGGCGAAATGGCTCGTGAACCACGGACCCATATCGATCGGTATTGTAAAATGATCTCTAAATTTGAATGAATAAAATATAAATTGATGATTATGACTATTTAATAGTAACATAAAAAAAATCGATTTTCCTTAGTTAGTATCGGTGAGATATGAAGCGTTTTTTTTAATATATTTTTATTGCTTAGATATGTGGACGAGCTCACCGCCCACCTGGTGTTAAGTGGTTACTGAAGCCCATAGACATCTACAACGTAAATGCGCCACCCACCTTGAGATATAAGTTCTAAGGTCTCAGTATAGTTACAACGGCTGCCCTACCCTTCAAACCGACACGCATTACTGCTTCACGGCAAAAATAGGCAGGGTGGTGGTATCCACCCTCGCGGACTCACAAGAGGTCCTACTACTAGTAATTACTACTATTAATAACGCAACGCCTAACCTAGTACTAAGTGATTACTGGAGTAACGATGTACATGCCGTTATCCGCTTTGAGAAATGAGTTCTAAGGCTCAATTCTATAGTAGAACGATTGCCCCACCCTTTAGACCGGAATGCATCATTACTGCTTCACGAAAAAAGTAGGCAGGGTTGTGGTATCTGTCCATTCGGGTTCACAACATCCCTTATAATGGCTTCTTCTATAACCAATATCTGAGAGTAAATGAAATTTCTACCTCACGTCTGAAAGTCTGTAGTGGAATTCATGTAGCCAGACCTCGGTAACAGCTTAATTAGAACTATATTTATAAATCAATTCTCATACCGGAATAAAGCGTTTATTTAATACAATTGCGGCTAATTAAGAAAATCATCTAAAACAAGGAAGCTAGTCGGACCACAAAACCGCAAGGTTGTTTGTTTGTATCATAACTGAGTCATGTTTTATTATGAGAACTAATTAAGAAATAATATTTCAATAATTCCAGAAATCCTAAATATACGATATTGTTAATGAATCAATTGCGTGTCACGTGTTTTTTATAATGTGCAGGCATCAACGCGAACGCCATGCAGTTCTACATGGGAGGGATATCCCATCCTTGGAAGATGCTGTGTAATCCCACGAATTTGGACCATGGCGTTTTAATCGTTGGATACGGAGCTAAAGGTTAGTTTTTGTTCGTTTAGATCGGTGGCAAGATCACGGCTTAATATTATAAAGTCTGAAGTCAGCCTGCTCACAGTAGATCTAAATTTCAATTGTTTTCGTCATAATACCTCACTGTTACTTTTTTTTTGGGAACTGTTGCTGGGAATTTTTGACATTCGAGAAAAGAATATTGCAATATATGATTTCAATTTGAAAACCTCTCATAGACATAGCCTAACATGAATGTCGTCACTAACTTTGAGACTTGAGGTCTGTGTCCCAATTATGTAATTATATAGTAATTATGCATAAATTGTGTTTTTGCTTTCTATGATTTTTATTACATGATGTTATTTATTCCTAAGTCGTGGTAGTCATTCTTGTATATAAGTCGTACGAATATGTATCGTTCAAACAAAGTCTTATAACTCGTTACGAGTTACACGACAACTATGTACCGAAACATATCTAATGATGTCTATGATTTGACTTTTTTGCAGACTACCCTCTGTTCCACAAGCACCTTCCGTATTGGACGATAAAGAATTCGTGGGGGAAGTCGTGGGGGGAACAGGGATACTATCGGGTGTACCGCGGCGACGGAACCTGCGGCGTCAATAAGATGGCCAGCAGTTCTGTCGTGTAGTGCCTTCGTACCTAACTAAATACTGCAATGTGTACTATAAAAAAGGATCGCATAACCCTTTATTTATCTTTATCGGGTTTATACGTATTATGGCTTCTCCTTAATAAAACGAATATAATGCATTACTCAATTGACTACTTATTATTAATATTAATTTTGAAAATGTTTATTAATATATAAACGAAAATAAAATTAAAAGGTGTTTTTCAAAAATTTTATAAAATTACTAGTAAGGGTAAAAAAAGTTAGAAACAAAGCAGTATATGCTAGAACGATGACGTCATTGTTCATGTGTTAAAATACGTTTGGCAGGGGAAGCTAATTTGCACAGTTGCATACATTATATTTCTTTATGATTATAAAATATAACATTATTTCTAAGCTGAAAATGGAAATTTTGCTGCCTTATTGTGAATAAATAATTAAGTAAGGATTAACTATGAAATTATATATATAATATAAGATCTGATTATTTAGAAAATTAAAATTAATTAGTTTTTGCTTAGGTAAAAATTCATTTTATGTTACTAAACATTGTGAATTGACAAACAATTACAACACTAAATTTTATATACCATTTAAATAAGTATTTCGCTACTAAATTTTTAAAGCAATATTTCTAGTTATGCCAAAAATATCCTAGTTGAATTTCGTTTACGTACTAAATAAAAATGAGTTTTGAACTGGAACAAGTAACCCTAATGAGGAATATTGAGAAAGTGCCTTATTAAATTCCGTTTAAATGTTTTGTCTATAACAAAGAAACAATCGTCGTCATGAAAACCAAAGGGTCGGATATCCAAGTTTGTAAAAACTTTTTTCTAGTCTAAAAAATAAGAATACCGTAATCGATACATATACCTTCCGCATAGGTAATAAAAAAAACATCTTATCTGCAAAGTATAACAATAACTATCTTGAGTGACTTGAAAGACAGAGAGAGGGTAAGTATACTTCAAACACCATTTTCATTAAGCTAAAAGGCAAGTTGATTTGTACCACATGGAGTCTAAAAGCGATGTCTTCCATTAAAAAAATAATTTAATGGCAAAAGGTCTGTGTTCTGTGCTATATCAAATTAGATATGGTATTAGGATTCAAACAGATCATTCTCGAAGATAGTAACTGTATTACACGACGTCTTTGGTTTCGATTTTCAATAAATAAATAAATGAAATTTTTATTTAAACATAAATCGTTATTTTCGATCTTTTATTGTGCATTAACTGTGACTTCGATTTCATAGATTTTAAGATTGATCTATTTGGGAAGAAACGTCAGCACTATTTAAAAAAAAAAACTATTGCTACAAGCCACGGTACTTGTTTTTGTAACAAGTTCCTATGACGTGAATCCTTAATCAAAGGTAGAAGAAGTAGCTACAGTTATTCACTTACATTCCTCCCTTATTCCCTCAATTGTAGACCCCGTTCGGTCGTAATGCAAAAAAACGTATACAATAAATTTTGTAATATGATTTTGTACCGATCTCGTGTTGGTAATCCTGAAGTTTAGGAAAAAACGACGAGTAAGGTTTAGGATGTTTCTGCGGACACATTATGCGGTCTTCCAGACATCGATTAGAGAAGCTCATAATTGCAGGTCGCATAGAAGGCAAACGCGCCATGGACAGAACACCAGCCAGATGGTCAGATCTAGTAAGGGAAGCACTAAGTCAGCTTTTTCCAAAGTGGGCGATAACGCCCCCTTGTGGGCGCTGCAGGCCTAAAGGGGGGCGTTGTGTAGAGGCTTGGGAGGCGATTTGTAATTTCACCTAGGAGGACTCCGACACCTTACTTAAACACCGACTGAGCTCTCGCTATAGTGGTTTATAAGTAAAAAATAATTTATTTTCAAAGTGGGCAGTAGACAAAATAAGTTTGGGAGCCCCTGCCTGCACTAAGTGGTAGTCTGTACCTTGCGGTCCGCGCCACCCATGACCGAACACTGTGGAGGAACGTCACATGTGGTCGCGATCCTCAGCAGTAGGGGAACGATACCTATAGAAGAAGAAAGAAAAGGTTTAGGACCTAAACCTTACTCGTCGTTTTGGGGTCATGGATTCGAGTTATAAGTTGCGAAAATTGGATATCTTCTCACTTTTTGAAATGAATTCGATTGTGTAGTGTATAAGACGTATTTAAAAAAAATGACATTTAAAACTTTGTATGTAAATCATGTAAATAATCTTTGTTCGTTTATTATATATGCTTAATAACCAGATAACTCCTTTACGTCGTGTACAATCTGTACTAATTTTAAAGAAATGTTTATGAATCTATGTTTATTTTAAACGTTTTTAATTTTGTTATGAAATAAATAAATTGAACTAAATATTGTTGTTTTCTGTGTATATATTAATATATATTTTGTTTTAAATTTAAATTTCCTGGCTTATATTTGACGTACATCGATCGAAATCGGATGAAAGGCGATTGCATGCAGCAGAGATGCGAATGTTGCGATGAATGTGTGGAGTAACGAGAATGGATAGAATACGGAATGAATATGTTAGAGGAAGTCTGGAAGTGGCACCTGTGACCGAGAAGCTGAGAAGTGCGCGTTTGGGATGGTATGAATATGTGATGAAAGGAAATGAAAATGAGGTTGGTAAGAGAATGTTAACTATGAATGTGCAAGGATATAGAGGAAGAGGTAGACCTAAGAAGAAATGGATGGATTGCGTGAAAGACGATATGTGTAAGCGGGGAGTGAGCGAAGAAATGGAATATGATAGAGGAGTGTGGAAGGAGAAAACATGTTGTGCTGACCCCAGGTGACTGGTAGAAGGGCAAGAGAACGATGATGATATTTGGTGTACATCGAGTTCAAGAAGAATAACATAAGGATTTTTATTGCGATAGGGTGGCAGCGTCGTTCGTAGGCGTCAGTAATGGTGGGGCCACAATCGAGCCGCAACCTTTTACAGGATACTTGGTTTCAAATAAATTTATGGACAATATTTCAGTTGTCTCTGCATTAACAATGGCTTCTATTATTGAAGACTTACATCCAGGTTTCTAATAAAGTAGAACATGCTTTGTTGTACACTAAAATAAACACAACTGCAAAACATTAAATGCGAAAGTACAATAAGGGGTCTTATTGCTAAGAGCGATATCTTCCGGACAACCATCAGGTGGACAAGGATTCTTTTAAGGAAATAAAGTAACCGCGGTGTACTTGTCGATTGAACGAAATATATAAACATCAATATTATAACGATCATTTTATTATTTAAAACCTAAATAAACATATCAATGCAAACACTTTATTTTTACTAAAAAGACCTTTTACCCTAACACAAATATACCTACCTACCTAATAACGAATAGAGTTGTAAAGAAACAGCATAAGTTTAAATAAACGGTAAGAAAAAGGACGGAATCCAAGGGAGTCCAGACCAGATCGCGGCTGCCTATCCCGCTATGTAAGTGCTGCAAAAGATCGTGACCAGGTGTATGCACACCTCGTAACATATGTATGGGATAATAAGTTAGAAACTTTTTTTACGTTTGAAGAATTATTCGTGGCTCGTTTGAAGAAGGCCTCCAGCCTTTCCAGTTTGACCAGGACAGGTGGGCGTGCAAAGACTCAGTCAGGAGGGGTGGGATTTGCTAATAGCAACCCGAGTGCCTCCGAAGGCCAAACAAATCAAGAGCAGCTGCTTCGCAAATGAACGACTACTGCAGATCCGGCGAGATTCGATTAACAAATCAATGACTGTACACAACTCGGTTCGAACCACACAATTCGATTAACAGATAAATAACCGTATCAATAATCTGGTTACCCTCGACGGGTGCGCTTAGACTATTATTAAACAATTAAATATTAGACCCTCTTAAACAAACCTGCAAAATAGTTCAGAAAAACAGGTACTCTTTCAGGAAAACCCTGAACCCCGCTAGTATTGAAAACCACATTTTAGATAAATGTATCGTCTAAATGTTTGGTGTCACTAATTATTACTATTTACTTTATGAATACCTAATTGGATGTTATATTAAATTTGTTTTCCTTATTTAATAGCAAGCCGAATTACAACAAAATGCGTGGGCGTCTAAGCTGATTTTAATTAAGTGGCAGTATCAACTTCAAATCGACAACGTTGGTAAAAAATAATAATCTTGCTCTATCAGTTTTTAATGCTTACCAAATTTTTAAGATAGTCGTGTTGGAAAAACTGTAGGTAACACAAGACAAGGGCAAGTCCTGAACCACTACAGTTGTTATGTTAACACCAACCCCGTCATTTGCAGAATGCATTTTTTTGCTGAATGTAACAAATTTTTTAAATAAGTAAGTTATTATGAAAAAGCACAAAAAATAAGTGTGATATTTTATTTTATGTGTGTTAATGGTATGATAAAAAAAATAGCGCTCGTGCACTTTGGTGCACGTGAAAGAGATAAGCAGCGGCTTGGCTCTGCTCCTGGCATTGCTGAAGTCCATGGGCGACGGTAACCACTCACCGTCAGGTGGGCCGTATGCTCGTCTGCCTACAAGAGCAATAAAAAAAAAAGTGAAACTTTTTTTGGGGTTGTGTAGAGTTGCAGATTTCTTCATTTTTCATCCTTAAATCAAATTTATTTTGTCATAGGGAATGCTGTATATAAGAGAAACAAACCAAGCTCGCTCTGTAATTTCCCTTTCTTCACGGTCGAGCGATTCACGAGACGCTCTGTCTATTTTCTCACACTCGCTCTTCCAGAATTGTATCTTTTCTATCTAACCGTAACGAATCTGTCGCGAGGTAAATATTACTCTGAACGCGCTTTAAAAAGTTTCGAAGCGAATTGAGAACTTTAAGGTCTTCTGTGTGTGTTCTAAGAGACAATACAGTGTTCACTAGTAATTCGGTAGAATTTTTTATTTATCCCGAACCCCAGCGCGTAACAATATGTAGAAAAGTTTCCTCCCTGTGGCACATTGCACAATAGATATATGGAGATACCTAAGTAGAGTTGACCTCAGGCACGCGGCCGGTCGTAAAATTCATGTCAAATCCCTACGCAGCATGATAATTAATGATTCTATATTTTCCTCTGTGACTTTTTTGTTTCTGTAATACCAGTTTCCTACTAGTCTTTTGGTGGGTTTTTAACATTGTTATTCGGTAGGTACCAGTAGTGCCATCTATCGTCGAATAGCAAAACAGATAGAAAAACAACTAGTAGTATCGGGAGCGTTCGAAAATTGTTATGCGAGTACGCTTAACGCTATCTGTTGTCAAATAGAAAATACGGATATCGTAATGATCAAGTACTATCAAAGATTTTCTGGAATAGTCGTATCGACTATAGAAGCATTGCAAAGACGACATGAAGGCAGTTAGTATTCGAAGCAAAACAACAAAGGGATAATTGAAGCGAAGCGAAAAAGTGTTTTTGCGATAATTGAAGTCTATTTTAAGTACCGTAATAATTAAATAGAGTTTCAATTTGTACCTAGGTGAAAAATTTTTTTTTTTTATGATTGAATATTTACTGATGGCCCGGAGGCCTTTCCAGTTTCACCAGGACAGGTGGGCGAGCAAAGGCTCAGCCAGGAGGGGTGGGATTTGCTAACAGCTACCCGAGCGCCTCCGAAGGAGACCTAACAGCTCAAGAGCAGCTGCTTCGCGAATGAATCTACTACCGGATCGGAATCGCGACCCGCTGAGAAGATCCGGCGAGAAACTCAGCGAGCTGATTCATGGGTTAGGTTGCACGGCGAACCCTTTGTCGAGTTCGACGAGTACGGTTACCTTTTATTTATCCCAAGCCCCAGCTCGAAACAATATTTTTGCTATGTTTCTCTGTACGCTTTAAGAAACGATTGCCTGATTACACTACTTTATAATTAAATTATCATTATTTTCTCACACATCATACTCGTATTTGATTTCTGTTATTATTGATTTAACATTCTGTCTTGTTGTTTATTATACCAACAACAAAAAAATATCTTCGCCTTTAACAAAAAAATTCCATTGATTTCAGTAAGATAAATTTTGCTATGAATTATAAAACTTGGTATCATAAAATATATACCTAAGTATATAGTAAATTACGCGGTGTTTGGTGCAATATTCAACATGTAAATATGACAAACTAATAAATTCCTGAAGATCAGGTGTTTTTAAATAGGAATAATAAGCTAAATAATAAAAACATTTTTGAGAGTCTTACGTCCCTGCTATGGTCAAATCAAATTCGTGCGACGCTCAACACTCTGATTTTGACGATTTCCACAGCGCCGAATGTAGAGAACTATATACGTGGCGTGATATAGCAAGATGTAGTCCATCGGATATTATTAAACAGAGATAATTGTTCTCAGTCCTAAGAATATATGATCCGTGAAGAAGGAGGAAATCCTAAAAGCCTTTTACTATAATATGATGAAGACGAGTCAAAGCATCTTCATCATGTTATTTACATGACATATATAAACAACATGACATGTTTCGAGATGAGAACGCCACAGCTTACCTCGAAACATTAACACCCAAAAAGGCAAGGGGTCGCAACGCGTTCTACTCCAAACAATAATGGCAGAAGTAGAGGAAATCGCTAAGTGAATGTAAAAATATCGCAGGGGCGTAGTACTACGCGTTGGTCTAACCAGATCGGCGCCAACCTTGATGTCACCATCTCCGATGCGTTCCGAGAAGATGAAGACAGGATGAGATGGCACAATATTGTGAAGATGAAAGTCATGGATGGTCACCGACATGAGGAAGGAGCACGACTGAAAGAAGAGAGAAATTTCTATAATAATAATACTAGAAGAATACTATTATCAGCTGTAGAGCTAGGGAAGGCAGGGATCTCTCCTCGTTTAAAAATTACTACTAATGTTTCAACAACGATAATAACTTGTTAGTTCACTTGTGGTAGGACCTCTTGTGAGTCCGCGCGGTACCACCGCCCTGCCTATTTCGCCGTGAAGCAGTAATGCGTTTCGGTCTGAAGGTTAGGGCAGCCGTTATAACTATACTGAGATCTTAGAACTTATATCTCAAGGTGGGTGACGCATTTACGTTGTAGATGTCTATGGGCTCCAATAACCACTTAACACCAGGTGGGCTGTGAGCTCGTCCACCCATCTATGCAATAAATAAAAAATTGTTTTTTTTTTATTAAGTCCAGTTTTGTTGTTTGTCTAAATTTACAATAAATTCACTGCGACGAGGAAAACCTGAATGTACAGAACACATTTGAGTTCCTTTGAATAGCATCTATAGTTTAGTGCTTAGGTATTGTGCGCCCAGCAGCGAGGTCATAAAACTAGGTCGGTGGATGGAACGGGGTTACACACCACCCGTATGTACGTATAAATGGAAATGACTATTCGAATGTTTGATATTCTAGTTCGAAGTTAGTCTAAAATTGCTTCTCGAAAACTGCTGATAACGTTCGATATTTTTATGATGTTTTTCTTTCACGGGTGGTAGGACCTCTTGTGGGGGTAAGAAACAAGCTAAATTGATTATAAATACATGCTTTATTGTATGCATGTATGCACACATATAAACGATGAGCCCGGTGCTCCGAGACAAGAACCCATTTAGTTACTGCAAAATAATATTGAATTGGTTGATGCCAGAAAACTTGATCTTTTCTAAGCGGCAAGATTTCTTCAGATGATTCTGTAATCTCCACCGAGCCTGCCACCAAAACAGGGTTCATCCATTTCATCTGAAACTGCCGCGCTTATCCACAGTGCGTTCCCAGACTTTTTTCCGTGTTCAAGGAACTTATGTATTTAAGCGAAATTGATTCCTCACCATCGGATGGCTTGATACACGTCTGCTGTCATAGGCAGTTAAAAGTTGTTTTATAGTTTAATGCCAGACTTTATCTTTTGCTTTTAACGAACTGTACAAGCTTTGGACTACACATAAGAATTGGTTTGATAAATTAGTTTAAAGAAATTCCTCCTGCTAAGCTTACGGGGTGCGGGGCGCGGAGCGGGTCTCGGGATAACCCCTCTGCTGCGGCATGTAACTCCCTGCCTATAGAGGCAGGGGTGGTGGCTGTCTCTTCTTTCTTCTCTTCACTCTTCACCCTTCATCCTTTCTTGCTCCTTCTTCTCTTCTTTCTCCTCCTTTCTTTTCCTCTCTTCTTTCTTCGGGGCGGCCGCTTGTCTCCTCCAATTTTTTTTATAGCCCTAGCAAGAGCTGTGCTTCGAATAATCTACAACCGGATCGGAAACGTGACCCGCTGAGAAGATCCGGCGAGAAATTCAGTGGGCTGTGTCTGAGGGTTAATTTACTCGTCGAGCCCTTCGTCGACGGGTTCGACGCGAACGATAACCGGTGCTTGAGGTAACTAAAAGCACCGTTAGTGGATCCGAAATGACGTGTTTGGGGCGACGTCGACTGCTTTCCATTCTGTCCGCAGGATCGGGAATGTAGTTACCGGCGGCCACGATGAGAGGGTTCTCGTGTCGTGCCGCTTTATCGAAGTGGGCGTAGTGCAGGGAGGAATCCAATCAATCCGTGGACGCGATATCAAGAAAATGAGGTTCTTCGCGTTCGCAAGGTACAATATTTACAGGTACAATACAAGGTACACGAAGCCCTTCACGCGGCCAATGATCGCAGGCGCTGGAGGGACATGACAAGAAGCAAAATCCTGTCAAGATATGACGGTCACGGCCCTCAGCATTGAGGAATCGACGCAAGGAGGAGGTACAATAGGAAAATGTACAATTCGGGTTTTTTTTATTGCTTAGATGGGTGGACGAGCTCACAGCCCACCTGGTGTTAAGTTGTTACTGGAGCTCGTAGACATCTACGACGTAAATGCGCCACCCACCTTGAGATATAAGTTCTAAATTCTCAGAATAGTTACAACGGCTGCCCCACTCTTCAAACCGAAACGCATTACTTCTTCACGGCAGAAATAGGCAGGGTGGTGGTACCTACCCGTGCGGACTCACAAGAGGTCCTACCACCAGTATAACGATCGGCTCATATGATGTGTGCCATGTAAAAAAGATACTCGAATTCAGTTTCCTTACGATTTTTAATGTGTCAATTAGCATTTTCATGTGAACGAAGATAGAGAAGTTAGGTTATGGTTAATTGAGCTGTTTAACGACTAACTTTTGCTGAAGAAACTATCTATTTTTCTTGAAACGATAATTCATCGCGATGGTAGCTTGCATGAAATTGGAAAATAGTTTAATGGTTTTATATGCATGTTTAATTAACAAATGATTTACCGTAAAGATGCGAATCAGTTTTTGCTCTATGCTCTATTTGGTATTCAATCTATGTGTACTGAAATTATCAATTAAGTTTATTAAATTTGGAAATTAAATAAATATAATATTATGTCATATTTTCGAGCAGTGATCATATTTAAAACCACTACAACGGCTTAATCGCGCGTTTTATTTTAATTTTAGTATTACATAATTATTATTATTTTTCAGCTACTTTACGATCGCGGTCACAGAGGACTGAATTAAATAGTAGCTCATCAGCTCATCATAGTAGCATGAAATAAATAGTAGTAGGTCATTAAAGGTCAGGTGAAATAAAACAATAAGGCTGACGTAACCGGTAGCACATGGTTTTAATTGCGCAGATCATGAGAGATGTTTACTTACTATCTTTGAAGAGTATCCACAGGCTCCCTAATGGATTAGAACATTTACTGTAGAACGTAATATAGGACATTGATTGATCAATAATCGTAACTGCGTAAATATTTAGGCTCACGACCGTCATGTTAGGAATCGTTCATTGTAATTGACGAAATAATTTCCGAGCTGGAACACATTGCTAATTGGCAGTATTGATTATGACTAACTTCTTCAAAATTCTTCAAAGTAATACACTTAAAATGGTGTTGGTAAAGAATTTATCTTGGCGAATAATACAATCAGAGTGCAATCTAGGTTTTATAGAGTAAACAGAAACAGACAATAGTCAAGGCTAAAAAAGATAAATGACTTTTTCATTCACCTAACGTCATTGTATGTTTTGACGCTTCATCGTATAGGGAAATTCATCAAAGTCTATTTACAGTTACTGCTATAAAATGCTCTTGGAATAAACATAATGAGTAATGAAATATCATCAGTTGACCATCCGATTTGCTCTTCATCAGTTAAAAATAAGAAACATACATCCTCTATGGATCGTTCTTCATCGGTGAATTCCTACGAAGTCTTCAGAAACAACACGACAGCCGTGGAAGTAACTGTCAAGGAAATCGCGAATAAAAAAAACGATCAAACCGGAAGCACGGTTAAAAGCCTTCACGAAGAAATGAACAAAATCAAGAGCGAATTAAACAAAGCGAACGATTCAATCGGTAAAATGAGAGAGAGCTTCAGCATTATCGTTTGTGAAATGAAGAAACAGCTAGATTTATCGAACAAGAGAGAATTTGATTTGCAAACCAAATATTTGAATGCTTTGTTCGATAAAGAAAAAATGGTAGCATTGCTCGAATCCAAAACTAAACTCGTGCAAAAATTGAAAAACGAACTTAACGTAATGAAACGCGTATTGAAATTAGTAATTAAAGGTATTCAAAATGTACCCGAATTTCCTGAAAGCTGTACGTGCGAATTAGATTTTAGTGAGCTCGACGATGATTTTAAGAAAGACATTAATATTTGTAAAGATCTTAATGATTCTCGTCTTCTACATCAAACTAAATCATTTGATACATAGAAATAGCGCAGAGGAGACACATTACCCAACAAAAAAAAACTAAGTCTTTATTAATAGCCAAAATGTTCATAAAGTTGCAGTTCATAAAATGCAATTAATAATTTAAATCTAAATAAATTGACTACTTTCGATTTGTTGTTTTGCGAACAAGGAATGAAACAAAAAAAATCCGTAAAGCTAAAGAGCATTCGATCCAACCAGTAGCTTTAGCTTATTGCAATTTAGTGATATCGATGGAAGCATTCGTGGCATGCAGCGGGCCCGGGCGGTGCATATCCGAGTAACCGGGTCAGGCTGTGACCGGGTCATGCGGTCAGAGCCGAGCCGGGTCTCTGATCGGTCACCAGGTCGTCACGGAAGGCACGCCCGGTTGTGATAATAACTCGAGCTTCGACTCCTATCAAATTTTACGAGTTGAGAGTACTTTTAATGTGGAATATATAGAGAGCAGAACTATTTAGTAGCTAACGATTTTTTATGTATTATTCTTATTGATTATTAAGTTCCTAAAAACAACGAAAGATATTTTAAAACATTCTAAGCTCTGTCTCCGTGGTCAATGCAAGCTATTTAATTAACAAAAATGATGTGAGCTGTGTAAAGTTATTAAATTAATTACTGCAACCTTTCCCTAAGCAGTAAGTTAATTTGTAGCTTGGACAACGAATAATTGCAAAATAAAAATAAAAAAACAATTGGTCCGTGAACACATCGGTTACTATTCCAATTTATTTTGTTACTGTTTATAAGTATCAAGCTGATTTAGTGTTTTTTTTTAAATTATTTATTTATATACAACGTTATGGGGTAATCATTCGCCTTCAATTCATTAAGAATTTTCTAACAATCTAACATTATAAACAAATAGTATTACAATATTTGATACAGCACATTCAAAATGTTTTATTTCAAATTATTACAGTTCTGATATCGTTTATATCTATTATTTAAAAATTCCTATTTTGAATCTCCATCGTGCGAAGAACGCAAAAAACGGAATACAAGAAGCACTTAATAAAACGCTTAAATATGTATTTTAGAACGAACTAAAATATGTTCATTTCGTTATCAGCCTTTTTGCATTTTTCAGCAGGTCACAGCACGAGAATTCAGCCCCTTATATAGCTAATACAGTTCCATTCGTCCTGAAGGAACCCGGTACCGATCTGTGCCGATTCCAGCCGAAGTCTCCCGACGATTCCCTCCCGTTGGAGCAGTTGCTACACAACCTCTGCTGCCTCCGCTCGCTTTCATCCGCCCCAGTCACTTGCACATGTGATTAACTTTTAAAACAAATTGGTGGCGTGATCGTTTCTTTTATTTGCCTTCAAATTTTCGGGGACTGAGTTACGTGAAATTTTCGTGCGCATTCTGAAGATGGGTTCAGTTGAAACAACCGCCAGACGAAGACTGTAGGCAGTGCAGGTTCGTACCTAAATCTAGACACGTTTGTTTAACTTCGATGCTGGAATTTTGGAGAATATTGACTTTCAGCTGTTTCAGAGACCACTCGAGCACGAACGAACGGGATTATAGCTAAATCCACGATTTTTGATATTCACGTATATTTTTAAACGGTTTTATTATTTTTGCGTAGAACTTAATGGTAATCCCGCTCATTAAATACGTGAGTAATCATAGTTTAGAGTGGTTAGTGATTTTCAATTGATTATGTTAATTTTTTAGACAGATTATTTTATAATCATTCGCGTATTAAAAAAAATTGCTTACCAAATTTAAAGATGTGTGTAAAATGCATATAAAATTGTAAATTAATATAATATTTTATTTAGGAGAATTACATACTTTTAACTCTTTGTTTTATTCTTTTGTTTTTGTTGTTTTTTTGCTGTTTTTTTTTTATTGGCCGCTTGAGGATTATTTTCAATATTCGAAGCCAAAATCAATATTTAAAAATATGGATACTTATACTTAGAATATAGATACTTACATAATATTTTCAAAATGATATAATAATATGCTGTACTACATAGGTTTTTTGTGACGATGAAATTCAAATATTATTATTTAGCCAGCCGTTAAAATTCAAATTTAAAGAAAAAAATAACTAACTGGGAAATCATAATCGACACTAGTTTTTAAAATTATGGATACTTTTTTTTTTCAGTATATTTCTTAGAATCATCACTCCGGAACTGAACGCGATGAAAAATTCAGGGCCAGTTCTGGAAATTACGAAAATTAGAGCTTAAATTTTCTTTCTTTTGCTTTACGATCTTATTTATCTTCGAGTTACACAGCCTGTTCAAAAACAACGAGAATTTTGTTTTTATTTTATGTCCCTTAATTTTTAGAGACCAGTGTTATTATAATTTGCATAAATTCAATGATGTATTAAATACAAGTTCGTGTAACTGTACCATCGGGTTTTAACAGTTAATTTTAGTTAAATAATTGACTTTGGCTAATAGAACGACAATAATTTAGAAAGCCATGTTCAATATTAGAATTTTAACTTATAGAAAAGAAGATTTAGTATTTGATATTATATTGAACGTTAACAGCTTACATTAGCCTTTGGGTGATCGAACTCTCAATTGTATAACAGTTACTCTTTAAACTGAAACGCACGATCGTTTCGCGGCAGAAATAGGCAGGAGGGCGGTACCTACCCATGCGGGCTTACATCCTGCCACAATTAATGCCCGTTGGCAAATCGTAGTACGCTGGTGAAACACCCAGAGCTCGTTCGGTGAATCCCTTAGTCACATTTAGACACCCATGGCTAGAATTAGGGTGATGTCATTCTAGCAAAACAAAAGCATTAACTCTTCCTAAATATTAGGTACATAACTAGGCTTGACTAATATTTTTCAAGATAAATGAATAAAAAATGTAATTCATAGCAAAATTTGCATACCACATTTTTGACGTAGATTTTCGATGTTTAGGAGAAAGTTGAAGATGTTTAGTGAAGGATGGTTTTACCACTTTTTATTTATTGCTTTGATGGGTGGCTGAGCTCACGGTCGACCTGGTGTTAAGTGGTTACCGGAGCCCATAGACATTTACAACGTAATTTCCGCCACTTACCTTGAGATATGAGTTCTAAGGTCTCAGTATAATTACAACGGTGCCCCACTCTTCAAATCGGAACGCATTACTGGTTCTCGGCAGAAATAGGCAGGGTGGTGATACCTACCCGTGCGAACTGACAAGAGGTCCTACACCATCTCGCCGCGTCACAGTAACCTGGGTTAGCTGTGACACGGCGAGATGGCCGGTCTATGGAATGCCTCGTCGTGCAGAGAAGGGAGGACGGTACAAGAGCGCACGGGAGGTCGCCAATGTGACTGAACACATTCCTCTGCATCTTCTCTACGAGGTCCCCAAAATGAGTGCAGCAAGATGGCGTTAAGCAGGCAGATATAGCGGGATATCGTGAGACGGGTCAAGTCTACCCCCTCCAACAATCACAACCAAGTCAAGAATGTCAGTTGTCAACAGTGACGCTATTGAGAAGTAAATCATCGTGGCCTAAAGGATAAGACGTCCGGTGCATTCGTATGTAGCGATGCACCGGTGTTCGAATCCCGCAGGCGGGTACCAATTTTTCTAATGAAATACGTACTCAACAAATGTTCACGATTGACTTCCACGGTGAAGGAATAACATCGTATAATAAAAACCAAACCCGCAAAATTATAATTTGCGTAATCACTTGTGGTAGGACAGACCTCTTGGGAAACCGCACGGGTAGGTACCAGCACCCTGCATATTTCCGCCGTGAAGCAGTAATGCGTTTCGTTTCGAAGGGTGGGATAGCCGTTGTAACTATACTGAGAACTTAGAACTTATATCTCGAGGTGGGTGGCGCATTTTACGTTGTAGATGTCTGTGGGCTCCAGTGACCACCTAACACCAGGTGGGCTGTGAGCTCGTCCATCCATCTAATCAATAAATAAATAAAAAAGAGAACCGTGACGTCGTCTGTATCTTTATAGCAGCAGAAAAATATACTATGTAACTCGTCAATTATATTTATAAATAATAGTGCTGGGAACAAAGACGTCACCATGAATCGTCATTCCGAGTAATTAATTAAAATCGATCACCCAATGCCAAATGAAATATCACAATAGTTAGCTGTTAATGAATTCGATTCTGAGGATTCGTTACAAGAAACTGTTTGAAACTGTTTAATATGTATGACTGTTTACATGGAATTATTTCTACTTACAAACATTCGCTTGTAAATGTTTTTTTCTCGTAAACTATAGAGAAAAAAAACTTTGGAATATCGAAAAAGACTTACAAGTTTAAGTATGTTTTATGAAAAAATATTCGTTTTTCGTCTTTGAAATGTTTTGACATTTATAATTTTAGTTTAGTGGGGCTTTATGCGGAATCGGGCCCCGTCTTTTGCCGCACTCAGTTTCCACTGTGTACATACAGCCCTTGTATTTTCGGGGACAATTTCATACTCGTAGTCTTGATTTCGAAAAATCTCTGTTTATCATGCAGTCGGTGAGTTGATTTCAAGAAATTAGAGTCTGCCAAGCCGTCATGCCTATTGTGCTGCAAAGAATGTGTGGGTGGGTTTCCACCTAAGAGGGCGAGATTGGCTTTGTTATGTCGATGGGCTCTGAAAACATAAAAATCAACACAGTCTCGACCTAGGACTCGTTTGTACATCGATTTCAAAACCATCCAAAGATTTAATATACACGCAACCAATATTTTGTAAATATTTTTTTCTGTTACTACAAAATGCTAGTTAGAAGTTTTGCTGAATTAATTTAGAAAAACATGAGACTAATGTGTGGAGATTTTCCGCGAGTTCTTTTGCCCTCAAATTTCTCTTGCACCACCAACCGCTCAGTGAGACCAAGCAGTAAAGTTTTATTTTGCGTAAAAAAAAAACAATTCAAGTTCCGCTTAAGCTTATGCCTCGTAGCTGTTGCTACGCTGCTACAGTAGCGCTACGCAAGCCCTGCGATCCGTAGCGCTATCACAGTCAAATCGGGTAGAAACCATAGGGATGATAAAATATACGGGCCTATTACACCCAGACCAGGAGAAATAAATGTTAAGTCTTTCCTTTTTGCCTCTTCTTTTTTCATATAAATTTATTATTATGTAAATGTTGTCTCACTCGCAGATCGTATCGATTGTATATGCTCATTGCATATGAATAAAAAAAATTGTTCCCTTGGAAGGCAGGCGATTTCTTACGCCTTCCTCATGTTGAGTCCGTCATTCAAACCATCTGTAAGCCCTTAAATTACTTATGAAAAAATCAGGTAGTTCTAGAATTGGAAGATACGTGGCAGCGGATTGAAATCTTGCTTTGCTGGTGTTAAATGATATAAAAACTCTTCAAAACAATACAGAGCATAAACGTAATAGTTTTCGTCATTTTCGTAATTATGAATTAAAAACTGCTGTCATGAACGAAAAATGATTTTCCATACAAAATCGTCCGGAAGATAAGGGTTTTTATATCGACTCTCGTATTTGTAGTTAATGTTTATGCTTTTATATGTATAAGATAGATTTATTCTATTCCACATACAAATATATCTATCGAACTATATATGTACATCTATCAGTCATCATCTACAATTTACTTTAAAATATAAATAAAGCTAAAATCTTAATAAAAGTAAAAATTCAGTAAATTATTGTGCCAATTCAGTCATCTTTATGAATGAACATGTGTCTTTTAATTTCATTACAGTAACTACTTGAAATAATATGCATACTGTATAAGTTCTTAATTCATACCTCTTATACTCAAGAGAAATAAAGGTCTTTAAAGCGCGCTTAGGATCTAGCAACGTAGAATTGATTTATGTCTGCCCTTGACGTTTATTTTTCTGCGAATTCTTGTTTATAAATCTGAATTATTACAAGTTTCTATGATTTTCATACGAGTGTGTCGTTCGATGTTGTCTTTTAGCACAATTAATGTTTCCTATTTCCATTCGTCTTTATAAAACTTAATCTTTTTGCCAATGTTATTTCTCGCGATGATTGACGATTTGTTTTGAACATCAATAACAGACGTGAGACCTTGTTTTTGTTGTTCGACGTATACATATTGTATAATATATACATATTGGCAGATGTAAATACTCTCGTCGATGTCGCAGCATTAGAATCTCAACACAAACAACTTTAACAGGTGACTGTACCTATACACATTACGGCGTAATATTACTCAAAAATTTGAATCTGCGCTCAAAATAGTGACGAAATTATAATTAATATATTGGTTATATATAGGTTTTTAATGAATATATAGATCAATGCGCTCTTCTTATCTATATATTAAACTCTCGTGTTGCGGTGCTAGTTGCCAAACTCCTCCGAAATATCTCAACCGATTCTCTTGAAATTTTGTGTGCATATCGGGCAGGTCTGAGAATCATTTTATACTCCTAAATGTTAAGGGTGGTCCACCCAAAAAAAAATATAACCTATAAATAATTTATATAGCAAAAAAACGTTTGCCGGGTCAGCTAGTAGTTACATAAAAGGATGAAACAAACCTTTTCTGCGGTCACGTTACATGTTGATTCTCTTCTCGGATCGTTATCCAGTGCATTACACTGGATAACGATCCGCCCGATCTTCTATCATGCCGCGTTCCATTCGCCAATAGTAAATATATTTTATTTAATTAATTTAAAAATGAGAGAAAATGATGTACGGTCATCTGCCCTCAAACCGAAATATCCTTTACTGTGGGAACTAGATACATTAGAGATATAGTTTTAATACATATGTGGGATCGGAATTGAATTCTTTTTCATAATAGAAATTGAGTTTGTTTGCTACTTTTAAAATTTGAATCTCTTCTCCACATTTCACTATAATGTCAACATTTTGAGCGATGTTCAAAATTTTACTACATCTCTCAAAAGTCTGAAGCGTATTATGAACTTAGCTTAAAAATAATCCAAAGATATTTTTAACAAGAAAGTGAGTTAGTAATAAAAACGTCGTGTAAGTCATTCAGAATTTATTTTGTTTCATAAAACTTTCATATACCGAATACATCAATATTTTGAAGTATAGGGTAAGCAAAGGATATTTTACACCTATATTCTACTTTCGTCGAGACCCACATTCAGTTACCGGTTGCGGTTATTAAAGGACTGTCCCGTAATGAATTAGCAAACGGATCCTCGTGAGGCTTTGACCGTGGACTTATCGTAGATTTTTTAATCGTGTTAATTAACTTTTCCCCGGCCGGGTCGAAATTTCTCATTAAGCTTTTTATTTTGGCTTATTGTAAAAAAAAGGCGAGGTCACCCACAGTACACAAAAGTACATCCCTCAATTTATGAATTAATTAAATTCGGAATACGTTTAATTTCCTTTTAGTTTCAGTACTGGAAGTTTAGTAGTATTAGAGTGGAATATATAGTATTTCGAATAAATTTCACTTGAATTATTTGAAAATTCCGAGCGCGTCTCACCCTTTAAGCCGGCGGTCCTTGTAAAACAGCCGTTAATTCAATGCATTAAGCACTATGACTTTATTACTCAACTTTGTTTTATCCACGATTTCATTGCCTATGCCCACGAATATATTATTTAAGTGGGTGCAGAAATTTTGTCATCGGTAATATTATAATTTGGATTGGATGCTATTGGATTTTGATGGTAATGTTATCGAGAGTAACCTTCATGACGAACTATGGTGAAAAAAAATAATGGAATTTAATCACATAACGTTTTTATTGTTTCAGATTTGCTTGAATACAGAATCAAAACAAAAAAACTCAGAATGTTTTCCTTATGCAGGCGATACAAAGACGAGCACGGTACGTTTAAAAATTACCTATTAGTAATAACGTAGATGTTAATAATATTTATTGATAATTTAGTTATAACATTAAATAGTTAAATATAAAGTATAAAAATGAAATAATTAAATAATAAAATAGTTAATAATATTTATTTCAAGAACAAGTCGTCGAGTGTTGGAAAATAGTACCTCCTCTAGAGACTGAGAAGCTTAGTGTCGTGTTTCTTATAAAGAAAAAAGATTAATGCCCGAAAAGCTCCTAAAGTGTTTGTACTCGAGAAATCCTTTAGATAAAAGATTACCTAAATTCATTTTCAGAATACTTTATGTTATTGTATAAGGAGCTTCCTGGATAAATGACATTTTGTCATGTTAATGTTTGAAATATCTATGTTTAATGAGTGAAGAGATGCGTGAGTCTTCAAAATATCCAACAAACAAACTGTAGCGGTAGCTATCATACAACACAAGATACTTTTACAACACAACACAAGATTTTATACGGGTGGTAGGACCTTTTGTGAGTCCGCATGGGTAGGTACCACCACCCCACCTATTTCTGCCGTGAAGCAGCAATGCGTTTCGGTTTGAAGGGTGAGGTAGCCGTTGTAATTATACTGAGACCTTAGAACTTATATCTCAAGGTGGGTGGCGCATTTATGTTGTAGATGTCTATGGGCTCCAGTAACCTATTAACATCAGGTGGGCTGTGAGCTCAACCACCCAATTAAACAATAAAAAAAATATGCCTGAAACTTGTTTACGACATTTTCAAGTTAAGTTGGTATTTACGTATACAAGTTCCGAACAACGACATTCGGAGATCCTTTGTTGTATCCCTCCACAAAACTAGTTACAAATGATTTATTTAAATATTACACATTTAAATTAGTTATATACCAAAAAAAAAAGCACTGAGGCTGTTTAGTCGCGAATATCATTGCTTCAATTTTCACAATGGTAAAACTTCCAAAGCCTTAAAAGCAAGTGCAGTGTTATGATATTGTTATGAATTCATAACATTGGTACATTATATAGTACCACTGTTTAGGTATATATGTATATGTTGGAGCTATGTACTGAATTTGAATCGCGTGCAACTACATCTATTGTTAATCAGACGGCATCATTTATAATCTGCACATTACTAGACAATATATGGCATATAAATAGCACCTCACGAAAAAGTCTATGAGATCACCATATTTTCAAAAATATTTCAATTCTCTGACGGCAAAAACGTGATCTTTTCAATATTAAATGACTTAATAAATAACAGAATAGAGTCAAATACTTTCTTAAAATAGATTTAATGTATTTTAATTATGTTTAAATAATGACATAAAAGAGCTTATTAATGTTTTAAATATATAGGGAGGAGAGAAATTAGGCGATTCCTAAAGGCCTGTGAAAACGTTGTTTTTTATTAAGGTTTCTTTAAACGCAGCCACGTAAAACTCCCACTCTCTCGGATCGTTTGGAACCTCTGGGTCTGCGGAGGGACTTCGGTTCCCTCTGTATTTTGTACCGTATGTTCCATGGGGAGTGCTCTGAGGAATTGTTCGAGATGATACCAGCATCTCGTTTTTACCATCGCACCGCCCGCCACCGGAGTAGAGTTCATCCATGCTACCTGGAGCCACTGCGGTCATCCACAGTGCGTTTCCAGAGATCTTTTTTGCCATCCGGCTATGGAATGAGCTCCCCTCCACGGTGTTTCCCGAGCGCTATGACATGTCCTTCTTCAAACGAGGCTTGTGGAGAGTATTAAGCGGTAGGCAGCGGTTTGGCTCTGCCCCTGGCATTGCTGAAGTCCATGGGCGACGGTAACCACTTACCATCAGGTGGGCCGTATGCCCGTCTGCCAACAAAAGCAATAAAAAAAAAACTTTGATTGCAGTGAAAACGTGCGCAAGCCTTGTTACCATGATAATATTAAGTTTTTGAAACTTAATAAATGTATAAAATAAATACGTAAAATACCTTAAATATTTTCAGTTCACAATTCCTAAAAAAAAAAAAAAAATTTAAATGTCAATGTCAATTTAAAATACATTTAATTTCAGACAAACAGAAAACTTTACGAATACGAATGAAAGTTTGAACTCTACGTTGCATTTATATTTTCAAGTACGACAAGGCTTTTAATGAAATACAATTGCGTAGTTAAACTTCGTTACACTAGAGTTCACTAGACGTTCGCTAACATTTTATTCGCTTATCTATCTTATTATTCAAATATCGCTTAAAGCATTATCGCTGTAATATAAACTAGACGATGACCGGTATTTTTTTTATATTTTATATGAAAAAGACACAAATAATATAAATAAACAATTCATTTTCTTGGTCTAACCTTAAACCAAACACTCATTGGCTTCGGGTGGCTTAACAACGCCATCCGCTGAAATAGCATAATAGTATTATTATTCACCAATAGATGTCGGGAAGAGTCAATCGATAAAGTTGAAAATTGAAAACACGATTAAAACAACATTTTCTGAAAATAATTCGTAGCAAGATCGATTTATCGCCCCCAAAATCCCCTGTATACTCAATTTTATGAAAATCGTTAGAGCCGTTTCCGAGTTTCAGATTATATATATATTAATATACAAGAATTGCTCGTTTAAAGGTATAAGATATTTTTAATCTATATATTAATAATTATAATAATAACTGGGATCGAATCACGCACGGTCATCCGGCCTCAATTTAGTATTCCCTGGGTTATGTGTACCAGGGACTGATAAACATACTTAAACATATATACATATGTAAATAATAATAACCCAGACAAAGAGCAAACAAACCTGTTCACTACATTTTTTTTTGTTGCTTCGATGGTTCGACGAGCTTACAGCCCACCTGGTGTTAAGTGGTTACTGGAGCCCATAGACATTTAGAACGTAAATGCGCCACCCACCTTGAGATATAAGTTCTAAGATCTCAGTATAGTTACAACGGCTGCCCCACCCTTCAAACCGAAACGCATTACTGCTTCACGGCAGAAATAGGTAGGCGTACTCACAAGAGGGCCTGCCACCAGTAAAAACAATAATGTTTGGCCGATGTGTGAATTGAACCTATGACCCTCGATACAGCAGTCAGGACCTCTGACTACTGCACCAGAGAGCCAGCCAAATTAACAGAACTATAAATTAACAGAGTTTCTCATTCCGAGTCTTGAATGATTTACATTATGGCGACTATTGTTAAGAGCGAAACGCCTAAGAAGACGAAGCGAATAGAGTAAAGCGAAGAGAGTCGTCGTGGCCTAAAAGATAAGACGTCCGGAGCATTCGTGTTGAAGCGATGCACCGGTGTTCGAGGCGATCCCGCAGGCGGTTACCAATTTTTCTAATGAAATACGTACTCAGCAAATGTTCACGATTGACTTCCACGGTAAAGGAATAACATCGTGTAATAAAAGTGAAACCCGCAAAATTATAATTTGCGTAATTACTGGTGGTAGGACCTGTTGTGAGTCCGCTCGGGTAGGTACCACCGCCCTGCTTATTTCTGCCGTGAAGCAGTAATGCGTTTCGGTTTGAAGGGTGGGGCAGCCGTTGTAACTATACTGAGACCTTACAACTTATATCTCAAGGTGGGTGGCGCATTTACGTTGTAGATGTCTATGGGTTCCAGTAACCACTTAACACCAGGAGGACTGTGAGCTCGTCCAACCATCTAAGCAATAAAAAAAAAAAAAGTAACAGTATACTTCCACTGCGAATACAAAATATTCAAGTAAGCATGTGCGTAGAGTGTAAGCTGCCACGCGAGACTGAATGAGCTTTTTTACCCATTGATAACTCTGCAAGTTTTAGATTGTGGGCTTAGAAAATTTCAGTTTTATAATTTTAGCTATATTTAGTGATTTCTTTGTTATCATTGTTCGGGTTTCCGTCGAGGCTTGTAGATCGTTAACTAATTTACGTTCCTAAAAAAACTAATGTATTAAAATATCGTAAATCGTAATTAATTTTGGTTTATGTATTTTTTTATTATTATTACTGCAATATTATAGTTTTATTAATATTTTGGTTTCGAGAATGTTTTCCTTACATCACAAAAATAAAGTAATACTATAGTAAATATCAACGAGCAAGTCAATGAAGCAAATATTATGAAACAAATAAGATTAAAACCATTTTCAAATGGATTGTAATCAGTTGGAAAATTAATACAGCACTTATATCGGTTTTCTGGCATATTGTTTGAAAGAATTAAATGCGAGAATATCGAATTATTTTTTATAAATTTTAAACGAGATATTTAAAGTTTGTGTATATGTCCGTTGAAAATACAATTGATGATATATTTTTCTCAGGACGGAGGCTAATTCTTGTGAATTGGCGGTAGTTCTTTTGACGTTCAACAAGTATGTACTTTCATTTATGTTGAATAAAACTTTTTTGATTTGATTTGATTACTTGTCAACATTACCGAACCTTAGGACTTTCTTTGATGCCAGTTACGCTTGTAATTAAAATCTGCAATTTCTCGTTAAATTATGTTAAGTGAAGATGTATATTCATATTTTTATTGCACATCTATATTTTTGGCAATAACATGAATTATTACATCGAAGCTTCACAGAAAATATTTATAGCAACTTGAATGAAATTCATTCAATATATGAAACGTCGCAATATGATAAACAGAATAGCTTGCGAGTTCCTCCCCCGGGACGTTGGAATCCTACCGTATAAGTGACTTGTACCACTCTCGTTTATAAGCTCTTCCAAAGGGGCCTGTTTAATGTGAGAGATTTTCGTGTCACTTCGGTATTTTGGAAGATTTTTTTATACTAGAGGTCCCGCAGTAGTCGAAATTCGACTATAATTAACTGGAATTGTAAGTTTGTACACTATTATGATTGTATTTTATACTTCTATAATCACAAATTTCGCCAAGACTACACTATAAAAATATTAATAAAGACAAACAATATTTAATCTATTCTCAATTTGACAACAGACGTCAAGAACAAAAGTTTGACAATAAATAGTATGCATGCGTGTGTGCGTCAAATACATGGTATGTAGTGTGTGTAATGTTTTCTTTATTGATTTAATGTATCTTTTATGCATTATTTAAAAAAACAATTAGCATTGTGCACTTCTTCACTATATTCTCTATAAGTGTGGAAAATTTCGTACTCCTCCGTCCGCGCAATTTTCGTAAAAAGGGATACAAAGTTTTTTCTTCACGTATTAATATATAGATCTATACAAACGAATATGCAACTGAGTGTCTCAAATTTGCGTTTAATGACAAAGGGTTTTTTGCTTTTTTTTGTTGAGACATTTTAGTTAACCTATTCAAGGACATTGCCACATAAAATGTGTACGTTTGATTTTTTTTCTTAAATTATTTACATATTTAACTCTACGCTAAATGACAAATTATTTCATTTAAAATTATATCCTCTACATATGTGGATATTTAAAAAAAAATATCACATTTTCTGTATTTTTTATTTATTTATATTAAATTGTTTTCATATATAAAACAAACAATTCGCAAAAAAGAGCAAATTATATTTATGTTTCTGGTACTTTAAAAAAATTGTTTCTGAAGAGGTTAATTTCGTTTCTACGTCAGTTCGATACTATACGTTACAGGCCGCCTATCCATTTATCTATCCACAATAACAACATCATTATCAACTAATTTGACCATCCCGCAAATTCACATCTTTTTCGCCGATCCCGGACCTTCCAAGTAAAATGATCGTAAAACAGTAAGCTTGATTAAATTACAAAATACGCCGTCTCCCTTTAATTCTATGCTGGACGAGAAGTGAACATTTTTATATACTGAACGGAATTTTTATCTTTGTAATTCAATTACGTCTTTATCTATTTAAGTTATACATCTTCTCACGGCACTTACGTTAATCTCTCGACTAATGATCACGGTTGGAATTAGTCGAGTAAATTGAAGCACCTTCCGCTCTGTAAGGACACCTTCATATACTTGTTAATTGAATTAACCTGGCCACATCGGTAACTATAATAAATGGTAAATTGGAGTAGAGTACACTATTAGTGAATTAAGCTAGCAATTTCTGCTCGGGATCACTTTTAATGGCTAGAAACACTAATGTTGCATAAACTTAAATAACTCGTAGTACCATTTTAGTTATACTTAAATATTTTCAAAGTGATATCGTTATCGTAGCTCAGTTATAATAAGTATAAAATTTGATTACAATAATTATGTTATTGAAAAATCCCGTAATCCTTATATTCTTATATCCTTCTGATCTTAAGCGTCTACTGAAGCCCATAAAAATGTCGACATCCATGAGACATGAAGTACAAGACTGATCGAAAAATCGCCAGCACATCATCTTCTTTCATACCATATCAAATGACCAATTAGTTATCAATCGTCTTCTTCTTATCCTACAATTAAAATTCACGACAATCATCATGCATATCTATATAATAATACGTGAAGCAAAAACTTTGTACCCCTTTTTACGAAAATTGTGCAGACGGAGGTGTATGAAATTGCCCACACTTATAAAGAATATAGAGAAGGAGTGCACAATGCAATTTTTTTTTTAAATCATGCATAAAAGATATATTAAATCAGTAAATAAAAAAACATTACACACACTACCATGTATTTAACACACACACACGCATGCATATTGCATACATACTATTTGTTTAATGTCAAACTTTTCTTATTGCATAAAGTCTATTACGGTCAAATTGAAAATAGATTAAATATTGTTTGTCTTTGTTAATATTTGTCTAAAGTGTAATCCTGGCGAAATCTGTGATTATAGAGGTATAATAAATAGTCTTTGATAATAGAACCCTAATAATGTTCAAACTAATTGAAATTATAATTAATTATAGTCGAATTTCGACTACTACGGGTCCACTAGTCATGTTAAATGAAGCAGTCGTGTATTGAGATATAAGAAAAACGACGGATGAATTTAATTCAGCGCGGAGAGGGACTGCTTAATCTAAAGGGATCTAAGTTTAGGCATAGTAAAAAGGGAATTAGGTGTCGGCACTGGAGTGAGCGAGAGGGCGTATACGGCCATTCATAAAACCGAACCCGATCGATATAAAAGCTCTCACCTAACGAGCTATGTACGTCGAATGCAATTACATTTACGAATCCGCTTTGCATTGCTCCGTTTTAGTAAAAGAATGTTGTTAGTAAAACAAAATACTCTATTTGTTCGAGTTCGGTACTTCAATTATGTCATCTCTATATTGTTTTGTTTATCCGTCGCGTAGGGATGGGCGTACGAAAGACAACGAAGCCATTTTTGATAAAATTCCTTTTTTTTTGGATCGAAGTTCCTTACGTCAGGCTTGGTGGAGATAGGGATTTTGCTGCGCGACCGAACTGAAAAAAATGTGATAGTAAAAACCGTAAGAAAAAGTCCGTGGAATAAGGCCTTGTTTTCCGCACAGCGATTTTTTTCTCGTAATTCTTTTTTTTTATTTTTTTATTTGGAACTTCTTTCCTATCCGGTGTCCCACGACACCACACATCTTTTATTTAATTAAACTTATTGCTTAAAGAAGAAATGCAGGTACAAACTCCAATCGATAGAGCGAGCTTATTTGATATCTTTATATTGAATTTGATCTTTAAAATGAAAGCAGGACCATGAAATGCTTTGTAATTAATGGAACCTTGATAAATACAAAAGTTTCATAGATTGATCACTTGCTTACTTTAATTGTCTGAATTTTTTATAACTTTATAGTTTTCGTAATTATGGATAACTTTGAATTTTTTATGTGTATACAAATTCCAGGTCTATCTAGTATTAAGTGGTTACTGGGGCCGCTACTCACTACATGAATATCTCACCCAGATTTACGATTTTTTTATTTATTGCTTAGATAGGTGGACGAGCTCATAGCCCACCTGATATTAAGTGGTTACTGGAGCCCATAGACATCTACGGCGTAAATGCGCCACCCACCTTGAGACATAAGTTCTAATAGGTCTCAAGTACAGTTACAACGGCTGCCCCACCTTTCAAACCGAAACGCATTACTACTTCACGGCAGAAATAGGCAGGGTGGTGGTACCTACTCGCGTGGACTCACGCGGTGAAGGAATAACATTGAGTAATAAAAATGAAACCCGCAAAATTATAATTTGTGTAATTACTGATGGTAGGACCTCTTGTGGATCCGCACGGCTAGGTCCCACCACCCTGCTTATTTCTGCCGTGAAGCAGCAATGCACTTCGGTTTGAAGGGTGGGACAGCCGTTGTAACTATACTGAGACCTTAGAACTCATATTTCAAGGTGGTTGGCGGCATTTACGTTGTAGATGTCTATGAGCTCTGGTAACCACTTTACACCAGATGGGCTGTGAGCTCGTCCATCCATATATGCCATAAAAAAGTCAATATTTTTATTAATAGCTTCAATTGAATAGGTATCCTATGTTTATTACTTTCATATGGTTTTCAAATTTGTTGTTTGTATTCAATTCATTTCGTATTTAATTAGAACGAATATTTCACGGTAGGATAAATTTAATTTAATGTTTGAATTATTTTCTCACTAAGCTAAATCCTCAGTTGAATTGAGATAGTTTATCCAATTATACACACACAACTTCAGATTCTACTTATTGTCGGGGACTACGCCGGGCAATGCACTCAATTTTGTAAACAATTCAGAGTCAACTAAGCGTTGTATTCCATCCAATCTGAGACTGCAATCAACTGGGTACATTGGCGCTAAAGTAGGGTTGACTTAATCTAGGATCGCGAAGACAAAATACTCTTAAACCACTCATTCAATGAATGGCTCCCAGTGGTTTATTTAAGCAGGAATTGTGTGTACTCATAGATGTAGTGAGAAATTATTTTCCTTCGGGAAAACTCGGATCTTTATCGGAATACGATGACACCCGAACTGTCAACGAATGATCGTATTAAATGAGTGACATTTTAACATCCATTAAGCCTATGTTATGGACATACTTCAGTGGTTATAGAACAACACTTCATGTTATGGAACTTATTGTTTAGTGTCCAATGTCAAAATGGATAGCATCATTGTACTGAAGCTATTTGAGAGAGCACGATATATTTTTTTTATATTTTTTTTATTGCTTAGATGGGTGGACGAGCTCACAGCCCACCTGGTGTGAAGTGGTTACTGGAACCCATAGACATCCACAACGTAAATGCGCCACCCACCTTGAGATATAAGTTCTAAGGTCTCAAGTATAGTTACAACGGCTGCCCCACCCTTCAAACCGAAACGCATTACTGCTTCACGGCAGAAATAGGCAGAGTGGTGGTACCCACCCGCGTGGACTCACAAGAGGTCCTACCACCAGTAAAACGAACGAAAATAAATACGAACTTTTCCAAAAAATTACCAAGGAAAATCTTTTCTCACTATATCTAGTCTTTAAATAGCATTATTATTCTGTGGCCAGTCCAAATTAAATGTGACGTCAGTACACGTGACTGATAGCTTCGTGAGAAATCCATTGCGTTTTATTATTTTTATTTTCATTACAGTTTGCCATTTAGAGTATTAAAATATATGAGGTAAAAGACAATGCAACGTGTTTTGGATTTTAAAATGAAAACCAAGTTAAAAAAATTTAATACGCATAGATCTATTCGAAATATATAATCTTTTGAAAACAATTTCATATTATATTTAAAGCTTTAATTGACTGGAATTGTGAGGATAGTTGTACTACAAATGAGTAGTAAAAATAGCACTCAAGCTTCCAAGAAAATAAACCACTATTTATATATTAATACGTGAAGCAAAAACTTTGTATCCCTTTTTACGTAAATTGCGCGGACAGACGAGTATGAAATTTTGCACACTTATAGAGAATATAAAGAAGAAGTGCACAATGCTAATATTTTTTTTAAATAATGCATAAAAGATACATTAAATCAATAAAGAAAACATTACACACACTACATACCATGTATTTGACGCACACACGCATGCATACTATTTATTGTCAATCTTTTGTTCTTGACGTCTGTGTCAAAATGAGAATAGATTAAATATTGTTTGTCTTTGTTAATATTTTTTATAGTATAGTCTTGGCAAAATTTGTGATTATAGAAGTATAAAATACAATCATAATAGTGTACAAACTTACAATTCCAGTTAATTATAGTCGAATTTCGACTACTGCGGGACCTCTAGTATTTTGAATTACAAAAAGGCCATATCACAAAGTACATTAATCATTTTAAACCATAGTTCTAACGTAATTAAGAAATTTCAAAAATACAGTCTAGAAAATGGAGATTGCTTCACACCGATATCATGCACGCATTTAAAAATAACGTGAACAGTATTCCCTAGGGGCGCACACTTGTCAGACTGTTAGCAGTGTATTGACATCGTTAATAACACGGGTGATGATGCCATTAAACTCTCTGCCAGTTTATCAGCTATAAAAATAAGGCCTTAATATTCTTGTTGTTTCGTTAACGAAATATGATTATGTTTTAAAACTCTAGACGTGTTTTTTTTGTTTCCGTTATTTTCCTTTTTTTTTAACGCTGGGGAATCCATTTACGGATACCCGGTCGAGGGGGGTAACAGACCAGGCTATGTCGGACTCCGGCGCCGCGGCGTTAGAGAAGAAAGGGAGAAGAGGAAGACCTCCTATTATCTCCTATTATTCCAATTCCTGCGGGGAGATTACGCCTTGAGGAAGGCGTGCGAGGCACTGCACGGTGTCAGCCACGCAAGAGCTACCCCGCAAAACCGACTATCGACTAAACCCCATCGAGCCCCACCACTCCGACTCCACGAAACTCACGGTACCGCACAGTGCACGCCAAAGCTTCGCCGTCGCCGGTACCCGTCCTGACAATAGGACGGGATTCCATCCCCGGGAAGATCTCGCTTGCCGCCTACTCCGCTTTCTTCGCTGAGGAGCCGAAGAGGGGTACCTACCACTCCCTTTCGCGCTCCTCAGCCTCACGGAACGCCATAACCAAGTCGCAAAATCTGGTCATGACCTCCCACGAATTCTGTTCCTCTAGCATGCGAGGTCCCTCCCGAGCACTGCGGTGAAATCTCGCCGCGCTCTTTCACGCATTATATAATGTTTACTATTACAGTCATGATCTTTTTCAATGATCATTCATGATCGTCCGTGACCACGAAAACAGTAAAGGATAGGATTCGGAAATCATTTAATGAAAAAATAAACGCGAGATTAATCTTTCACGTTATACTTGCGCCTAAAATCCAAAGAATTTGAAATAAATAGATAAAACTTGTGTTGTTAACTGATGCGATTGCATAGAATCTCTTTATAGAAAAAATTGGACTTCGGGCAGTATTTGGTGAAGTAGCCTAATGATTGAAGAATACAAATGTTTTATTGAATTAAATCATTCTCTTAAAAATAGTAAAACTGTTTTTGACACTATTGTCCTATGAATAGAAGTTGGAACAATGATCGTTTTTGTTTCATTGAACGTCGGAAAATGTCTGGTAAGATTTCCGAGTCAGCGACAAGGCTAATTATAAGTATGACGGAATAAAAGGTAAACAGTGAATTAGTAGCTCTGTGGGCCTGAGATAGCGGCAAAACTCGGCGATTGCCTCTTTACCAAGCCTTTTGTCATGGAAATGAAATTCTCTTAAAGATTGCCATTCCAGGGGCTCCACTGCTTTATACAAAAGCTTTTAAAGGTCTGTTTTGTGAAAAATATAATATTAAAATCCTACGGTTGGCTTGTAAATAATGCACTTATGAATAAGAAATTTTATGGAGTGTTATCGAGTAACACTTCCGGCGTCACATAATAAATTATTTACAAACTGAAGGTTACAGTTAAGGTACATCCTGATGATTAGGCAATATGTAGAACTTATTGACTTATAATATGATTAGTAATTTCAAAATCAAGTAAATAGTTGATTCATACTTCTTTATACTTATAATATTTTATTGGCGCCTTCCGCTTGACAGCTTCCGGCGCAACAAACCTTTAATGTTATTTATGTTAACTAATTCGATATTGGTTGCGCTGGTTTAAAACTGTTAGTTTTAGGTTTCGAAAATTAGCAACATTTTAATTTGGTTTTGCAAGTCCTGTCCCATCCCTCTCCGGCAATTTACTTACGGACGCGTGCGAGCGAGATCGTGTGGTGACATCGAGACGAAAAAAATATGGCTGAACAACCGCGCGCGCGCTTCGTGTCTTTGTTATGTTAAATACGTAAATAAGTGAAATCGTTGGTGTTTCTCATCGCGGAGTGGTACGAGTCTGCAGTAAGGACTACATAAAGGTATTGTGCATCCTTCCTTTAACGCAGAACTGCCGCTTCTTATGGTTTCTTCCCGCAGTCTGTGTCCTTCATTTGCAACGACCAAATTTCAAATATTTTCGTAGTTTGTTCATCTCACGTCTACAGATATTATTAAATAATAATTGTACGTAAATAATAATCAACAGAATAATTAAGATAAACAATATTTAATATTGCCTGTTAAGTTTGTATTAAAATAGGTCAAGATGATTGTATAAATACCCGCGGTTAGCATATTTCTGTTGCATTCGTATTCTACCCGTCGCGGCGTCGTAACTTATATTAAAGAGAAACTATTTCGTGGAGGTAAAGTGTCTCAATTGCCGCCGCCACCCTGATGATCCAGTAACATAAGTTATTATGACTTTCAACATGAATAAATGACTCTCCGGGTGGTGACTGTTCATTGCTGCTTATGAACAGTTCTATAAACCGCTGCGTATCACTTAGGTCGCTTTTAAAGCCTCGTTAGAGGAAGAGCAGATCATGGCACTCGGCGGTAGCACTAACCGGTTCTTTCGATCCACTATTGAAAAAGACTACTGTCGTGGCGTGCAACCTCTTTGACAGGACATAAGACCTACAACGACTAGACATAGACACAGACTAAGACAGACACTTGACAAGAATTCAAAAATAAAGAGAGAAATGGATCGACGGCGTACGTGACTAGCGGCAGGCAGTAAATTTTTTGACTTCCTAAAAGACGGACACAAACGAGACGACAAGGAACGAATTGACCGTTCTCATCTTAATATATATAAATCACGTGTCACGTTGTTTGTCCGCGATGGACTCCTAAACTACTTAACCGATTTTAAATTAAATTTGCACACCGTGTGCAGTTTGATCCAACTTGAAAGATAGGATGGTTTTTATTTCGATTAATGGTCGCAATATTTATTAATTAACAATAAAATGATTTCTTAAGTTGATTTTTGTTGTTTATTGTAAGTTTCATAAGTCTAAAACAGATGGCGCCTTAAATCAGTTTTTACAAACAATTTTAATACTGTCTGAAATTAATATCTCACAGATGGCACTGTGTTAAAAATACCAAAGTTTCACATAAGCTACAATTTAATGGCATAAACACCACGTGTTGCTGAGGCTAACGCAACGCAAGAGGTAAACGTAATACAGTGAAATCCAATTCTTCTTACTTTGTCAATTTTTGGTATTAGCATAGCCGGCCGCGTGTTGTTTAGAAACAAAAACCGTAGCCACAGCAACGTGTGGCCGGGTCTGCTAGAATATAAAATTGACGACAAAAGAACGAACCGACCGCTCAAGTGGTACTATTATTATTATAAAATTTTAAACAATCGAAGGAAAATAACATTAAAATAATCTTTGAAACTATATAGTTTTTTTTTAAATGTGTTATGATGATCGAAAATCCTAATTTCTTATTCGATTAGCATTAAAAAAAACGTTATTTATCCCTTACATGGTATATAGCATCGTTATTATTTTTCTTTCACGAAAATCTCCAATCGGATTACACAAGTCGGAAAGTTTCCAGCCTTCAGTTCTCGTCGTAAACAAGATAATTCTGAGATCAATTCGAAACCGGAGGCCACAAATCACGGGGAGTACCTCATAGATATTTATCACATGGCTTTTATCTGTGACCTCGTACGGGCTTACTGTCAATGATAAAACCGCGTGGATTTGAGATTCTGCCACACACACAACAGGAGTGTTGAATCGGCCTTCGGGCAGTATTTCGATAATGAAGACATGTTTCTTATAGATAATAACTTAAAATTAGATAATGTATCATAGCAATTTTTTCTGTATAATGTATAAGTTCAATTAAAAAAGCTCTGAGTTTCTTGGTGAGTTTTCTCAGTGGAGAAACTGAAATTCGAATCGATTATAAAGTCATTATGGACCATTTTAAAGTCCACTAGAATAAGATTTGATTTGTCCTTCTTTTCCTACCGCTGGTAGCTTAAGGGGTTATTTAACCTACGCACCGATGGTTAGGTGACTTTACGGCCTCAACTTGAGGGAGTTTACAAGCCCTAGCAAGAGCAGTACTTCGCAGAATCTACCACCGGATCGGAAGAGCGACCCACCGAGAAGTTCCGGCAAGAAACTCAGTAGGTTTTGTTTTTGGGAGATTTGACTGATAGACGAAGGAATATATGATTTATAATCTATCAATAATAAATACAGATCTTATTTGTTTTTGGTCTAGATGAATCGCGTGAATAGCGTAAAACGTGTTCGCGACCATTTCCCCTTAGGTATGTAGGAACATAGCTGTGATATAAAAACAAACACGCATGACCGAGTGGAAAGACAAAATGAAATAAGTTGAGAATATTATTATTATTATTTATAAGACATGAAACACACGTAACTTTAAAAAAAAAGTTATCGTTTAAAACACCGCATTTGCTAAAAAATAGCAGGACCGTAAAAATATATCTAACGAACAATAGAAAAGGTTGGATTTTCTTCAAGAACTGTTCGAATATCAGATATCCATTATAAATGTAAAATGGCTCCTTGTATCTTTAATCGTTCAATGCCACTCAAAACGATTTCATTCAAATGTGTTTGAAGTCTAACTCAATCGATTCTTTAATAATAAAATTATTGATTTTAAACGATGTGGAATCTCAATTCATTGTAGAAAACTTTATATATTAATAAGGAATATAATATACATCTAATAGAAGATCAGAGAAAATGCATCGAGCGAACCGTAGCAATCAGCACAAAAATTATGTTTGGCGACAACAATTTTTCATGGGCCATGGGTCGTATCTTCTCACTTGTATCTCCTCCTCGTCGAGCCCCGTCCGAGGCAGACCAGTCAGGTACATCACTGATCAGAAGTTGTAAAGAAGCCATCAATGAACAACAGAATACTCGTATATAATTTTTTTTTAATAAAATCACGTTTACAAATTTGCGACAAATTAATAGAAAACAACAACAAAGGATTACAAGAACATCGCGATCATATTGAAATCAAGACACAGAAAAATTATAAGCAAAATGATGACAGAGGGTTTGGACAGTAAAATTTCCAAAAAAAAAACCATGAAGGTTCGTATTGATAAATTACCGTTCCTACATTTCACTGCGATAATAAAACAAAATACCACGCGATCATAAAAATCCTTCTAATCGTGAAATTAAACCGATTCGACTATGAGAACTACGGTCCCCCATCTTTCCTTTTATTCCGATTCTGGGTAAATATATATTAGCATAAAACCAATATCGAGATTCGAGTCGTTTCTGCGACACCTGCTCTGCAATTTTATAAAAATACCTACCCCGCTCCGTCTGCCAGATTTACCGGCGCTGCCTTCAGAATATTATGAATTAACGCTTGAGATTTTAAAATTACTTTTTATTTTCTAAAGTGACCGCTTCATAGCTGCAGGGCTCTGAAACTGCGATACTTTAAGACAAATCTTTTTTTGTATGAACACTATCGATATCTTGCAGCGGATGCCCCTTAAGACATTTAATTATTCTGTAAACTAAACACAGAAAATAAAAAAATAAAAAATCATACAAGTCTTTATTTGTTATAGACAATTTTATCAATTAGTGGTTTCTGAAAATTCAAAAAATCCTTCATTAAAAATAAAATATAGGATAGGTAATATATTTCTGCCATCTACAGGAGCAATGAGAAACTAATCGAAGCGAAGCCATGTAGTGGCCGACGCCCGTAAACATTTTTGTTGAGTGCTTGAGTTGCTTATCTATAACTAATTTATGTGTATTATCTATGCATAGCTGCAATCAGCTGCATGTATGTACTAATTCTCCACAGTTTCCTATTAATATCATTACAATTAAAGTAATTTAATTATTATTTTAACTTAGAAAAAAGTACTAAGAATATTTTGTATTTTCAAAAATGAATTCCCATCTATAAGTTAACGTGTTACAGGTCTTATGAAGAAAACAATTTTAAAGACGCATAATGTTAGTATTTTATAAATATAAGCATTCTATTCCTTTAATAAATAAGGGTAGAACAAACTCCATATCGAGTATAATCACTAATTTAAAAATAAGTGAACACGAAACGGGAAAATACCAAACAACGTCATGCGAAGTGATAAACAGCCACATTGATTTTGTCTGGTTTGCATACACGGTGTATAATATACTAATACACGGTGAGTTCTCGCCGGGTCTTCGCAGTTTAAAGGCCTGAGCTTTTTAGTTTGCGTAACTAATTATTCATAACACAACGAACTATCAAAATTTTACTGACTGCGTTGTTATTTTTATGTCCATAAACAGTGTTATTATTTGCCAGATGCCCGCTGGTAGGCAGCGGCTTAGTTAGCGGTAGGCAGCGGCTTGGCTCTGCCCCTGGCATTGCTGAAGTCCATGGGCGACAGTAAACACTCACCATCAGGTGGGCCGTATTCTCGTCTGNCTTAGTTAGCGGTAGGCAGCGGCTTAGTTAGCGGTAGGCAGCGGCTTGGCTCTGCCCCTGGCATTGCTGAAGTCCATGGGCGACAGTAAACACTCACCATCAGGTGGGCCGTATTCTCGTCTGCCTACAAGGGCAATAAAAAAAAAACGAATTTTTACCTTAAACGAGTTCCCGAATATTATATTTTTTTATTCATATTAATTAAAGATACGGGATAACTACTGACGTTTGCACAGCTTTAGCTGAACACTACGTTTTATAAATAAAAATGGCCCAAATCACTTATACTACACGTGACGTATAAAAAATGAAACGAACATACTCATGAAAAAATTACCCGTAATCCGTGTGAGGAAATCGGGTAATACAAAGTAATAAAATCCACGTGTTATAAGATAAACGACCTAAAGATTAGGCTTTCTTTTCATCGCGATGAAGGCCATTGAAATTTCACTGGGAATGTCGGAAAATTCGAATCAGCGACTCTAAACGATTTAATTGCATTTTTGTGCCTGATGAGATCTCTTATTATTTCTGAATGGAATTAGTCAGTTGTTACTCATTAATGAAGAAATGTAAAAGGATTTTTTTTTAACAAAATGTGACGTTGTGTTTTTGTTTTGTGAAGGTTTTTATTATTTTAATAGTAACTTCAGCAAACTGTTAATAATATTAACTACTAATAATATGTTTATTGGCCTAAAAAAATAATTAATAATTTAACCGCATTAATTAACGATGGTTTGAATGTTTAAAAATTATGCTAATTTGTGAGCCATACTCATGTCACTATTAAACGAATTCTTGGTCAGTGAAACTTTAGTATATTGAGTCCTTTTCTTTTTATAAAGCCTGTTACTAATTTTAATATTTGTTATACAGTGTGATGCTTTTACGTTTTACAACTGGAGTCCGAATAGGCACTTAAATCTTGATTATTTGAACGGAATAATGCATTCCGATTCTAAGGGAAGGGCAGTCTTATATAATACAGTTGACCTTCAATTTCACATCTCAAGATGAAGCGTGGTATTTAATCACTCTGAGCTATATCTTGTCTTTCGTAACCACCTAACAACCAATGGACCACAACCTTATTAACCCCATAGCTTACCCTAAAAATGTTTCTTACTAAAACGGTTTACGTTCAAAACAAAGCCTAATCCCCCAAAGTGTATGAGTTCTGCAGGGATAATTAAACGTTTATTATTATTATTATTTTATTGCTTAGATGGGTGGACGAGCTCACGAACCATCTAGTGTTAATTGGTTACCGGAGCCCACAGACCTCTAAAACGTAAATACCGCCACCCACTTTGAGACATGATTTGTAATATCTCAGTTTTACAGGGTTGCCCCAGCCTTTAACGCGAAACGATTACTGCTTCAGGGCAGAAATAGGCGGGGTGGTGGTACCTACCCGTGCGGACTCACAAGAATTCCTACCATCAGTAATTAATACACATTGTAGGGACACGTAAGCGCTTGCGCATGCAATTATTGCATTTCGCTGCACCAGTTGCCCGGCGCCGGTCTTTATGAAAACACATGTACCATCTTACGGAATAAACGGTCTCTTTCATTACTGTGTATTACTTCCTTATTATTGACGTCACAATCGGTAACAACATCTACAGAAGTGACCCAAAACACATTATATTATATTACATTATATTGTTTCAGAGCATGGCGCTACGCAAATCAAAGGAGGATATATGCTCCGGTACAAACGTGAGTATCGATAAAGCATTACGTCTCGGCCGTCCGTTTTACTGCCACCGAAGCCCTCATATCAGGTTCCTAATAAAAATATCGGCACTCCATCATACAAGAACTATGGAGGCAATAATAAACGAGCACGGGAGCCGTAAAAAGGGGTTCGCTTTCGGGTTAATGTCGGTCAGAGGTCAGAGCCGAACTACGTTGTACGAAACAGTATTTTGTATTAAGAAATCTGTCTGCCTTTTGATTAGACGATTATTTACCCGCCCGTGACACCAACTTACCTATTTCTGTCGGCAAAACGGTTATCTGCACCGGTTTTATGTGTAGGAAATGCATTGTTCAATAGTTAACAATGCAATTGAAGTTTTGACGTTGTTCTGGTCGCGCCATACCGGGTCTTGGTCGGGCCATACCGGTTACGTATAAAATTACGTAACGTTTTCGATATTACGTTTCTCTATACCTAAGTAATCATTTCGCCAATCCAATCTGCCCAATGAGTATCAAAGTTAATACAGACGAGTACATAATTTCGGGACGCAGACGCGTTTTACGGTTTTATCGTGGCTTTAGTAGACACAGGATGGGTTGGTGTTAGCTTAATGAAAATGAATATTACCCACACACTGAGAGGAATTTGTTTGAATTTTTCAACGGCATCTTTGAGCTATGTCGTGTTTTGCCAACTAGCCTGGCGGATTTGTTTTCTGTTAAATAAACACATTTGTTTCACGAATATGTACCTAGTTAACTAGCACAATTAATTTGTTAATAAAATCGAAGGAAACAGTTGAAAAATTTTTTTTTAGGTTAGGTAGGTAGATAAAGTTGAAAGAATTGCAATGGTAAAGTGGCCAACCCACGCTTCAAACAAAATGCACTATGGTGCTAATTACCAATGTAGGAATACAACAATTCCCTTTAGTACATACCCAGAGCTGGATACAAAAACGGTACCACGGGTGGCCGAAAATTTTATGTTCTTCTTCCTAGTCAGATACCCTTGGCAGAAAAGCGGTGGCTGTCAATGCCCAGGGTTGCGTCTCGTTGTCGCCGCTCGCTTTCAAGGCAGCCGCACATTAACTGATGTTCTGCCATTGGAGACGGCTGTTAGCATTGCGAGCACACTGTACTGTGGCTTTCGTAGTGCGGGTGATGAGGTCAATCCAGCGGAATAATTAATTAAAGCATAAAGAAATCAAATTTCTTAAAAATATATTTTCATCAACCGAACCTTCTTAAAATGCTGCAATTTAGTGTAGTCAGAATAGTTAGAGCATCTTTCTACCTTATACAAAGTTTGCAGGTGAATTTGAAATTCGATATAATCATCAATCAATTATCAGCAATCCCTGTGGCACAACAAAACTTCTTGGTTACTATCACATAAGATCTATTTTATTGTGAGATAAATTATTATTAATTACGCTGCTAATGAAATGTGGCTTCTCAACAGGGAAATACAATCTTTGGAGCTCATGGTCAGAAGAATGGGTGGTGCTTTACGATGATTCAACAATGGCGTGGTTTAAGGTAAGTTTCGCTGATAAATAAAAATTAAGTATAGTAAAAATTACAAAATTTCTTTTTTAAGAGTTCTACAGGAATACTACCTCTGACATGACTCGTCTTCTCGCAATAAAACTGTATAATCTCAAAACTTACTAATTTTACAGGAGAGTGTTTTAAAGGTTTAACATGTAATATTTTTAATATTAATCATTTTTTATTTTTTACCAGTTACATTTTCTGTCGTTTAAAGTAAAATAAAATTATGTATTAATTTTGTTAATAGTAGTCAAAACATAGGTTAACTAAAAAAGAAAAAAACTAAACTACGCTCTTTGGACAGTATTTATGAGAAAAATACTGGTGATACCAAATGTTTACGCATATTAACTCAATTCCGAATATTTTTGGAAATTGTACACTTTTAATGCGAAAAGGCGATTGTGTATGCAGGGGTCGCTCTCAGCTTTTCCTTTAACGAATGTGTTGATTATATTTCCACAACGAGAATATTGTGGCAACGGCTGAAATAATTAATTACGTCTAATAAAATAGTTATATAACTAAGATTATTTTAAATCAATAAAATTACGGTTTAAAGTTCAACAATGCTGTGAACTTACTTGATCCCGTTTTCGCTGTTTCCCCATTTTCAATGATTTTTTTATGTACTCCGGCAATTTAGTTTACCTCCAGCAAGCGTTTACCATATCTCACAGAAAGCACAACGTGAATTATGATGTCTACTTTGAGTCTTGTCGAAGCTGTCTTTCAAACCTCTACTTATTTATCTATTAGAAAGAAATACCAAAAAAATAATAATTATTTTGGAAAACAAATCTTAAAACATCAAAAAGTCAATTGCCGGTTGTCACAGATAGGCTCTCTGCTCGTGGTGGTGGTACCGTCATTTACTATAGAAGAGCCCTGCATTGCGTCCCGCTCGATCCTCCCGCGCTCGCTAATATCGAAGCATCAGTGTGCCGAATCTCACTGACGGGACACGCGCCGATCGTTATCGCGTCCGTTTATCTTCCACCGGATAAGATCGTTCTAAGCAGTGATATCGAGGCGCTGCTCGGTATGGGGAGCTCTGTCATTCTGGCGGGCGACCTAAATTGTAAACACATCAGGTGGAACTCACACACCACAACCCCGAATGGCAGGCGGCTTGACGCGTTAGTCGATGATCTCGCCTTCGATATCGTCGCTCCGCTAACCCCGACTCACTACCCGCTAAATATCGCGCATCGCCCGGATATACTCGACATAGCGTTATTAAAAAACGTAACTCTGCGCTTACACTCGATCGAAGTAGTTTCAGAGTTAGATTCAGACCACCGTCCCGTCGTTATGAAGCTCGGTCGCGCTCCCGATTCCGTTCCCGTCACGAGGACTGTGGTGGATTGGCACACGCTGGGCATCAGCCTGGCTGAATCTGATCCACCATCGCTCCCGTTTAACCCGGACTCTACCCCGTCTCCTCAGGATACCGCTGAAGCCATAGACATCTTAACGTCACACATCACCTCGACATTAGATAGGTCATCGAAACAAGTTGTAGCGGAGGACTTCCTTCACCGCTTCAAATTGTCCGACGATATTAGGGAACTCCTTAGAGCTAAGAACGCCTCGATACGCGCCTACGACAGGTATCCTACCGCGGAAAATCGTATTCGAATGCGTGCCCTACAACGCGACGTAAAGTCTCGCATCGCCGAAGTCCGAGATGCCAGATGGTCTGATTTCTTAGAAGGACTCGCGCCCTCCCAAAGGTCTTACTACCGCTTAGCTCGTACTCTCAAATCGGATACGGTAGTAACTATGCCCCCCCTCGTAGGCCCCTCAGGCCGACTCGCGGCGTTCGATGATGACGAAAAAGCAGAGCTGCTGGCCGATACATTGCAAACCCAGTGCACGCCCAGCACTCAATCCGTGGACCCTGTTCATGTAGAATTAGTAGACAGTGAGGTAGAACGCAGAGCCTCCTTGCCACCCTCGGATGCGTTACCACCCGTCACCCCGATGGAAGTTAAAGACTTGATCAAAGACCTACGTCCTCGCAAGGCTCCCGGTTCCGACGGTATATCCAACCGCGTTATTAAACTTCTACCCGTCCAACTCATCGTGATGTTGGCATCTATTTTCAATGCCGCTATGGCGAACTGTATCTTTCCCGCGGTGTGGAAAGAAGCGGACGTTATCGGCATACATAAACCCGGTAAACCAAAAAATCATCCGACGAGCTACCGCCCGATTAGCCTCCTCATGTCTCTAGGCAAACTGTATGAGCGTCTGCTCTACAAACGCCTCAGAGACTTCGTCTCATCCAAGGGCATTCTCATCGATGAACAATTCGGATTCCGTACAAATCACTCATGCGTTCAACAGGTGCACCGCCTCACGGAGCACATTCTTGTGGGGCTTAATCGACCAAAACCGTTATACACGGGAGCTCTCTTCTTCGACGTCGCAAAAGCGTTCGACAAAGTCTGGCACAATGGTTTGATTTTCAAACTATTCAACATGGGCGTGCCGGATAGTCTCGTGCTCATCATACGGGACTTCTTGTCGAACCGCTCTTTTCGATATCGAGTCGAGGGAACCCGCTCCTCCCCACGACCTCTCACAGCTGGAGTCCCGCAAGGCTCTGTCCTCTCACCCCTCCTATTTAGCTTATTCGTCAACGATATTCCCCGGTCGCCGCCGACCCATTTAGCTTTATTCGCCGACGACACGACTGTTTACTATTCTAGTAGAAATAAGTCCCTAATCGCGAAGAAGCTTCAGAGCGCAGCCCTAGCCCTAGGACAGTGGTTCCGAAAATGGCGCATAGACATCAACCCAGCGAAAAGTACTGCGGTGCTATTTCAGAGGGGAAGCTCCACACGGATTTCCTCCCGGATTAGGAGGAGGAATCTCACACCCCCGATTACTCTCTTTAGACAACCCATACCCTGGGCCAGGAAGGTCAAGTACCTGGGCGTTACCCTGGATGCATCGATGACATTCCGCCCGCATATAAAATCAGTCCGTGACCGTGCCGCGTTTATTCTCGGTAGACTCTACCCCATGATCTGTAAGCGGAGTAAAATGTCCCTTCGGAACAAGGTGACACTTTACAAAACTTGCATAAGGCCCGTCATGACTTACGCGAGTGTGGTGTTCGCTCACGCGGCCCGCACACACATAGACACCCTCCAATCCCTACAATCCCGCTTTTGCAGGTTAGCTGTCGGGGCTCCGTGGTTCGTGAGGAACGTTGACCTACACGACGACCTGGGCCTCGAATCAATTCGGAAATACATGAAGTCAGCGTCGGAACGATACTTCGATAAGGCTATGCGTCATGATAATCGCCTTATCGTTGCCGCCGCTGACTACTCCCCGAATCCTGATCATGCAGGAGCCAGTCACCGTCGACGCCCTAGACACGTCCTTACGGATCCATCAGATCCAATAACCTTTGCATTAGATGCCTTCAGCTCTAATACTAGGGGCAGGCTTAGGGACCCCGGTAACCGTACTCGTCGAACTCGACAAAGAGGTCGACGTGCAACCTAACCCATGCATCAGCCCGCTGAGTTTCTCGCCGGATCTTCTCAGCGGGTCGCGATTCCGATCCGGTAGTAGATTCATTCGCGAAACAATTGCTCTTGAGTTGTTAGGTCTCCTTCGGAGGCGCTCGGGCAGTTGTTAGCAAATCCCACCCCTCTTGGCTGAGCCTTTGCTCGCCCACCTGTCCTGGTGAAACTGGAAAGGCCTTCGGGCCACCAGTAAACTTCCAATCATAAAAAAAAAAAAAAAAAAACACTAGTGTCCGACACACCGGCCATTGTGTTGGCTCGCTGTCGTGTGTTCGTATTTATTTATGTCCTATTATCAGTCCAGTAGTGGCCTATAGAATAGAAGACGAAATACAGTATATATTATCACAGCTTTAAATGAAGTTAGCATAATCTATTATTATCTATAATCTAATATCTATAAATACAATTTATTATTATTAACAAAAAGTCAAATCAAAATAATTTAACATAAATCAACTGACACAGTAGAACAGATCTTCCAATGCGCTTGAAGGAGGCACAGTTCCCAAGATACTGGCTACGTTGCCTCGTTGGACAGCTAGACTCACTCTCTGTGCAAAGTACCAGCCAGCCTTAGCATCACGTGTAACCTCCTTCAAGCGTTTGGAGATTTCTGTTAATCTATAATATAATATATTATTATTAACCTATCTTTCACTAATAAATAAATTTGCATCGTGTCAAAAAAAAAAAATTTTTTTTCGGTTCACCCATTCACATATCACAATACCTATATAAATATGATATACATCAACGAGTATGTACTTATGTACATTTAGATATTAAATTAAAGACCCAGACAGAGAGTAAACCCAAAACTGTTCGTTAAATTCTCAAAATGGGCACCCACGACTCTTGGCCCAGCAGTTAGGGCTGCTATATATTTATTTATTTATTTTTATTTTTCCTACCTAAGCTGATAGCCCTGATAGGCTATATCAGCGTCGCCTTAACTAGTAGGTGAGCTCACGGGGCTCAAACCTGATGACAAGACAAAATTGTTCGTTAAATGTCCAAAATGGGCACCCACGACTCTTGGCCCAGCAGTCAGGGCTGCTATTTACTAAGCCAGCGGTCAGTCAATTAGAACTGTTTTACAAATGTAGTTGACCTGACTAGACTCCGATGTCTGATCCGAGGGCAGTGAAATCCATGTTGTGACATTTTTGGGATCCTGTGTCTCCTTTAATATCAAGCGGAATGTGTGATCGCATTTATAGGTCAATAAAAGATTTTCTATTTTTGTTTAATGCTGTTCAAAATCTAATCAGAATAAAATGTATTTTCAAAAAACAAACAAGACATGATTAAATAGCAAACCGAACTAACAATTAATTTTATCTATTTTTGTTTTCAAAACGGTATACTGGCCAGGATATTAGAGCGAAGTTGTAGTATTGTTATCGGTTCTAGATGCGTGTGAAATTGTTCAAGACGCCTTATTAATAATAAGGAAAATTGTGCTAATCTCACAGACACTGCATTAGGTTCATAAACATCGCAAAGTTTCGCGGCTTGCGGTGCATTTTTACCTTTTTGTAGTAAAATTTTAAAATGTATCGATTTTCTGTATTAGATTTACTCATCTTGACAGTACGAAAAATAAATAAAAATCACACATTATCAGAATTGGAATTTGGAATTATCTTCTTTAAAATTTAAACATTTAATGATACTAAAACCAACCAGATACAAATAATATAGTCAAAGAGATTTTATTACAAGTTCATACATACTGTAATGCGAAAAGACTTTTTCCCCAACCTATTACGAACAAATATACATACCTACATATCAAGCTAATAAATGCGTAATCGTAAAGCCTTGAAATTGAAGAGATATGAAATAAATAATATAATTTAAAAAAAAACTAAGTAGTGTATTGTTTCATGAACTTATTGTATATCCCGAAGATCAACTTAAATTTTTGGCCGTAATCGTTTTGCGTTTAAAAATCTTTTTTTTCTCCCATTCGTAATATAGGCGAAAATCCGAATTTGAGGCCGTTAATCATAAAGAGTCTATTGTAGCTCGAGAATGTAACTGGCAGGTAATAACGAAAGAGGATTCTCTCTTATAAAACCTTTATTCTAAAGAATACGACACATTTCAGTGAAAGCGAATGTTTTAACGAACAAAAACTAATAATACTCCGGCCCGTCAATCCATCCGAATGACCGTGACAATTAAGTTAGGTTTTTCAAGCACTTTTTACGGCACCAAATAATAAATTTACAGTTTTTTACATCGATGAAAGTGATCGACAAAACGATCATAATGTTAGGAGCGCCTTTGTGAGCTCGTGGTGCATAATGACGAAGCGTCCGGTTCGTGAATATTTAATTTTCTTTATGTATGTGATTGATATGGTGGCTTTTTTTCTTCTTTGGTCGACATCGACGATCAATCTGAACGAATTAGTGCATCTCTAAATGAATTTCTCTTGTATTGTGCTTAATAAGCGGGTTTCACGTTGTGCCGTCTATATTTGGGAGCGATTAGGTTATCCGCTTATAAAAATAAAAACATAGTTGATACATATTGTGTACGTATAAGATTTTTCATATATACTTTATTTATTTATTTTATTGCTTTGATGGGTGGACGAGCTCACAGCCCACCTGGTGTTGTGGTAACTGGTGCCCATAGACATCTACAACGTTAATGCGCCACCCACCTTGAGATACAAGTTTTAGGTCTCAGTATAGTTACAACGGCTGCCCCACCCTTCGAACCGAAACGCACTACTGCTTCAGAAATAGGCAGGGTGGTGGTACCTACCCGTGTGGACTCACAAGAGGTCCTACCACGAGTGATATATACGTTTGGACTTTTCAACGTCGTTTTTGTTTATACGGTACTTAAGAATAAGCCGAAAGTACTTTAATATTACTTGTAATGGTCGCTGCAGGTAAACTAGCATTACTAGGCCCACCTGATAACAATTAACCAAAGCACTGATTACTGAGAACTACACTCGCCAATCTCGAAATAACAAATAGAGAATATTTATTCAATAGCTGGATGTAAGATTGTTGTTGTTGCGGCTTTTCTTCTTTTATTTGTTAATCATCGGTAATTAACGTATGGCCACTTTCTAAAGAGACACGGTATCCTTCGAGAGGCATGTAATTTTCACGGCCACCACGACCGAGAAGCTGTAGCCCGGAGGTACAACTAAATTGCCAACGTCACTTGCACGTCGAGTTTCACGCCAGCCATTTGACAGATGTCACGTAATCGCGCATAAGCTTCTGTTCTTTATTTAAATAGGAATTTTTTGAGACGTTTTTTCTTGAATGCTGGCTGGCTAATGAAAGAATATGAAAGAAACAAACCATACTTAGATAATAATGGTTTTAGTTAATTAATGGCGGATATTAGGAACTTATTAGGATTTTCTTATGTAGTAAAGATTACTACTGGTGATCCGGAGGCGTTTCCAGTTTCACCAGGACAGGTGGGCGAGCACGGGCTCAGCCAGGAGAGGTGGGATTTGCTAACAGCTGCCCGAGCGCCTCCGAAGAAGACCTAACAACTCAAGAGAAGCTGCTTCACGAATGAATCTACTACCGCATCGGAATCGCGACCCTCTGAGAAGATCCGGCGAGAGACTCAGCGGGCTGATGTAGGATTAGGACTTATTATTTATCGACTGCATGTTTTCTAGCTGTTGCACGTCATTCTTCTTAGTGATCACACTGCATTTGCCGTTACTCTCCCAATCACCCGATGTTGTTTACAGCTAATCCTCAAGAAAACATTTTTTTATGGAGTCTTATTATTAATCTTATTATTACCCAATTCGAAAGATCTGATGCTTGACTTTCATGTTACTGGTGGTAGGACCTCTTGTGAGTCCGCGCGGGTTGGTACTATCGCCCTGCCTATTTCTGCCGTGAAGCAGTAATGCGTTTCGGTTTGAAGGGTGGGGCAGCCGTTGTAGCTGTACTTGAGACCTAAGAACTTATATCTCAAGGTGGGTGGCGCATTTACGTTGTAGATGTCTATGGGCTCCAGTAACCGCTTAACACCAGGTGGGCTGTGAGCTCGTCCACCCGACTAAGCAAAAAAAAAAAATCTTAGTATTTTTTTTGTTCGATAAAGCGAGAACGTCTATACCGAAGTATACGCATCACGGGATTAGATATCTACGTATGTGTGTGTAAATTTAAGGCCGCAATGTGTACATTTGTTGGAGAATGAGCGTTGCAACTTCAAACATTCTCTAGGCGATAGCCGGCTAAGTGGCTCATTAAATTTTGAATTTGCCGAATCATCCGTGTCATTTAAGTCGGTTGGGTTCGTTTTCTACGTTTCTATATATACTAGAGGTCCCGCAGTAGTCGAAATTCGACTATAATTAATTGGAATTGTAAGTTTGTACACTATTATGATTGTATTTTATACTTCTATAATCACAAATTTCGCCAAGACTACACAATAAAAAATATTAACAAAGACAAACAATATTTAATCTCAATTTGACAACAGACGTCAAGAACAAAAGTTTGACAATAAATAGTATGCATGCGTGTGTGCGTCAAATACATGGTATGTAGTGTGTGTAATGTTTTCTTTATTTATTTTATGTATCTTTTATGCATTATTTAAAAAAAATATTAGCATTGTGAACTTCTTCTCTATATTCTCTATAAGTGTGGAAAATTTCATACTGCTCCGTCCGCGCAATTTTCGTAAAAAGGGATACAAAGTTTTTGCTTCACGTATTAATATACAGATATACACTTGCTCATCAGTCATCTGAGCGTTACGTTCATTAAAATACTTAATTTGTAAATCTAATATTTATTTGAACTTACCACCTTACAATTTAACTGTACCTGCGTACTTAAGAACTTCACACAGGCACACTTGGATGTGGCTGTCTTTTTTTTTTAAATCCAGATCAAACATTATTTTGAGACGATAACATTACAAAAAAAAAAAAAAAAATTCAATGTAAAGGCCTCCCACAAGATGGACTGACGATCTATTGAGGTTCGCGGGGATCAGCTGGATGCAGGCAGCGCAGGACCGGTCTTTGTGGCGAGGCTTGGGGGAGGCCTATGTCCAGCAGTGGATGACTGTGGGCTGAAAAAAAACATGTTGCTTTCTTTGTGTGATTTTTTATTATTTTTATTGCTTAGGTGAGTGTACGATCGCATGGCCCACCTGGTGTTAAGTGGTTACCGGAGTCCATCGTAACTACAACGTAACTGCCGCCATTTTCTAAGGTCTCAGTTTTAACAGTATAACGGCTACCCCACCCTTCAAGCCGAAACTCATTGCTGCTTGACGACAGAAATAGGCAGTGCGGATCAAATGACATCCTAACACCAGTAAACATGGCGTCATATCAACAGGAATAAGAATAATATAACAAAAAAAAATGTAATTAACGGCTTCCATTCTTATTTATAATTGGGTTTGGACAATTAAGTTCACAACCAACTTGACGTTGCATCGCGTATTTCGTGCTCAAAGTAGCAATGAGTTATTACGACTTCGACTACATATGTCGAGACGATGTAGTCGCTCCGGTAGCCACTCAAGAAGGCCGTGGGCAAGTCTACTCAACTTGACTACCAAAAAAAAAAACACATCGGCCGTTTCAAAGAAAACGTACAGCGTGTAATAATCATTAAGCAAGTACACATTAAGTTTTGTACAGAACTAATCTACTTAACATTACGAAACTCACGGCGAAGACCCTGCAGCATTATGAAGTTAATAAATATTATTTGGACGCTCGTACGATGACCTCAACAGAAACCCGCAACGTACGCTTAAGCTCAAATCAATCAGCGGCCGATGGAAATACAAATGACGGGCAATCAAGTTATTTATTAGTTAATCTCTGTTTACTTTTATTAACTGACGACTTGTTGAATTTATTAATAATTATCTATGTTATTAATATTTTGAATGTACATTCGGTAGGAGCACCGTTAAATTGGATTGTGTGTGTGTGTGTGTGTGTGTTTTTTTTTGTCATTCCTTATTATCCGTAGGTTGTTTTTGTGAATTTTATTATTGATTATTCTCACTCTTACGAATGAATAAATCTGTTTGGCTTTTGATGTACTTTAAGAAACATTATAAGCGAGCTAGTGTCGTTTATTGACGGAAACTTCAAGAGTGAATTTGTTTTTTACGCAAATTTAGTTTTTGTTCAGATCTAAAATTGTAATTAAGACCATTCAAAAACTGTTTAGTATTGCTTCTCGGATTCGTTTAAAAGTTCATTGAACTCCAGTAAATATCTAAATAACATATATTTTTATTATTGCTTAGATAGGTTGACGAGATCACAGCCCACCTGGTGTTAAGTGGTTACTGGAGCCCATAGACATCTACAACGTAAATGCGCCATCCACCTTGAGACACGAGTTCTAAGGTCTCAAGAACCGAAACGCATTGCTGTTTTACGGCAGAAATAGGCGGGGTGGTAGTACCTACCCGTGCGGACTCACAAGGGGTTCTACCACCAGTAATTACACAAATTATAATTTTGCAGATTTAATTTTTATTACACGATGTTATTACTTCACCGTGGAAGTCAATCGTGAACATTTGTTGAGTACGTATTTCATTAGAAAAATTGGTACGCGCCTGCGGGATTCGAACACCGGTGGATCGTTTCAACATGAATGCACCGGGCGTCTTATCCTTTAGGCCACGACGACTTCACATTAACCGTACATAACATACATTTTACATAAAACAACTGAAGCCGCTTACTAATCTTGAGTATTTTCAAAAAACAATAAAAATTACCAATCATAATAAATAGGCAATTCAAAAAGTTGATATGTCGGATATCGGATCTATTCGAAGGTTAGTACCTAGATAGACGTTAACCTTGACAGAGGGAAGACATTCCGTCCCCACATTAAGGCAGTCCGCGACCGATTAGGTAGGGGAAAAAATCCCAACTACCTACTTGTCTATTTTCGTAATGCATTTATAGATAGCCTACCGTTCGATAGGAACGCACCAGATGATCAAAAAGCGACCACAATTCCTGACATCTCAAGAATTAAATTAATATATTTCAATTCGATTTTGACAGGCACTAAAATAAAACAAGTAACTTTAGTAAAAAAGTTGATAGCACCAAAACTAGTCGACGTTACCAAATGAAAAGAAAATCTTTGACAAACAAAGTTCACAAACCATACTTGACTGTATTGTCTTTGTCTACTTACATACATAGAGACATGGATTATGACGCTTTTGCTCCCAAGAAATAAGGAATTAAAAAGTAATTTTATTTAGTTTGGTTTAAGTTTGTTTTAAATATGTATTCTGAGTCACACCTGCATATAAATATCAGTTGTTTCCACGATGCATTCCGCAGGAAGCCATTAATGAGTCTTTGTTCAAAATTTATGAATGGTAATTTGACTTAGCATCCGTTGTGTTCGTTTTTATATTTCTAAGCAGAGGCGTTAGCAATATCAGTTACAAAATATACACCCTGAGTTTTTTATTACATTGATGGGTGATTGGACTCAGACTAGATGGTGATACGCCGCCATTGTGCCATTTTTCTGGTAGGGTAACACCATCCTGTCAGTTAAGTCGCGAAACGGATAGTTGTTTCCGTGCGGGCTTACAACCAGTAAATAAACATTTTTCAATTAATTTGAACACGGTGACATTCCTTCATCGTAGAAATCGTCCAATACTTCAAACGATTTAAAAAGAAGTGGTTCGGATCATTCTGTTTTTATTCTGTAATGTCTTGTCGAAGAAAGCCGTATCTACCAGCACTCATGGAATGGACAGCTAACGTAAATGTAAGCAGTCCGTACATTCATCATCAAAATCTTCCGTCTTTGGTATTTTTAGCTCACGCTTCAAACGTTTACCGGCAGAGTCGCGTCTTGACTATGCTAAAAACCGTCATAATCATTATTTAATGTCCATCACAATTACGATATAAGTTGTAGTAAATGCCTTAGTTTTTTGTAGGTCTCTGTCATAAGATTCAGATACAAATATATTTTTTGTTTATTTTAGTTACATTTCATACTTATTCAAGCTGTTAAGTGCTTCATTTAATCTCGAACTTTCTTCGCCGAAAATGGAATTGAAACTTATTATGATTGCCTATATTAATTTCGAAGCTCGAATAAGATATGACACGAGGGCAGCGCGAATTCACATGAACGGTCCTGATCAAAGCCGATAAAGTTTTTAATGACATTAAATAATTTTTTCGCAAACGGAAACATGTTTCGAAAGTGAATTTATATGATCGTTCACTTCGACTGTCGGCTGGTGTGTTGAAAAACTAAATTAAATTAAATTAAAATTAAGTAGGCTTATTGGAGATTATTATTCTTTTTTTTTTATTGCCCTTGTAGGCAGACGAGCATACGGCCCACCTGATGGTGAGTGGTTACCGTTGCCCATAGACTTCAGCAATGCCAGGGGCAGAGCCAAGCCGCTGCCTACCACAATCTTCCATTTGAATACTTATGTTTTTTCATGCTGTAACCAGTAAAAATAAATTGACATCGCACTGCATGCACTCTTTTGAAGCTAGATTGAGACTAATTCGACTGCAATTTTATTTTATAAACAATAAGATTTAATGTGTTCCTAGCACTATTTATGATTTATATAAAATTCGAGTTGAGCACCCGTTAATTGTGTTTATAATAGACTCCACATTTTGAAACAATTCATTCACACTTGTGCCTTCTGTAAATGTTAGCGTTAATATGTATAATAGATTATAGTCTTTTTATGATATGTTTGCGAGTAAGGGCGTACGCCAGATTTATGTATTTTTAGCATATAATGTGAGGTTGCTTAAGTTAAATTTATTCATTCCTGCAGTTAAGATAATCTGTAACCGTAACGTCCTCATTACAGTGTGATTTATTCTGTCCCAAGCCAAGCTCTGTTAAATAAATTTATAATGTGGAATTGTAATTTAAATATCTTCGGTGATAAATGTCACAGGCTTCGAGTGAGTAGCGGTCATAGCTCAATTAAACGGCTTTCCTCGCTGTCTCTTGAGGGATCTGAATGATTTATCTATTTTTCTTTGATAAGAAGTGATATTTGTAAAATGCTTTTGATACTATTGATGCGTTCGTCTTTTGTTACAAAAAAAAAGAATAGGTAGATTTGTTTGTTGGAGCTACATGGGTTCGAATGTGTTCTGATGATTTGTTGTTATTATAGACACTTTAGCACAGGCATCTGGATAAACTTCATTTGTTTTTTATTTTTCATAGTTTGGTGCGGCCAAGCCTGGCGTTATCAGAGTAAAAGTTTTAAAATGAGAACATCAGTCAAATAGAATAACACAACTTATTAAAAATATGTTTTCTTAATTAGCTATTAAGTTATAGTAGTGCAATTTATTTAAAAAGTAGAATAGAATGGAATGGAATAGATCTCTTGAAATGCTTAGACTTTGTAAATGCGCTGGATAGCTGTTTGTACAATCAAAATTTAAGGATACATACACATATATATGCAATTATTACAACTCATACTTTTCTAACAAAATTTGACGTTTGACAAGAAATCTCATTCGCATACAATTGTACGAGTACGGCATTCCGACTCATTGCCCTCTAAGTCACTCGTTGCAAAAAGCGTATTAATGAAATTACAACTCTATTTGTAAAGTGAGAATGCTTAAAACTGCTATTGTTTATAAACAAATGGAATTATGTCCCTTGGAGTATTTTAAATTACAGGTGCAATTAAGGGCCTGGCGACGCTTGAGCTTCAAGGCAATGACCAGCTGGTAGACTGGTTGTGCTTTTGTTTACTTTATTTAAAGTTTACTTTTAATTTTAGATGGTGGTAATTTTCTACACCATTTTTTCTGCCTTATTTTGAAGACTCCATAGTTTAGATGCTCTGCGTATTACCATCGAGTGATGCGACTGTGTTGAGGCCCAAATTCTGTGTCTTTAACCAACTTTTCCAAGTTAATATCCTCTGAGCCGTTTGATGATTAGCTAGGATATACCTACAATGAGTGCTTATTGCGTAAATTAGAACGAATTATTTTGAATGACTAATTTTTGAAACGAAGTGCATAATATAATTACTTTTTAGTATAATTTGAATGTATTATAATTTAATTAATTTTGAATAATAAATATTCTATATGCAGATCACATGGCAAATTATCCTAATCTATTGTGGTCTATGGTAGTCAGTTCTTCCTCTATACTTGTCAATTCTTTGTATAAATAATGTGAACTGAGTAGCGTGGATATATTATATTCCATTGTCAGTTGTTTAAGTTTTCTTTTTTTAAATGCAGTTCGCGTTATGAGTTCATCATTTAGTAATTTTAAGCCAATACGGGCTTGTACTACCATTCTTAATAATTCTATAATTGCCGTAGTCGTGAGTTCCGAAAACTCCGATCTCATGTACCTATGTGTTGACCATGAGTTTATAATTAAAAAGGCCCATACTTCTGTCCTTTCCTATCCTTCGATCCTATACTTTCAATATCCACCTACACGTTTTTACTGGGTGCTAGGACCTATTGTGAGTCCGCGCGGGTAGGTACCACCACCCTACCTACCTATTTCAGCCGTGAAGCAGTAATGCGTTTCGGTTTGAAGGGCGGGGCAGCTGTCGTAACTATACTGAGACCTTAGAACTGTTATCTCAAGGTGGGTGGCGCATTTACGTCGTAGATGTTTATGGGCTCCAGTAACCACTTAACACCAGGTGGGCTGTGAGCTCGTCCACTCATCTAAACAATAAAAAAAATTTAAAAAAGAAACACGCGCCGATGCGAATCAAACTTGATACTTGAATAGAATGTATACTACCAAAACGACATTAGATGTGATGGTAAAGACTGAATAGATTCTATCTACTTTTCAATATATACATTTATAGACGCTAGATGTAAAAGTGCCTATTAAAATGCTAACATACGTTACTACCTATATGCTCATGTAAGCGTTATCTGTCCGGCTGTCAACGCATCTTTCAAAGCGACCAAACGCCGGTACCTGCGGTCGTAAAAGCATAAAATCATTTTACAAATTGCCTTCAGCCCATAAAAAAATTAACGCAAATTGAGTCAGGTGTTGAAGACTTCGTTACGAGAATCGTTCTGCTCTTGAAATATGTCCGGAGGGGCTCAGACGTCTCTTTAAGCTTTTAATATCGCAATTTCAATATTTCAAACTATTTTTAGTTAAATCGTTTAAGCTACGTAGGTGCTTTCTTATTTTATCATTATCCGGTGACTGCGAAGTAGTTTTGTTAACTAAAGTCATAACTGGTTAAGTATCCGTTTTCGTGACTCCAAGGGTCGAGCTGGGTCACCATCATGTCTATTTCTGCCGGAAAGCTATCATGAGTTCTATTGATGGATGCGACAGTCATTACACTTCAGACCTCGAGCTTGTGTATTAAGGTAGGTTAATCTTAATCTTATCGATACGACCTCTATTAGCTTCGGTGGCCACTGATGAACAGACACATTGCATAAAAAAAAATCAAAACTTTTAACTTGCATAAAATTCTCGTTCTTTAATCTACGCAATCAAAAATAAGATTTATAAATTACAAAACGTATTAATTCAAAGTCTATGTTTGCAGTGACGTTATATCAAACAATTAAATCATAACAGAGCACTGCAATTAAAGAGGTCCATAAATCCTATAATAAATACGTACGAAGCGAAATTTCCTCACAATTACTATCCTGTATAATGTAATTGATTAAACGATAAAAACAAAAGGAATGCTGACGCACAAGCTTTGAGTTATAAAAAAAAAAAAACAGGTACCATTGCTACAAATAGAAGCAATACAAAGAACCCAGTAGTAGTGCAGTAATTGGTGGGTACATGTAATATTATGGTAAGACACGCAGCATGAGAACGAATATAGTGCCTAATACATTTAAGGATTACGTAAACACATACACGTATACCGACTATCCTATTTATAACATTTTAATACACACTTAAATCTACTTGTAAAGTCCGATCACGCTCCGCTATGACTATCGCTATCTTTATGAAAATATTTACGTAGATTTACCAAAACATTTCGTTCCTACTAACTTTGTCGTGATAATTATGATAAAATTAACAAAATGGATATGAAATCAATTGATCTACATATGCATGCAGGGTCTTTTTTTTTATTGCTTAAATGGGTGGACGAGCTCACAGCTCACCTGGTGTTAAGTGGTTCCTGGACCCATAGACATCTACAACGTAAATGCGCCACCCACCTTGAGATACGAGTTCTAAGGTCTCAGTATAGTTACAACGGCTGCCCCGCTCTTCAAACCGAAACGCATTGCTGCTTCACGGCAGAAATAGGTAGGGTGGTGGTACCTACCCGTGCGGACTCACAAGAGGTCCTACCACCAGTAATTACGCAAATTATATTTTTTGCGGGTTTCATTTTTATTACACGATGTTATTCCTTCACCGTGGAAATCAATCGTGAACATTTGTTGAGTACGTATTTCATTAGAAAAATTGGTACCCGCCTGAGATTCAAACACCGATGCATCGCTCAACACGAATGCATCGGACGTCTTATCCGTTAGGCCACGACGACTTCAAAATCGTTCCCAAAATTGAAAGGAAAACATTATAACTATTAACCAAAGTAAATACATTTTCATTTTATTTTATTTAGATAATAAGTAAATTTTCATTTTATTTAGTTTTCTAATGTATACAGCATTGTTTTTTTTTGCAAATAAATGTGTATAAAAATTGCAAGAATCGTGTTAGCGACCAAGTGAAATACTGAAAATACAGAAATGAAACGCAAAGTCAGCCGGCGGCTACTTCTATGATCTATAAAGGCCGTTGACCCAGCGCGCCTTTGATATTTAGTTGTAATTACATTGCTGGCTATGTAATGACTAAGTAGAATATCACCTAAGTAAAAAATGCAAGATGTTTTTCGTGCTAATAAAAAATAATCGTAACTATGATGTGATTACGTTATCTTAAAAGTTCCAATGCTACCAAGATATTAAGCGCAACTGAATTACAGTCGCAGTTTTTTATGAATATCTTTACTTCACTTGTTTGCTCTGGAGGAACTTGTTAGCCGAGTGGCGCGTTCTTAAACTCACGATATTGGTATTCAGATGCAAATCTTCTCTGAAATTTCAATGTTATCTGTCTTTGCAACAAAAAAAAGTTACAACTTCAAAACAAATAAAGTTCAAGCATACAATGAACACCAAGAAAGAAATTCGCAGATATTCATTGATACATAAGATAAAATTAAACAAATTAACCTTTTAAGAAGTCGAGCGTGTAAAGTGTGATATCTAAAAATCTACTGCTTTGTGTCTTTAATTCTGGCAATTCAGACCGAAAACGCTTATTTAAAAATTAAAATCGTCATTCTGTGTTCCCCTGCTTTCTCTTTCGAAAGAAGACGAAATAAAAAAAATTCAACAGTAATCACGCGAGTTTTGGCTCAATCTGTTTGTTTATATTAAAGTCTTTTATTATATTAAAACAATTTTACGGAAAGTCTGAAAGAATATCTAAATGGTAAAGCGCTAAACACTAGCTAAATGGAAAATCCATGCAATTAGTATTGGGAGCAAATGTACATAGATTTTAAGGTATATTTTTTCTGTCTGTCTGTCTGTCTGAATCTGTTATTCAAATGAAAAAAGGAACACTAATAAGTTTATATGAATTACGCTATAAGTTAGTACAAATTGCGTTCGGGCTTCCTCTTGATTCAACGCAGACAATTTATTATTTATAAACTAGAAAATTTAGTACCTTATCGTAAAATCTGATACTATGGAAGAAATTTTTGATCAATTTTCAATTAAATTATGAACGTCAAGTTAAGTTTACGACTTGGAAGCCATACTTCTTATAAAACTACAACTACAATTTATTAATAAACTTGTATTAATCTATCTGAGCAGCAAACGATAACTAAAACTAAAAAATTATGTTAATTCGCTATATCTTACTCAAATAATGGCTTGACTTATAACTGACTTGAAACAGCTAATTTTCTAACGCAATCTTATTAAAAAATCTCATCGAAACAGTACTCAGCCAAAATATCAAAATTCTCTAAATTTCACTTTTAAAAATTCCTCGCTTAGTGACTTCACTGCAGATCGTTAAGAACTAGATTTGTCTCTTTGAAAATAAACATTAATTTTCCGAGATAACCTGTCAAAAGAATCTACATTTGATCGTATCAAGTCGACCAAATTAGGAAGGTAGCTAGCTAGCTGTGTGTATCGGCTCACTATCAAATGACCATATGAAACTGTCTGAATATGATGATATCTATGACACGCTCGCTAAAGAGTGAATAATGATTTAAGGATATATTGATAAAGTTACCTTTCTAGCATTTCCTTCTATTTGTTGGAATTTGGGAAGTAATGTGTTTTGTAACACGTTTGTAAAGAAAACAATTTCTAATGCTCATTAAATTTGACATCAATAAAATGTTTTATTAGAAAGTTTTATTCTTCGTTACAACAATAAAATGCAGCGTTCCGTCTATATCAGCATCGTTCACTGAAGAAACAATTAATGCTCGTAAACAAGTAATAATATCTCCACATAATTGACAACAGCAATGCTTTTTTTTTTGCGAAGAACGCCGCAGTCATAAAATCTGCAATTGTTAAAGAATGGTTATTGTGCTTATCGGGTAAAATGTCAATATCATGATGTTTTTTACTTTTTAAATGATAAGTCCATAGCAATAACGGTAGAAAATGGTATGAGACTGTGAAAAAGAGATACATTACTAATTACCTTATATTATATACCGTATGTGTATACATACCTACCGCGAACCAATAACGCATTGATCTGTATTACTTTTTGACTTCCTAGACAAGCAAGCAAATAATCCAACTAAATATGTATGAAGATAGGCGTCATTCCTGGAAAATATTGCCAGAGGTAGAGACAACACACTGCCCACTGATGGAATTGACAGTAGTTCCAATTAAAGATCGCTTACAGACTTATGTCGACTAGAGGTCCCGCAGTAGTCGAAATTCGCCTATAATTAATTGGAATTGTAAGTTTGTATACTATTATGATTGTATTTTATACTTCTATAATCACAATTTTCGCCAAGGCTACACTATAAAAAAATATTAATAAAGACAAACAATAATATTTAATCTATTCTCAATTTGACAACAGACGTCAAGAACAAAAGTTTAACAATAAATTGTATGCATGCGTGTTGCGTCAAATACATGGTAGGTATGTAGTGTGTGTAATGTTTTCTTTATTGACTTAAAATATCTTTTATGCATTATTTTAAAAAAATATTAGCATTGTGCACTTCTTCTCTATATTCTCTATAAGTGTAGAAAATTTCATACTCCTCCGTCCGCGCAATTTTCGTAAAAAGGGATACAAAGTTTTTGCTTCACGTATTAATATATAGATTACAATCAATAAATATATAATATTGTACTCGTATGGAATTCATAAAACTAATTTAATTTTAGCAAATTATATTCTGTGCATGTTATTTAACTGAATTCTTCGATAAACAATTTATTGTTTTCTTTTTAACAACTAGTAAACAGAAAGAACTAGAAAATAACAACAACGGACTATACATCAAGTCGTTTTTTTTAGCCGTTTTTTTTTATCATTAAACTCGACTTTGTAACTAAGGGTCCGTGATTGCGTGCTCTAGAATACTTGAAATTATATTAAAATTTGAATTACAGTAGCCGTGTAAGGCGATGTTCCCAAAAATTATATTAAGGTTTATGCTTTGACTAGAGTGAATTGGGATGCGCTTCAAAATTGATACACCAAATATATTTTTTCTCGTTAATTATGCAATAAATGTTAAATTAGGCTTATTTAAATCAATCTCTGAAATTATCATTCGAGATATTATGTCGATTAACGCACGCAAGAAACACATAAACAAAAATCAAATTGACAATTTATTATGTGTGTAGACTTAATGAAGATATAAGTAATTGAGTGATAATTTAGTAGTTCCACATAATATGCTCATTTTTGTGACTGTTTTCGTTTAGTTATCAAATATACCAGTTTTTGCTCCAGTTGGAAACCTTTTTTTTTTACTTAATAAAAAGAATACTGCTACTTTAACGACAACCGAGACATTAATTTTGAGTTTCATTTTCGGTTTCGAAGCCGTTAATTTCAAAGAAACGCTTCTCGTAATTAGTATCTTAATAATACCGATAACTGTAATATTTTTTTTAAATGTATTCTGCCACTTAGCCATCGTGCACCGCCGATGTAGTCAAGTACAATAAAATCGTTTAGTGACGACTGTGATTTCGTTCCAACAGCTGATTCGAAGCGATATGTCGCCTTTTCGCATTAAAAGTGTACAATTTCCAAATATATTAGAAATTGAGTTAATATGCATAAAAGGTATCACCAATATTTTTCTCATAAATACTGTCAAAAGAGCGTAGTTTAGTTTTAGATTATTATTTTTTTAGTTTACCTATGTTTTGACTGCTATTAACAAAATTAATACATAATTTTATCTTACCTTAAAAGACAGATAACGTAACTGGTAAAAAAAAAAAAAATGTTGCAAATATGATTAATATTAAAAATATTACATGTTAAAAACCTTTAAGACACTCTCATGTAAAATTAGTAAGTTTTGAGTGAACGACTGAGAAGAAGAATCTATAGTGTAAGTTTTGGTGAAATCTGTGATTATATTATAGAAATATAATAGTATTTGACAATAGAACCATAATAATGTTTAAACATACAATTTCAACTAACATTATAGTCGAATTTCGACTACTGCGGGACCACTAGTACAGTTCTAATGCGAGAACACGACGTGTGAACTTTGCTTTATCGCAGCCCTGACGTCCATTGATCCGGCAAGCTTTGCCGAGTGAAGGACGCTCGGAGGCCGTACAACGACCGCGCTATTTATACACAACCAGCCGGCAACCTGTCCGACTGTCGACAAAGCATCAGAGGGCGCGGCCGACGATTTGTGTTACGATCGAATTTAATCGATATTCAAACGATCGTAGGTTACAGCATTTAAATCGATATTGGAATCTCTCGGCTTTAAAACACACGTATCAGCGAAAACTGCAAGTGGTTTTTTTTTAGTGATGCAACCAACGACCTCAAATCGTTTTATTTCAGAACTAGGGTTCCCGTTGTTATTGATGGTATTTATTTACGATTGTCGATGTAATAATCATCATTATTTTTAAATCGATACTCAAGCAGCTAATAAACATTCAGGCCTTTTTCATATTTTAGTATAGGTATTATAATATTAATATTGTTAATGAGATTAGGGAGTGAATTATAAAAAGGTAATAAATTTCTTTGTTCTGGAACATCAAGGCATTAATTCGTCTTGATCACATTTGAGGTCAATTGAAACCCCTTATTGGTAAACTAAAGTAATCAAGCTGCGCTTGAATGTTTGTAGGTGGTTCAAGGACCGCGAGGAGTCACTTAAGACTATTATATTAGTAAACAGGATATTTGTACATGTTTTGGGTCCTCTTCATGGCGTATATATACAGGCTTTCTGGCCTCTGACCATAATATTTCTGGCCGTATTTCTAATTAAATTTTATAATGTTATTTACGAGTATTATCTCAGGCATAGGTAGCGGTATTGATACTACGTAATTATGTATAATTAAGTTTAGCATTGGACGTTCGAGCTGATAGAGTAAGACGATGACATCGCTTTAATTAAGAAAACTTCAATATGTTTTTTAATAATATTTTTAACTTCTTTTTTAAATATAACAAGCGAACCCGGCGAACCTTGTTGCGCCACACGGTTTATTTCAAACACATCAACCGGTCAACTTCAAAACTCTACTATAATTAACACAATTAACCATAGAATATATTACGTTTAGCTGTCAGTTGCGTTTTGTTATTCCATATCAGTTGCGTTTTGTTACACCACGTTTTATGTCACGTCCCACGGGAATGTGATAAAAATGTCCTTGTATCCTATGTCCTTCTCCTGATTCTAAACTACCTTCCTCACCAATTTTCAGCAAAATCAGTTCAGTCGTTCTTGAGTTATAAATAGTGTAACTAACACGACTTTCTTTTATATGTATAGATATATTTCACCATTTGTGCGCAAACTCACGCCGACTCATAAATTCACGGTAGATCATAAAATATTTTGCACCTTTATGAATGTTTTCATTTTGTATTGCTGAAAGGTAATCGTCGATAAGTAATTGAGATGTGAGTGGTTAAAGATATTCATTGAATCCTAATAAAGGCATGTTGTTATTTCCATTCCAAGTGTAAATAGTATCGCCAACCTGTAGCTGTCAAATATTTCATGATATGTGTTTTTTATTAACAAGAAAAATGTATTGGCGTATTTCAGGGCGCGTAATACGTACTCGTATTATATTATCTTTTGAAAGCTGCCTTTTATTTATACAACTAGCTAACCCTGCAGACTTCGTAGTGCCTCAATCGACAAATAAAAGACCTAAACTTTTGTATAAAATGAACTTAAAACAAACAAAATTGTTATTTTTTATTTAATTCCGAGCATTTTCATATTTATCTACCTTTTAAACCTCCTCTGGACTTCCACAAATAATTCAAGACCAAAATTTGCCAAATCGGTCCAGCCGTTCTCGAGTTTTAGCGAGACTGACGAACAGCAATTCATTTTATATATATAGATTAAATATATATTTAATAACAGAACAATAGAGAGATTTTAACATACAATTCTAATACGTTACGTCAGTATGTAATTCTGTGTGTGTATGTGTAAGTGCTCTTTGTATATCTGTAACATATATAGGTATAGCACACAGAGAAGCGACTACAGTACATTGTTAAGGCAACGAGTGGACTGTCTCCATAGTACTGGCTATTCTACGGCGTAAACTACCAACGCTTTGCCAGGGAAAAAAGAATTGTCCTTTAAATTGCTGAGTGATGGAAAGTTGTTAATAAAAATAGCACCCGACGGTCAATTTGAATTGCAAAATAATTTTTGCCTCTTCGAAAGCGTTAGACTACGCAAATCGCAAGCAACGGGGATCCCAATCGTTAAAGTATCAAAACCGATTAATCTTAATTAGACCTGGTCCGGTTGTTTTTCAAACGATTAAAAAATGCAAACAAAAAACTTAATTGTTTTAATTACGATGTGCCTTCAGATGAACTGATCGGTTGAGCTGCTGTCGGTTAAAAATTGATAATAATGACATAGTTTTAAATGACTATAGAGTAGAATAGTTCTCTACTCTATAGACTATAGAGTACACTATAGAGTAGAGAAGTAGAATGCTCTCAATTCGAATCTACGTTCCACATTCAATGATATGATTGATTAGGAATTTGTCCTTTTTTAATTTTTGTTGTACTTATCGGAGCTTAGCTTAGTTGAAATTTTAGTCCTAAAATAGTAATACCCTCTTTATTCCCGTGAGCGTCGTAAAAGGCAAACAGACGAGCTTTTACTGATTTTAAGGTGACGTCTCGTACCGCATAACCTATTTCTGCCGTGAAGCAGTTATTGCTTCGGATCAAAGGGCGTGGCTGCTGTTGTACTGTAAAAACTGAGACTTAGAACTTATGTCTCAAGGTGGGTGGCAGCATTTACGTTGTTGATGTCTATGGGCTCCGGTGACCACTTAAAACCAGATGAGCTGAAACTCGTTCATGTATACAACCAATGGAAAAATACTAGTACTGAATAGCGCGTATAATAAACCCACACGGGTGAGTACTACCATCCTGTCTAATTCTGCTGCAACAAAGATTTTTCCAGAGGACCATTTCTATCTGTTTTTATTACTTTTTAGTATTCTTCTTAAAATGACTATACAGTTTCGATAACTCATTCTTCATCAAATAAAAATCACTTCATACGTTTTCGGAAACGGTTTCAGATGCACAGAGTATGTCAAAAGATAACGTTTAAGTTACTTTATATATAATAATATGTACGAGTACATACTACATTTAAGTTTATATCTATAGTCTATAAGTTAATAAAATCTAATTTCTCAACCTAGGAACCTTTTAAGTTAGTTGCTCGGCGGCAATAGATACCGTGACTCAATGTTTGTAAAAGATAACTAAGTAATTCGCAGCAAGAATTCACAATTAATTTAGACGGGCATGCTATCTTTTGATGGAGTTTCCTTAGTAAGGCATATGGTTTTTTTTTCTAATATTTATTGCTTTGTTTGATGGACGAGCTTACGTCCCGCCTGGTGTTAAGAGGGTACCGGAGCCCATAGACATCAGCAACGTAAATGCCGGCACCTATTTGAGACATGAGTTTTAAGTCTCAATTTTATAGTACAACTTGCTGTACCCGTCCATTTTAAACGAACATTATTATTTCTTCACCCCCCCCCCCACAAAGATTCTCATCATTAACGCCCCCGCAACTGGTGTAGGGAGTCCAACACTCATATAAATATTAGCCTATCCATTAAGTATATGTATTTTCTACATGGATACCAAGTTTCAAGTCAATCGGATCCACGGTTCAGTAGTTATAACGGAACATCCGTAAAAACCTCTGTAAATTTATATAATAGTATAGATATAGATGGCTTCCCGTCAAACCGAAATGAATTACTGCTTCACGGCAGAAGTAGGCATGGCAGTGGTATTTTCCACGCGGGTTCACAAGACGTCCTACCACCAGCGTAGAAAGTATTTTATTGTTTGCTTAAATTGTAAACTGGGTTCATTGTATCTTCGTTTGCTTTCACCATACGTTCTTCTTTTTAATCAATTTAAAATCGGACAAGTCTTAATTATCGCCCTTTTAAATTCAATTACCTGCATTACGCTCTTTAAATTTCATTCGATTGAAAAAAAAAAAGCAATTAACTTTTAAATGCAACTGTCGCCTGATTCTGTCGATGCCCGGCATTACATTGCCTTGGCCTGTATTTAGTCTTGTATTTCAGCAGATGAGCTCTCGGCCGGCCCGGCATCAATTCGTCTTCTCGCGTTAAAACTGTATAATCTCAAAACTTAGTCAATTTTACAGGAGAGTGTTTTAAAGGTTTCACATATGATATTTTAAATATTAATCATCTTTGCAACATTAATTTTTTAGTTTTTACCGGTTACATTATCTGTCTTTCAAAATAAATTTAATTAAATAAAATAAAATTATGTATTAATTTTGTTAATAGTAGTCAAAATATAGGTAAACTAAAAATATAAAACTAAAACTAAACTACCTATGCTCTTTTGACAGTATTTATGAGAAAAATACTGGTGATAACCAAATGTTTCGGAATATTAACTCAGCATCGAATATTTTTGGAAATTGTACACTTTTAATGCGAAAAGACGAATTATCGGAGCCCCTAAACATCAAATGACTTCGCTCACTCTGAGATATGTGTTCAATGTTTTTATTGTATAACGGCTTATCGTTCAAATTGAAACACACGACTACGTCTCAGCAGAAATAGGGAAGATGATACCTACAACATACTGCTATCAGCCGTTGTCACTACTACGAGTATATTAAGTCATTACTATAGAACTATTTGCCGCAATAGGCATTTGGGGTTCGAATGATCTGTTTACGAGAATTCCAGGTCGAAATCATATTGGTTTACTTTAAAACATGGATGGCTAGAGTAGCTTTCGTGCTCATGACCAAAACTCAGCAAGCAAATATACTTAAGGCTAGCTTCGTTATAAAATTCGAAAGCTCCTCTCCCAATGAAAGTAAAACTAATATCCCTAAAGTTAAACCATAACACCATAAGTGTTCGTGAGTTATTTAAATGAAGCATTCGCTCAATAAATTCTCCGAGTCAACACAAAAAGTTGGCGAGACTCCATCGGAATGACGCCGGTCACGTGCTACCGTCGTTGTGGCAATTTCATTCAATTCTTTAACTCAGGCGGCCTCCACTCTCACTCTCGGCGACCACAAAGAACGGCGAAATTTAATTTGGTGATTAGGAAATTAAATTGACGATAACCACTTTTCCGGTCTCTTTTATTCAGAAGCCTATTTACGTTGCCGCCAAAACAGCCAATTACGCCTTTCCATTCGGATTTGATTTTGCTTAAAAATCTTCTGTGATTTGTAATCAAAATACGCTCTTTGTTAGTAAATAAGTAAGTCGCTTCCAAAATAAACATTTTTAACAAAAAAATATTAAGATACACAAAAATACATATATCTGCTTCTTTATTTTAAATCTTTGTATGTTAATGAAATGCAAATACATTATTTAATACTGCTACATTACGACAAACAATTTAGTATTCTTTCGCTCGACTCAGTGAATAAATTTAATATATTCGTACAAAATCGAATTCCGGCTGAATAATTGAATTTACTTGAAAAGTTAAACGCTTTATGTTCAACAGAAGACACGATCGATGATTACGACAATCCCAAGGTATTTTAATACTTGAGTCATTACATTAAAGTCTAAACTATGTTGTTGTACATACGAAAAAATGTTGTGAATTACGAGTAAATTATTCATTGAAAAATTTGCACCTCGAATAACCAATCAAAGGAAATAAGTAATTCATAAATTTTAACAACCGAGTATACTTCCTCGTGTTGGAGGAAGCTTTTTTTTTGTTTAAATTATTTACGATGTCTGTAAGTGAATATCTAGTACAATTTCTTCTTGTATCTATTTATTGTATTGTGTATTTATAAAATAAATGAAATGTATTCTAAAATATTACATGCAACGTTAAGTAAGCTATAAAAGGAAGTCATTGAGGTAACTGACATAAAATCTCTACCTTTTTTTTTATTGTTTAGATGGGTGGACGAGCTCACAGCCCACCTGATGTTAAGTGGTTAGTGGAGCCCATAGACATCCACAACGTAAATGCGCCACCTACCTTGAGATATAAGTTCTAAGGTCTCAAGTATAGTTACAACGGCTGCCCCGCCCTTCAAACCGAAACGCATTACTGCTTCACGGCAGAAATAGGCAGGGTGATGGTACCCACCCGCGCGGACTCAGAAGAGGTCCTACCACCAGTACCTTTACGCATTCTCCGAGGTATTTATTGATTTCCAGAGATATATAACTAAAAAAACATCTAAACTTTTCTCTTTGTTATGGTTTTTACATATTTTTAATTGTTTATATTACGTCTTAAAGTAAACAGTGACTCCGAACAATCAGACACGAATGCCGTCCGATTAGTCTCCTCCCAGCGATAGGCAAAATATACGAACTACTCGTGGAACGGTGATAGATCGTGCGAAGCACTGCTCTTGCTAGAGCCAGCGTTAGTAACACTCTGGTTTGAGCCCCATGAGCTCACACATGTCAAGGAGAAGCTGAAATAGCCTCTCAAGGCTATCAGTATAGGTAGGGAAAAAAAAGACAGAAACCCATCTTTCTATTGAAGCAAAAAAAAAACTAAAGACATCAATACAGATTTCTTATTCGCTGACATTCATTATTTTTTTAGCCCGATCGAAGCACCGATGTTACACATTCACGTCCGTTCGAACAATCAAATTAATTGTACGCTGTAGGACATACGATAATTACCTACTACGGTCTATTAACATGTACGTATTATCGTCCAGCCGTGTAATTTCTATTAGTGGTCCTGGATTTCTCTTAACCTGGATCAATTGATTCGTATAATTGAGTGCGGCGTCTACTAACGAATTCGATAGATCGATATCTAAGTATATCGTTTTAAGATATCGTAACAAAATCGATGTTTGACAGATTTAGATCGTTCGGATGTTCGAGATTTATTTTTATTTTTTATTTATTGCTTAGATGGATGGACGAGCTCACAGCCCACCTGGTGTTAAGTGGTTACTTCAGCCCATAGACATCTACAACGTAAATGCGCCACCCACCGCGAGATACAAGCTCTAAGGTCTCAAGTATAGTTACAACGGCTACCCCACCCTAACTAAACCTTTAGCGTTAATTAAAGTAATCGTTGTAGTTTGTTTAGCAAAAATGCGTAGGTTTAGTCGGAATGTTCATTGCCAATGAAGTTATGCTTCAGAATGGCAGTAAAAGACTGGTTGTCACTAATCAGATTCAATTTATACATGGACGGTTACTGTTTTCCGGTTTTGTCATTTTGTAGTTAATTGAACGCGCGAAATTAAATAAATCTTATTACGATTCAGATCCATTCGGTGCATTATATTTTTCATGTGGATATTAAGCATTTTACATCAAGAGAATATAGCGGGCGATGCCACGTGCTTTTGAAATACATTATCAATTAGGATATGTTTCTCTTCATATAACTTAAAAGAGCAGCTGTCCCAGGTAATTTTACAAGTTTGCTCTTTGACTGCATGTTTATCTATATACTATGTATATTAATAACATATATCCGTTACAGATCCGATAGACGTTGTTGTGTACTCGTATTAAATGGGAAAACTTGAAACTTTTATAAAATAATAATTAATAAAACATTTTGGTAACGAATTGTGCTTTTAAACCATTCCCGAATCCAATTGAACACACACAAAAAAATCTCACACAGGATATCTTATTTCAGGTTCAGATTATCGTGTGTGATTTGTTTCCGATCATTCATTTATTTTAAAAGCAATACTTTCAATTTCAAAATTACTAGTGGTGCGGCGTCTTAAGAGTCCGTACAGCTCTAGGTAGCATTTCTGCCGTGAACTGCCGTTGTACTGTAAAAAATGAGACCTTATAACTCATATCTCGAAGTGGGCGAGGGCATTTAAGTTGTAGATGTCTATAGGCTCCGGTAACTACTTAAAATCAGGTTGGCCGTGATCTCATTCACGAATCTAAGCAATAAAAAATAAAAATCCAAAATATATACATATATGTGGGATGTTATGACGAAATCTAGTGGATATTTAGTTTAACAACAAAATCTTTTATTTTTCCAAATAATTATGTCAATTTGATGACTGTCATTTATATTTTCTTATTTGTAAATAAAATTAGTTTGCCAGTGCGAATTGACCAAAAAGTACCGATCTTCCCACTTATATATTCAGCATAGCATTAAGAAGTGTCTATGTATATAAGCCCACGATATTAATGGTATCTGTATTGATAATCGGCGTCGCTAAAAGCTGTAAAGCGAATGATCGATATTGAAATGCAGATCGATCGATTAGTACGCGTTAGAATGTTGAGTCGTTACGTCAAAACATCTCTGATTTGTTAAATCTTGTTCGAGCTCCCGTCTAACTCGAACGCAGCAGGAGATCGAATTTCAATGGCCTTATAAATACAGTTATAATAAATTTAGATACAATAATATACCGACCGGTTCAGGTCGACGGTAGCTTAGGGCTTCTGTCGAGAAATGTGTTGGAAGAAATTCAGCTTCATCATTGAACGTACATCATTACACACATAAATTCAACTTTTACTCGAATTAGTTAACGTTTTGCGATAATTATTTCAAAATGAAACGCAGGGTGAAAACTTCACAACACTCTTTATTACCCCATTAAGTTTTATGTAATGTTTCTCATTTTTTATTTATTCTAAAATGAACTTAATAGATCTTAAATAGATAGTAACAAAAGCTAGGAATATCCCATATTTCATTTTACTGCTAATAGCCTGCGATTCTAGCTCTCGTAAAAAATTATTTCATGCTGTAAAATCAAGCGTAAATACTTATTAAGGATAAACGGACTGTAAAAACGACTTACAGTGCCAAATAAATCTTTTACTAGAGCACAATTCGCAAAACTAGAACGGACATTCGATTTGTTCTAAAAGTCTAAAGTCGCCTTTATAGTTTTCCCTTAAAGTGCACTTCTTATTATCTCGACAAGATGAACATGAGACTGTTTACTTGCAGATAAGTTAGAACAGAACGCTGTTTCAACGTCCACAAAAACGTGTTCCTCACTAAATCTTAACTGAGAACTCGCGTGCACAGTAGCTGTGTTAACATCGACTTAGTTCCTAAACAAATCCAGTACAGGCGAAGCACGCTCGATTTAAATGTAAATACGGCAATTAGATACTCCTTAGACCGTTTGCTGGACGATTTACTGTTATTTTAACATCGATTAGGATTTCGTTCAAAAAATTATTTCGGGTCTTGTCTAATATAAAAAAATTGTGCAATTTATTGTAACCTAAAAAAATTTAAGTGAGCTTAATTCACGAATGAACGGATTGATTAATATTAAAATAATATTTATTTATTTATTTTTTGCATAAAAAATCCTGAAACCCATAATAATTTTCAAAGCGTTATAACTGGCGGTAGAGGCTATTGTAAGCTGACACAGGTAGGTACCAACAAAAGGTGGCGCAGTTTTTTTTTTATCTGCCAGTTTTCTCGAGGTGTTGTTTTGGTTTCAGTTTGGTTGGTTGGCGTCCTCGTGGAGATCGGCCTAGGAGAATTTTCTAAGATACAATTGATACTTCGATCTCATGTCTCAAGGCTCACGTTCACGTTGTGCTGTCTATGGGCTCTAAAGTCGAAACGTCGCTTGGATTAAGACTACTATCGGATCCTTCGAACCGGAATGCGGTTTGTAGAATGAAGCTACCAAGTCGTGCGGGCACATGACCACTCTTCGATCACTAATTACTCAAATTACAAATGTTGCTAGTCCGATTATATTATACGAAGCTGTAACTACCCCCGCTAGGCTTGACCAACGGCATAGCCTAGAGACTACACGGTAACTATTACATATTTAATTACAGAATCTATATATTAATACGAGAAAATTGCGCGGACGGAGGAGTATGAAATTTCCCACACTTATAGAGAATATAGAGAAGGAGTGCAAAATGTTATATATATTTTTTTAAAATAATGCATAAAAATACATTAAATCAATCAAAAAAAACATACTCTTTTGTTTCTTATTAAAGTCGGTGGTCAAGAGAATAGAAAGTATGGTATTTGACAATAGAACCATAATAATGTTCAAACTTATAATTTCAATTAATTATGGTCGAAATTCGATCACTGGGCGACCACTAGTAATTAACAAAGACGTCTTTTAGATATTTGTGCTGTTAATGTATACGATACGAACACTTCAAATACAAAAAAAATGAGGGTACTAAATTAAAAAAAAAATCTTGAATTAATAGGTTTTTTTTTTTTAGATAATAGATATTTTTTTTACCTATGACGTTGCTGTTTTAGAATACTGGCCATTTGAAATATAATTTACGTACGGCTGCCAAAATGAATTTTATTAGGAAAGATATAGAATTTAATTTTTAAATTCAGTAATTTGTTTTTTCATTTATGCTTTGTTTTGCGTACAGTTGTATTCTTTTTTTATAAATATGGATACTATAAGAATGGTTTAATTGTGGAACACGAGTTCTGTCGCGGTAGCCATAGCGCTGATAAGGCATATACAACATTAATGACCTGTACGGAGTGAACACTACACACGAATGTATGACTCGTCAATGGTTTGAACTTGAAATGCATCGATATCATTGACGCATATAAAGATCTAATATTAAACGGCATGTGGATATTTAAGCGAGACCAACTGTTTTTTGGAATGTAAAAAAATTTGCATCTGACAACCCAGACCGCATCGACAAAGGTTCAGTATATCTTAGGTTTATTTTATTTAGTTCATTGACGACCGCACAAGCTTAAGGCTCACCTTGTGCTAAATTTATGTTAGCGCCTAACCGAAATATATTGCATTGGATTTCTCAATAAGTTCAATTACAATGTATTGTATAGAGCCAAACAGACGATTGTGGCATCAGGGCACATTAATCAGGGCTTTGCGTCAGTTCTAAATCCATGATGTTATATGGTTTATCTGCATGCCAATATATTGTGCTAATTAGGCTGATTGGATTCTGTATAGCACTCCCTTAAATTATATTCGTTTAACTACTGTTTTGAGTATTATAAACATTTTATAGGAATTGGTTTTAGTGTGATGAAGTCACAATAGACAGTAGTATTTATAATGTAAATATTGACTAAACGATGACCGCTTTTTTTTACAATAAAATCATTTTTCCTTACACTATTTTTAATTCAAATTTATTAAAGTTTATTTTCTATTTTTTAGTTTTCTATAAAAGCGTATTTTGTTAGTTTTTTTAAACTATTTTTTATTTTTTATTTATTAGTTGAATTTCAATTTTCAATAAATTTTTTTATATTAATTTGTCGTCGGTCCTTGATAAATATACCAAATTTCGAGTTAATCCGACGTTTTGAAGGCAACATGACAAACATGAAGACAAACATCTTCATCACACGAATGTTTGCCCGACGTGGGAATCGAACCCACGACCCTCGCCGCAACAGTTAGTGCCGCTAACTACTGAACCAGCGAATCAGTCATGACGACAGAATGATTAAATAATTTAAATCATTTAGCCCGTAATTTTCCGGCGAAGCGCATTCATTACCTTCGTAGACTTAGCACACCTGAATCGAAAACGCCAAGCCATAGACAAGCACCTTAATTAAAATATTCTGCAATAATTCCGTTACAATGCAGGAAAACCGATATCTATTGTGCCGTAACCGGTAACTGGTCGCCATTAGTGGTACCTATCATTACTGTAGGAGTCTCTGGTATCTTATCAGCTATAGATAACGTTAGCTCATTGTTCTCAGCCTCCCTTACTATATTTGATTTGTTAGCTTCCGAGTTACTTATCTTGCATTTGAAATCGGTGAGCGAATCGAATAGGAAAAATGTTTATACGGTACTATCAATTAATAAACTGTATGATATATGTATGTATATATCTATCGGAAATATACTCCTCTATACTATACGCTGATAAGTCGCCGAAGTCGTCGTGGCCTAAAGGCTAAGACGTCCGGTGCATTCGTATCTAGCGATGCAACGGTGTTCGAATCCCACAGGCGGGTACCATTTTTTCTAATGAAATACGTACGTAAGGAATAACATGGTGTAATAAAAATCAAACCCGCAAAATTATAATTTCTTAATTACTGGTGGTAGGACCTCTTGTGAGTCCGCACGGGTAGGTACCACCGCTCTGCCTATTTCCGCCGTGAAGCTGTAATGCGTTTCGGTTTGAAGGGTGGGGCAGCCGTTGTAACTATACTGAGACCCTTAGAACTTACATCTCAAGGTGGGTGGGGCATTTACGTTGTAGATATCTATGGGCTCCAGTAACCACACCAGGTGGGCTGTGAGCTCGCAGATCCATCTAAGTAATAAAAAATAATATTTTTTTTAGATAAACTACTAAAAAAACTTTGTTTGTTTTTCACTACTTAAAAACCCACTAAGGAGAATTACTGTCATTTCAATTGAATTATAAAATAAATATCTCTACGACAACGGTATATTTGTCATTAATCCCATACCGTCCGAATTCAACATTATCCAGAGCAGTCAATATCGATACTAAATATTAGATAGCTCAACAGAAATACGCCATTTATATGGTGCTAAATTCTGATTCTGATGATAGCTCAAATAGGTTTATCGAGGAACATAAGGACCACAGGAAATAATTTTACGGGAACATAAATGAATTTTACAACCGGAATGGGTATGAAATATTCAGATGACGAGCTGGATTAACTCGAAGAAACATATTTATTATCGTAGTATAACAGAAGTAGTATTAGTTTACCCATTATTACGAGCGCAGACCTAATGACATTTTCCAACATTGCCAAGTTATAGGGTTATCAAAATATTCTATCTCAGACAAACACTTAACAGGCAAATAACAGGTGCAGTAGTACAGAGTCATAAATAAGAGTAGACTAAATGATTTCGTTATAAAACATCGTTCGGAATACTGATTGTTTAATTATAATAATTCTGTCATTAAAAAAAAAAAAATATCCCTTAAGATTAATTTAAATCAAATATGTCTTGTAAATTTAAAAACATATCTATATAATGTTTTCTTTTTTCTTTGCAGGCGCACAGAAAAACGATTTGGAGTAGCTTCAGGTTTATAAAGTAAGTACAATTGAAATACAGTTTATAGAATTTAATGCCCCAAGCGTAAACAATATATTAGATTCGGTCCTATGATACTATCGATTTTCAAGACTGGCAACTTTATAAAATCAAATATTGTCGTTTGTTTTATAAATCGAAATTCAAATTTAAAATTAAGGGTAACGCGGCTAAGTCTAAGAATCAGTCAAATCTAAGAATAAAGACTGGTATACTAAATTATCTTAGGCTTTTCGATTTTAACTAAAACTACTTTCACGGTTAGTTTAATTTCGCGTTTTTATTGTCAATATACAATATTATTTCCGACGTTTTGATTACGTCGCAATTTTCGTGGTCACGGAAGTTATACAATAACAGTGAATGAACTCGAGACGAAATGATAAAAGTAGTTTTTTTTTAATATTTACTGAATTGATCTACGACCGAATGATGGTGTTCGTGTTATCTGATTAATGTTCTATTTACTACGCTGTACGCAGTCATTGCAAGAGAAATATTACTGAAAATTTGTTATTGAAAAATTGTAACATACTATGTTTCTATGTTCTTCTCGACATCTATTGGCGAATAATAATTGAGGGCAACTTACCGCTTTAAAGACACAACAAGATGGCGTTATAAAAAAAAAAAACGAGCAAAGCTCGGTCATTAGCTAGTTACATTTTAATCAATCTATAAGATTATTTGAGCATATCAAAATCAAGACCAAGTAATTGAAGAAGGAACACGATCGATTCAGATCACTTCAAATCGCAGTGCTGGACATTTATAAGCGAAGTTATGTTTTGCAATGTATTTTCATATCAACTGTCCCTTCCGCGAATGCGTCATTGATCGCGCATTAGAAGGTAGCAGGTCGGGGGAATATTTACCCATACTGCCTTATCATCCGCTTTATTTCAGGCAGCTTGGGAATACTTTTCATACCGCCTTATGATCCGCCCCATTACAAAGTTTACGTAAAGTATTTTTTTTTAAACTTAATTATTTCAGCTTGAGTCTCCCTTTCAGCAGAAAACGGAAGTTTTGCCAAGGTTTTCTTTATTTTATTTTATTTTAGCCGAAGGTGGTTGATGCCGTAACTTTGGTGGGATATTAATCGTAAACGAATTACCTTCACTCACAGCACAAAGGGTACCCCTAATCTATAGCCGATGAGTTTTTATCGTTTAGTTAATCAAATTCAGTTTCTTTTATTTTTTATATGTAGTACTTAATCAAACTGAGATTTTTAAAACGTCATTTCCGTTTTCCCCTTAGATCTATGATAGTCATACACTGAATCTTTTGTAGACACATAAAAGCAAGTGTCACGTTAAATTATAAATTTTAATTGGAGACGTTACGCTTTCGTTACACTAATACTCTGTGTTTGTTCAACATAAGCCACTTATATTATTAACAAGAAAGCATGTATAATTGCAGACTATAGAAAACATTAGATATATCTTTCGTTCAAAAGTTTACAAAATTAGAAAATTAACAAACTTTAAAATTTTCGTGAAGTAATCCTACTATCTAATCTTAAACTAATGGTTAAGTAAACGGTTGTGTGGAAGAGATCGCTTTTAGCGACAAGATTGCCTAATGTATTAATTATGTTTTGGTCTGAAATGAAGCATACCTTCTCCTTCTCTAAGTTAAGTAGTGGAGTAACAAGTGATATGACTATACCGGAAAACAAATTCTGAGATAAATATCAATGTTTGTATCAATACGTTAGCCTCTGATAAATTTTCACGAAATACTTCTATAATGCCTACCAACCAGTCAAAACTATTTCTATAGGTGTATCATTTTATCTTAATAAAATTACGTGAGAGACCTAAATATCTGAAACCGAATCCTTTAGAGTTTCAGTGGTGACACCAAAAAATTGACTAGAGAGAAGGTAGCCAGATTTCTCTGCTTATTCCCCCCGATTGAAGGTTACGGGGCGGCCTAAGGGGACGAGGTCACCGCCACCTCGTAGACTGAAAAAAAGGTCTGCTCCCAACATCCTAGCCGCAGTCTTCAGTCTGCCCCTGGGTCACGGCGCTTGCAACATGCCGAAATATCGGGGAAACCATGAAATATAAAAAAAAGCGTAACAGGAATTCGTCAAATAATAGTTTCCAAAATGTATGTATATGCACATATAATGAATATTGAAAACAAATTAAGACATACCAAAATCTTCGATAAATTATTTCACGCTCCTTTATCAGGGATTCCGAACACGTAATTGCCTGAATTAATCTATGTAGACGCGCGATTATCTGCACTATTTATTAACGTACCTACGCTTAGTGCTGGTCCGTGAATAATTTGTTACATCTATTCTAGTTTGAGTGTAAACCGTGGAATAATCTAGATTAATCGCCAAGCTCATAAAGAGTTTAAATAAAACTGAAATCCATTTGTTAATTTTTATTCGGTGGAATATTTTTTTCGGATCAGAGAATTGTAACTATCACATTCTGCTCTGCTATTAATTAGTGTCGTGGCGTGGAACCTTTTTGGCAGGACATAAGAACTACAACGACTAGACATAGACACAGACTAAGACAGAGACTTGACAAGAATTCGAAAAGAAATAGAACGAGGGCGTACGTGACGAGCGGCAGGCAGTACATTTTTTGACTTCTTAAAAGACAGGCACAAAGACGACAAGGAACGAACCGACCGTTCTCATATACATATAAAAATAGTCGACAAAAGAACGAATTGACCGTTCAAGTGGTTATCCGACCGTTCGATCAGAATTCATTGGGATTTTATAAACCTACTGCTATCATTTTGCGGCTGTCCGTGTTAGCAGTTGGTATGTTTATCGATTCGTTTCGATGGTGAGGCGGTGCAAGGTGGCCGCTGTGCGCTGCCCAGGGTTTGTTACCCGAGACGACGTCCTTCGGGATTTTCCCGAGGCTTAAATCCGGTCCTATCATCAGGACAGGTACCGGCGAAGACGGACCCTCGGCGCGCACTATGTGGTACCGTAGGTTTCGTCTAGCCGGTGTTGTGGAGCTCGATGGCGTTTAGTCGGTAATCGTTGTTGCCTTTTTGCAACTATGCAAGGCATAGTCTCCTGGGAAGAATTGGAGGAGGAGGACCTCGGTCTTCCTTTTCTCCTGTTTCTTCTCTGGAGGCGCCGGAGTCCGACGTAGCTCGGTCTGTTACCCCCCTCGACCGTGTACCCGTAGAAGATTCCCAGCATAGAAAAAAAGCTAATTTCTGTGAATATACCTTCCTTTCTGAAGGTTTCTAAAGCTATATACTAAAGCTTCTAAAGCTATACAATTATTGTAATTTTAATGAGATTTTAAATTTATGTCTTAAATGGTGAAGAAATTGTGCTGTTTTTGCTATGAGCTCCGGTAGCCGATGATCATAAGACAAACTTTAAGCTCCGGTGCTTATTTTCAATATTATTTATTTTTGTAATCACTATAATTAGGTAAGTGGTACTTAACATTTATCCGTTAATTCAACATTTAGTTTCCAAGCTAGTCAACCAAGTTTACCAATGTAAGCATAACATTTCCCTGATGCTACTAGTTTAATAAAAGTTTTATTAACCATACTTAGTTCGAACAACATGAAAGTACCGTAATAGTTGTCGAGTGTGATGCAAGCGATATCTAAAGTAAACATTATTTGGTAGAATTAAAATTAATTAGAATTAATTAATTAACTCAATTAAACTGTATGTTTTTTTTTCAGAAAACTTTTTTTTAATGCTTGGCCGGACGGGCTCACGGCACACCTGGTGTTAAGTAGTAGCCGGAGCCCATGGACATTTTCAACGTAAATGCCGCCACCCACCTTGAGATATGAGTTATAATGTCTCAATATAGTTACAACGGCCGCCCCGTCCTTCAAACCGAAACGCATCACTGCTTCCCGGCAGAAATAGGCAGCGTGGTGGCACTATTTCTAAAATCTTAACGTAAATAAATGATGAACTAATAAAGCGGGTAGATAAAGACGTTGATTAGCGTCCCAGCAAGTATGTAAACTGTGTCGGTGCATCTCTTACAGTCGTGCTACTCATTTCTGAAGGTCGTGACCACCTTCATCCATGACTTATGTCCTCACCTTACTGTGCCGTCTCATCTCGTCTTCGACTACTCGGAGAATACAATAGACGGTGGAATCAGGGATCAGACTAACGTATTGGCTGCACCGTCGCGATCTTTTTCCCTCCATTTTTCCATTAAAAACTAGTTTTTCAACGTTGTCGTCGATTGGCGATTATTTGTCCATAGGTAAGTATACATAAAGCCGAAATAATAGGGAGCTACATTTTGATTGCTAACATCATGTGTAACAACATCAGAACATGTGTGTGTGTTGCTAACAACATCAGAATTTAGATTTACACACCAAACGAACGTGACAAATGTTCAATAAATATTAGAAGTAAAAGTAAGCTTGGTACGCTCGTTTTGCGCCTACAGAGAACTAAAACTTAGTCATTAGCCCGGCTATAATTTATCACAAGAAAATCCAAATGGTACTAAAATAAAAGTTCTTATTTTAATAGCGAAGGATTATTAGACAGTCATCGACTGTGTCTTCAGCAAAACTAAGGTGGGTTTGTATTTTATTCCACGCATAAACATCATCAAACCAATCTCTGGTCATTACTTTGTAGTAACTAATATTAGAAGGGTTTATTTTTTTTCTTCTTAAGCTGATGGTCTAGAGAGACCATGTCAGCGTCACCGGGCTAGTAGGTGAGCTCACGGGGCTCAAACCTGACGATGTTGCTAACACGAACCCTAGCAAGAACCGTGCTTCGCAGAATCTACCACCGGATCGGAAACGCGACCCACTGAAAAGATCTGGCGAGAAACTTAGTGGACTGTGTCTATGGGTTAATTTACTAGCCGAGCCCTTCGGGTTCGACGAAAACGATGACCGGAAGGGTATCGTTTGCTTTACATCAAAGCATCAAAGAAAAAAAACAGTGTTTAAGTTTACCCAACAAAGTAATTCTGTATTTCATTGAGCACTTTCCGATTTATCACTTACTTAAAACGTACTTAATTAAAAGTATACGTTTAAGAAATCTTTAAAAATATACGTAATCTTCACATTAAATTTATAAGTTAAGAGTATTTACAATGCGTGATATTATTATTTAAAAAAAAGTAATAATCCACTTCATTCCGGTTATTTCCAGATTTGTTAGGTAGAGACGAGAGAGAGACTTTGCAGGGCGGACACGGAATCGCAGTCCTTTCGCTAGATTCATTTCCGATAGTATTCACGGAGCTGCTGTTATTGTGGTTAGAAATAGTTAGAATATTCAGTGCTATTATAGCTTTTAGGCTTAGCGGATTAGAAAGTAGATCGAAATTAATAAGTACTGAAACTATTTCAACAGTTTTCACTTTGTGGTTACACGAGACTTGGAACAAATCAGAAAAGTTAGAAACAAAATATTGAATATGCGAATAAAACTAAGATGGAAACCAATTTTGTATGAAATTAATTAATAACTGATCGTTGAGATCTGAAAAAAAAAATGACATGACCATTACAAAAGATTCGAATAACAATTATTTACAAACAAAAAAAAAATTGGATACATTCACAAATTTTTGAAAAAATATCCTTCTTCACTACTTTTAAAATTTAGTCTAAAACAATAGAATAGTATTGAAAATCGATTTACGCGATTGTACTATTTTAGTTTATTTTATAAGCTACGTTTCAAAACACCTTTGACTTTTTAGGGCAATAATTAAAAAACATTTAGAACATTATCTGTGCACATATAGGCATAACGCATAAAAAATAAATAATAAGTAGGCACTTTTGAGCCTAGGTACTGAATGAGTAATTTTCTCTAATCATAAAATAAAGATATAAAAAACATCCTAGTGCCATTGACATGGAGGTTCGTCGTGCGTTTATTATAATACTTTCTTCAATTTCTAACGTTTTATTATTCTTAACTTTTTTATCAGTCAAAGTAATGTGCTGAATATGAATTAGGAATGATATGAGATATGTTTTGACTTCGTAATTTATTTACATATTTAAGATAAGCAAAATGGCTTTATGAATTTCGTGATTTAAAAAAACCGCGTATATTTGACAGTTGTGACTTTTTATTTATTGCCTTAGTAGGCAGACGAGCATACGGCCCACCTAATTATGGGTGATTACCGTCGCCCGTGGACTTCAGCATTGCCAGGGGCAAATAATAATAATAATCATTTATTTCAGACCGTATTTTAGCCCATATATAAAAATTGTATTTTTACATATGTATTAATTGAATATTATTTTTGTCTATTTGGCATTTTGAAGGAAAAGCACGTATTAAAAACATAAAATATGAAAACCCTCAGGAGTTACTAAATAAAAAAAGATGAAGAGAAAATTGTATTTTGTCTTTGTCCATTAAAACTCAATTAAAAAAAAACAGCAAGCACTGCTACAGATAATCTTCGTAAAATATATGTCAATGACCAGTAGTTTGACATTTGATAGTATCGCTAAACTTTAATTAGCATACGTACAATGCCTATTAGTCAAAACACAAAAAAAACATTTAACTGAGCTCTTATAAAATTGAACTCAATAATTTTAATACGCAATAAAAATCGCTTTTTTTTGCACATCATTACTCATACACTTAGCGGTTAATACGACGTTTTGACAAATAATACCTATTCATAACTGGATAATCTCGGAGGTCAATAACTGATGTATGTCCAATGATTGGCATATAACAGATATAAACACTAGTAAAGACTCGTTTAATGAACTGAACATGTAGTCTCTATGAAATCTGCAATGATTGTATACAAAAACTGACGTCCGCCCACTGTTTAGTTGCTGTAATTCTTAATGCGATGCTCAGATAAAAAACTAAACCAGAAAATGTTCTCGAACTTTACGTGTTCTAAATCAATTACGACATAATGCCGAGTCTCGAACGATTTGAATAGTTAAATTTTAGCATGTCCGTTTTTTCTGAATATTAAGAATAATAACACATTAGGTTCATCACATCTTTATGTTTAGCCGGAATTATCAATGTAAGAGTAGTCTTTAACGCGGCAACAACTTATCTTTTCATAGGTCATTGACTCGACGGCTCTAATTTAAAATGACTATGAATTATAACGTTTCGTTAATATTATGAATTACAACAATAATATATTGCTTTACAATTAGTTATGAAACTACATTTGGAAATGATATTTTTGTGAAATACATCATTTTACTTGAGGGTTGATACTTATTCATTTCCAACAAACAAATGCAGCAGGTACTATGCGTTTTTGAATAATTGCAGAAGTAACGAGTCATCGAGAATGTATTCCAAAAGTCTATGATCCAGAATTCCGGTGGTACTTCGTTAAGTCTTTCGAGATTGGCTCTCACTTAATCCTGCAACCGCTAGGGTTCGCATTGCTTCTTCAATCGGATCAACAATTACTGTATAATTCTAACGGTAGAAATAGGGAGAACGGTGATATTCTACTACAACTTTTAATTATACTCGTAGGAACGGAAAAACCAGCAGGTTCCATTTTATGATGAAGTTATTCGGGAATTCAGTTTAAAGGGGGGGGGGGAGGGGGTTGGTTTCCTAAAATACATGCAGCGGTTTTACTGTGGTCTTGGCATTGACGGTGTACATGAGCGACGATGACCACGACGACTTTTTAGCAAGCTAATTCATTAAAATATTTTACAGTAAAACAAAAACTTTTTCTGGCTAATTAGTGAGATTAAAATAAACATTCCTGTCCTCCGATCGGACTATGGGATATGGATATCTAAATCTTCTTACCTATAAAGCAACGCATAGTTAAAATACTATTTTTTTGTAAAGGCCTTATCGAAATCAATACGAATTTTTGCTGATTTGATTATTCGAGCTGATAGACAACACAACGTGAATGAAGCTATCTCACTTAGTACATGAGCTCGAAGTGTTAAAAGTGTTAAGGTCTGTCTCGCCCCTCAAAGTTATACTGCTGCACGGCTAAAATAAGGAATTTGAATTATGTTGTCATATTTACAATTAATCTATGACTCCCTAGCACTGCGATTACTTCTATCGCTCTCTGCTCTATTGCCTCTATCGCTGGATCGCCATCAGCGAGATTTAACTAAGGCGTATTCACGTTGTTGATCACACTGAAAATTAAAAGTACTAAACGGAGAAAAATCGCTATTCCGCGGTGTAAGCTAATTGAAGTATCATTACGACATTTACTGGTGGTAGGACCTCTTGTGAGTCCGCGCGGGTAGGTGCCACCACCTTGCCTATTTCTGCCGTGAAATAGTAATGCGTTTCGGTTTGAATGATGGGGCAGCCGTTGTAACTATACTTGAGACCTTAGAACTTATATCTCAAGGTGGGTGGCGCATTTACGTTGTAGATGTCTATGGGCTCCAGTAACCACTTAACACCAGGTGGGCTGTGAGCTCGTCCACCCATTTAAGCAATAAAACAAAAAAAAAACGACAATAAAAATTTCCGCAATCAAAAATAATTATTGGTTAATAAATTCTCATTAAGCATTACAACTCCATGAGATCATGTTAGTTTAAATGGGTAATAATGTATTTTAAGCGCGAAAATCCTATCGTCCTATTAAATCCTATCCTATCCTATCCTATTAAATGTGAATTATGTTCAGTTCGTTAGTTCAAGTTTATCGATTAAAGTTAGTACTTCATAGTTTAAGCCATTCCGCTTGATAGCTGACGAGGCTATAACTAGGAATGTTAGTTGTTCACTATATTGTTATATCAAAGCATTTATATTTAATTGTCTTGACTGAGTGACCGATTCAAACATCTAGCCGCATATCTGCTGTGTCTTTTTCAGAATTTCTATAGATAAAACGGATGTATGGAAGAAATCGCTTTATTTTACAATTATACCAGTTTATGTACTGTTTTTGAATGTTAATTGGGTTTTGACGTGCAGTAAAGTGTATTCTCCCTCTCTCTCTCTCTCTTTCTCTTATACAATGCCTAGGTCGCTAGGGGCGTCAAGGGGGTTTGCTAAGTCACAAGCACAAATTAAAAATAGAAATTGTGATAGTTGATGCTTTTTATATTGTTAACATCCGTTAAGTAAGGATTTATGGAAAGTTAGCCCCTAAAAGGTTAAAATAAAGAATGAAAGTCAAGCTGAGGTGGGACGCTATATTACTGTAATTAATATGCAGTATAGTCTTTAGTCGCGTCTAAACAAACACAATAATCACGGAATAGTGGCAATAATAATATAACAAGTGCAATCGTTCCAATTTTCAATCTTTTTTACTCACCCGCTTATCCCATCTTTTGTACTTTTCATTAATGCTACTTGTCAACATGTTTGTGCACTATATCGGTAGGTATGTAGATATTTATATATAGCGCGATCAGATTTGAAGAGTCAGTTACTATGAAGATAACATATCTGTTGTATAAAAAATCATTGATACTACACATTTCAATTGTCAATGAGAAAATACGTAGCGTAAGTTAAGAAAAAATCATCACAATTACAAATAAAAGATCTTATTGTTTTTGTTATCAGCTTTTCGTTTTAGTGAGACAAACAAGGTTTTTATATCCAAGCAATGTATCAATACCGTTTGAAGATACGAATTATCGCTTATGTAACATTACTTAACACTTAAAACGAGGCGAGTCGTTTATTATAATTTTATTACCGCTTAAAATATCGCATACAACTACAATCATGTTAATTGCCGAGTCCACACCCTAATGATGATGCCAGCATGGAAACGTTGTTACAAAATAAGGTTGTCAATTTTTTTGAAATTTTAATAAACAAAAACTAATGTACCTTCAAACTGGTGATGCTCAAAATAACGCTGTTCGCAGTATGTACATGATCTCTCTAGGATAAGACCAATGATTAATTTAAAATTAAGGCAGACTTGAAGAGATGTTTGAAGAGACCACCAAAATTCGGGTATTTTAAAAATTTTTGTATTTTTGTTTGTGTTAAATTTTTCCTTTTTTTTCCATTTATTGACTGTAAAGACTGCTTGATTGAGCCACGTCAGTTAAATATAAGAAAAATATTCCCTAATAAGAAATACCTATAAGAACTTAGATCGGTAGTTTCTTAATTCCCAATTCACTTCAAGAAATATACGAATGCTCTATGAATTTAATTAGGAAATATAATATTTTTTATTGACCCGAGTATTCGTCAGAGCCATCGCTAAGATGCACAGAGGTGTATTAATTTTCACAGTGGTCAGAGAACGTGAGATAATTATGATGGCATGTGTAATTCTGACGGGTCATTTGGGACAACTGATCAACATGAAATCACGAAACAGTTTTTAGATCAACGTTCATCTAACGAATTTCTATAGGCCAAAGTTCCGGTGTCATATCGCGGTATCTTCTTGATTATCATGGCTTGAAGTGAGTGAGACTGTTTCCATATTGTTTTTAAAGCCTGGCCGATAAAATGCGCACGTAACCCGTCCGACAATTTAAGTTTGAAGTGATGTTGAATTTATGATAATTTTTTGTTGTTAATTTACAATATAAATCATTATGTCCCATAAATATCAATTAATCAAACTAAGCATTATATATTTTTTTTCTAAAATAACCTTCATCGGCCCAAAAGCAAAGATTTTAAATCTGTGTATACACTTGCACATACGAGATATGAAGAAATACAACCTGATATAATAATGTGTCATAATAATATATTACATCATATCTTTGACAAAGATCTTGACTCCTATCAAATCGAACCCGACCCTTGGTTTAATGGACCCTAATCAATAACTACCAAAGCGATCGAAATAGACATATCTAATTAATGAAGCCAATTCAGTTTTTTATTTATTTCAAATGTTAACAGAATAGATGAATATTCACATCACAGTGTAGTGGATCGACGACTTGCAAAATACAGCCAGTGTTTTTTATTTGTTAGCCATGACGGTCAAAATAGCTCATGGTTAGCCGATATTAAACAGTCACACATTCTTTTTTTTTTCTTCATATTGCGCTAGATAAGTGACCGAGCTTATGGCGCACGTACCTATTGAAGCCCATGGACATCATAGCATTAATATCGCTACTCACCATGAGATAGGAATACTCAACTCAATTATTTAACGATATATAATCAAAGCGTTTAAACAGGAACACAATATGACGGCTTCGCGTCAGAAATGCGGGCTCAAAATACCCCCTGTAATCAACAAATACCAGTTGACATTTGCACCTGAGAATGGGCAGCTACTACGGCCCATTCTCAGGTGAGTCCTTGAATCACTTTTTAGTGCACCCACGGGAAGGGTGGGGCTATTCTGGGCCGACACCAGACAGCCTAAAGACAGACAGTAATAATTTAGTGATCGCTAAATATTTTCTGTCCCTTTATTGTTTAAAAATAATTTGTGAAGTATTATTTACTGACACGAAGAAACCTTTTATAATGAAGTCGCAGGATAGTGTACGAAAATGCTGTTCAGAGAGGATTCGACACTCGAAACTAAGAATTAGCGGTAGGCAGCGGCTTGGCTCTGCCCCTGGCACTGCTGAAGTCCATGGGCGACGGTAACCACTCACCATCAGGTGGGCCGTATGCTCGTCTGCCTACAAGGGTAATAAAAAAAATCGATTCAAGGAGCAAAATGAAGTTCAGTTTCATTTTAATTAAAATTTAATAAAACGTCTGTTTATTAACACCATGATCCTGTTTTAATAGTTTTATTATACATTTTTTTTTTTATAACCCTTCGAGAATGTTAAATAATGAAGTTGAAGCTGTAAAAATTCTTGTGTAATGTCTTCGTTTGAAAATCTATTACAGTTTTATTAATCGAGATTAATACTACATGGCTTTTAAAGAGATAAATAGCTTATACAGCGTGTTCGTACTATGAATTTTATATAATAATATATAATATATTCCACACAATATTATTATGTTGCTAAAGAATTAAAAAAAAGATTATCGATAATCTTGATACCAAGAATCATCAGGATTTTTGGGTCTAGTGAAGGAATTAACTTTTCTTTGTGTGGATGAATTCTGGTCCCGTGGCGAGGAGTACGGTTGCAAAAATAAGGTGACGGAACTATCTCATGCAATTTCAATTGCATTTCTTTCGGTCTACACAAGTCGTACACGTAATTACTAATAATTATTTTAACGGCTTAATCTCGTGTTTCTTATGTTCATTTTATTATTAATGCGCAACGTTTTTTGAATTTCATATTCACAAATTGATGTTTTCACGCTATATGCGGATGAGAATCAGCTGACGCGGTGTCGACGACCTTGTATGCGTCGGAATTATTACAAGTACCGTCGTATCAAACCAATACTTTTTTTTTTCTATAGTAGTTGGGTGAACGAAAGCTAAGTCACCGTGTGTTAAATAGTTACCGAAGCCTATAGACATAAAAATTTTAATATGCGATTTTTTCCGCTAACGCTAAAGTTATTTTGTCTTCAGTATAGCTACCACACATACATAAACATCCTTACATATCAAAATCAAGTACGAAGTTAACATGGATACGTAAAACCATAACATAGATGCGAATAAAATAGGCGTCACATTAAATTTTAACGCCCCCCGTTAACTTAACACCGATAACAACAATACGAGATCACTGATTTCGGCTTAGAGATAAGATTATAATCGGTTAGATGGCCGACGGCACTTATAATACACGAGAGCGCACTCGTTTTGGTAATTAGGAATTTGAGTTATGCGCGTCTGATTAGACGGCGGCTTGCCTCCGCCAGCGGCGCTCTTCGCACGGAAGCACGATGTAATCTGATCACAGTTAATTGTACTTTAGGCACATAACAGTTATGCAATATCGAACTATGGAACAAAAGTATCGTGGTATCAAATTTTTAGACACAAGAACAATAAACATCTGCAGTTTTTTTTTTAATTAGTTGAAACTGTTGATACCATGCGTGACATTTGCGTCGATAATTAAGTGCGACGTTAAGTCTTTTTTTATTGCTTAGATTAGTGGACGAGCTCACAGCCCACCTGGTGTTAAGTGGTTACTGGAGCCCATAAACATTTACAACATAAATGCGTCACCCACCTTGAGATATAAGTTCTAAGGTCTTAGTATAGTTACAAAGGCTGCCCCGCCCTTCAAACCGAAACGCGTTACTGCTTCACGGCAGAACTAGGCGGAACGGTGGTACCTACTCGTGCGGACTCACATGAGGTCCTAAGTCGTCTTAAAGGTACCAATAAAATATACAATATATATGGCGGAAACTAAATTAAATAAGTCTCATTAAATTACGTTTAAGTAATGAAATGATAAGTAAGTAATATAAATTTTAACCAAAATGTTTCATTAAATAAATTAACATTACAAAAAACAATCAAAATTATGAATGAGCAACATACTGATCAGAAAAAACATACAAATAAAGTACCTATGAAAATTTTCACGTTAAATGTATTATTTAGTTGCTTACTTACTCATTTATAGTGACGCGACAAAATTTGAATTTCCACACGAAACTTTATTAGAACGCCTTGCCTACACCTTCACGGAACATTATGATAATAAAGATCACGTTATGCTTTCGTTTCTTACAGTTGTGCGAATTGTATTTTAACGATCTGACTTTCTTTCGTAAAGTAAATGGGAGATTAATGTTCTTAACGCAAAAAATAAGGTAGTTATGTCTTCAGGTTTTGTGTGTGTGCGTGTAATAAAAAGAATATTTAGTGTGCTCTAGTTCAATTTGTTGGAACTTTTTAAAAGGTGGCAATTTCAAATCAGGTTTCAAGGAAAACGTTCCAATGCTTGATTTCGTGAAAGATTTTAATTTAATTAAAGGTTTTCGTAAATAAACTGATAAAGTAATGCCATTTCAAACTAGTCGACTAATAATCCAGCGCGACGTGTTCAATAAATGCCCAAAGCTGGCTACGTGTTAGCAATATAAATTAACATTGTTGATGGCACTACCGACTCTAACTACTGCACTTAAGCTATTTGCTCGGCTCTCAGCGTTGACCAATAAAAACACACAATTCAAATCGAGAATCTTTTTTGTTTTAACCCTATCTATACTAGTGACTGTGGTCGCCCAGTAGTCGAAATTCGACCATAATTAATTGAAATTGTAAGTTAGAACATTATTATATTGTCAAAAATCATAGATTTCGCCAAGGCTGCACTACAGACAAATTATATTATAGACAAACAATATTAATCTATTCTCAATTTGACCACAGACTTTATACAATAACAAAAGTTTGACAATAAACAAAAGAGTATATATGCGTGTGTACGTCAAATAGATGGAAGTGTGTGTAATATTTTTTATTGATTTAATGCATTTTTATGCATAATTTAAATAAAAGAATATTCTGCATGCGCTCCTTCTCTATATTCTCTATAAGTGTGGGAAATTTCATACTCGTCCGTCCGCGCAATTTTCGTATATAGGGGTACAAAGTTTTTGCTTGACTTAATACAGGGGCTCCCAAACTTATTTTGTTTACTGTCCACTTTGAGAATAAATTATTTTTAGCGCCCCCATTTTTTCACCTACCTACTATAAACCATTATAGGGAGAGCTCAGTCGGTGTCTAAAAGTGCTCCAAGATGAATTTTCAAATTGCCTCCCAAGCCTCTACACTACGCCCCAATTTTTTTCTAGGTCTCTTACCGCCCCCCTTTAGGCCTGCAGCGCACACAAGGGGGCGTCATCGCCCACTTTGGGAAAGGCTGACTTAATATATAGATAAGATACAAAACTGAGAGTATATTCCGGTCATCGTTCTCGTCGAACCCGTCGCTTGCGACGAAGGGCTCGACGAGTAAATGAACCCACAGACACAGCCCACTGAGTTTCTCGCCGGATCTTCTCACTGGGTCGCGCTTCCGATCCGGTGGTAGATTCTGCGAAGCACGGCTCTTCTTAGGGTTCGTGCTAGAAACGTCGTCAGGCTTGAGCCCCGTGAGCTCACTTACTAGTTAAAGTTACGCTGAAATAGCCTCTCAAGGCTATCAGCTTAGGTAGGGAAAAAAAGGATTATATATAGCGCATAAATAATGTAAATAAGCGCATCTCTTGAATAGAACAGACCGGTATCCGGTTTACTTTGAGTTTGTCACAATAAACGTTACAAGTCCATAAGAGGTTCTTTTTAAATATCTCAAAAACTGGTTACGGACCCTAGAACAAGTGTTATTGGTATTTAACTTTTTGCTAAAACATCCTGTTTGGAGTGTACTCTAGTTGCGAGCGATCAGCTTGAAATAAGTAAATTACGAGCGTAGTAGAATATTAAATGCGTTATTTCTTTATACCATATTTAATAGGAAAAGAAGCGTATTTTTATACGTTTTAAGCCAAAAAATATTTTATTTCTGAATATTTTTTATTTCTGAATATTTTAAGCTTGTTTTATTTCTCTTAGATTTGTATATAGCTAAATGCTAATTCAATTTTTGCTTAGAATTTGTCATAGTTGACAGCATAAATCTCAGAAAATTTTTTTTTTCCTATTTAATCTTGATTTTATTGAATATAAACTCGTTCTAGAAATGGACCCATAGTTACAAGTTTAAGCGGTGCTAAAGAAATGTATGTATTTTTTTAAGAAAGCGGTTTGATTTGAAACATGCAATTTCAATGGACCTCTTAATGCTAAATATGAACGTTTTCTAAATTTTCAGAACATGTAAATCTAAATTTTCAGAAGTTATAAAGAATTTTATTAAAATAATATGTAATATACACAATCAAAATCATTTAAAACAGAGGGTCTATTAAGTTTTTGTATGCTATGTAATTACAAGTGTCGCATAAAAATATTCACCATTCTATATTACCTTGCTTCTGTTTATTGTCTTTTATGCGTGCCGAACTTAATTATACTATGACTAACTAAAAAAAAATTCTAATATTTTTGGCGCCTACCCGACTAGTACAAGATCATTTCCCACGCAGTAGATCGGTTAATTCTAGTCCGCAGTAGTTCATGAAATGCGGCAAATCGTGATTGCAAAAAATCTTAATATGCCAAAACCACCCCCCACCCCAGTCCTACATGACAATTACGACCACTTTGTCAAAGCTTTAAGATTACTAAGAAGAAGTAGGTTTAGGTGGGTGGCGCATTTACGTTGTAGATGTCTATGGGCTCCAGTAACCACTTAACAACAACAGGTGGGCTGTGGGGTCGACCACCCATCTAAGCAATAAAAAAAAAATAAAAAAAGTAGTAGCCCCAGAGCGACTACACCCTGTATATTTCGCCATAAATGCTTCAAAACCTATTTTTTTCCTACCTATTCTATTAACCTCGAGGGGTTATTCTAGATTTTTTTTTTTTTTTTTATTGCTTAGGTGGGTGGACGAGCTCACAGCCCACCTGGTGTTAAGTGATTACTGGAGCCCATAGACATCTACAACGTAAATGCGCCACCCACCTTGAGATATAAGTTCTAAGGTCTCAGTATAGTTACAACGGCTGCCCCACCCTTCAAACCGAAACACATTACTGCTTCACGACAGAAATAGGCAGGGTGGTGGTACCTACCCGTGCGGACTCTCAAGAGGTCCTACCACCAGTAAAAAACCGAGTTTCACCGAGTTAGTAGGTGAGCTCACGGGGCTCAAGCCGGGAGTGTTGCTAAGACTGGCCCTAGCAAGAGCAGTGTTTCGCAGAATCTACCACCGGATCGGAAACGCGACGCACTGAGAAGATCCGGCGAGACACTCAGTGAACTGTGTCTATGGGTTAATTTACTCATCGATCCTTCGAGGGTTCAGCGAGGACGGTGGCTGGTGTTTGAGGTACCTAAAAGCACCGTTAATGGATCGGGAGGATCCGTAATGACGTGCTTAGGGCAAAACCTATCGTAAAATAAAGTGTAGATATATATCTATAGAATTTTATTTCCCGAACTGTTAACTTCGAAAAAGTACTCGTTATATTACATTCAATTATTACGTCCAAAAGAATGCTCAGAGAACAGGAAGGAGAGATCACATAGAAAACAACTGGATATTTTCACTCAAGCATACCTACAGAGCTCTTATTTGCACATCATCATGAATATTGTTCATTTAGACGCCTATAATCATATATCCACACTCTAAAGAAAAGTCTATGGAACGTTAAATACTTAATTAGGCAGAGAAAACAGATTGTCGACAATTAGTTAAGACAGTGAACACCTAAATGCGGGGAGAGCGCTAAGCTACAGACCGTATGTGTGCAACTCCCGTAGACAATGGGTATTATCATTATCCCTTCAAAAGACTAAGGCCTGTCAAGGTAGTGTTTATGATTCATGGTAACTTCCGTGAGTAGCCTGCCCGACAAGTAAAACTTGATTCCTTGAACTAAATACATTATCAAAACGAACAAATGAACTCCTTAGCTTTTCACATTGATTTCATATTGATAACCGGATAATAACCGGTTAAAATCGCCTACGATCATCGGCGATCCGTGTAGTATAGCGCAATCGACGCCTACCCTAATGTATTCATTGTACTTAATCTATTTAAAATATGGTAGATGTCAAATAAAAATGACTACACATTTATTGCCCCAATTTTTTTTTTATTGTCAGGAGGAAATAGCCGGACTCCACTGGGGATGGAGGGTGGGGCATGTCGGAGTCGAACCGACTAAAACCTCCTGTCGCTCAACAACCAACGTCCAACCCTCGCATGAGACAGAACTCATGAAAAGGCAAGGGGAGGAGAGTGAAGCGTTTAGTGCGGAGCACATCTCTCCCATCACCCTCCCCCTCGGGACGCCGGGCCAGCGATCGTCGGCGCCACGACCACCAGCCCTCTCGGTCGGCAGGCTGTCCGAAGCCCGCCTAGATGGCACCGGTTTGAATAGGTTATCCTATAAAATACCCCGCTGGGTCAGAACCAGCGTGGGTCGCGGATAGCCGGCCTTCCATCACCCGGATGCTCTTGCGTAAAACGCGTGCAGAGCAGCTTGCACGTCGTCTTCTTAGGCCCCCTTCGCCGGGCCCCAGACCGACATATGAGGGGGACCCGAAACACTTAGAGGACCAGGGCTAGGGCGAGATCCGCCTCCCTGGCCCCCGCTCGACGGTGGCGGGCTTGTGCGTCTCTCACGCGCCCCGCCGCCTCCTTCTGCGAGATGGTGCACTCGCAGAAGTCGAGCATCGCCTTCCACGACTCGTCGTTGCCGAGCATCGATGCCACAACACTCGGCAACGACAAGTCGTTTCCTATTTTTGCGACGAGGACACGACGCCACCCCTCCCATGCGGGGCAGGCAACGAGCGTGTGCTCCGCCGTGTCCAAGTCGCAACCACAATGGTAACACTCTGCCGTCGGCTTGGCTCCGATCCGGTGCAGGAACTCACCGAAGCAACCATGCCCAGTGAGCACCTGCGTGAGCCGGAAAGTGAGGCGTCCTCTGTCACGATTCACCCAATCCACAAGAATCGGGCGAATCGCCTCGACGACGGTCCTACGACCAGCTGAAGGATCGGCCAGCGGCCTGGACCATGACTCCAGCACGGACCGCCGAGATTGGGCCCTCCGCGCTCTGACCACACTGGGGCTGGGACGCGCCACGCCCCGGGCACGAAGGTTAGCCCGCCACTGATAGTCAGCGGCGAGCGCCTCCGCCTCCAGGACCCAAGGTGGCTTCCCAGCCAGTACACACGCCGCCTCAAAAGTGATGGTGCGATAATCACGGATGACCCTGACCGCGATGGTGAATTGCCCCAATAGCCAGACAAAAAGGCCATGTTAATGTTAATAATAAAAAGCGGGATAATTCACACACGGCACATGCCCCCAAATTAGAAGAATTAGAATGGAATATTAAAATAAAGATAAACTTAAGAAAACCTCTAAGCTTGTCTGCGCAATGACAATAAACCAAAAATTCTTGGTAAAATTGTACCTTCTTTTCATAATTAACCACACTTTAGAAATTTACAAGCTAGTTACTTTAAAATCGTGTTGTATCGATCTATGTATGTAACGCAATCTTTAAAAGTGATTCAAATTCAAATTCAAATACAATCACAATCCTATAAATTGACAAAACTGGACCTCTTATCGGTAGTTCCCATTGAATAAGTATGAGCTTCAGTTCTATGTTTAATATAATAAAGAGTAATATATTTAAATTAAATGTGCGTATTACAGAAGGATACTCGCCGATGGAATTGTTAAGGTACATTTTGTAACATCCCTTAAGTTTTTGTTTTCTTTTAAAACAAGCTTACTATTGCGAGTTTTCGGAATCCGTCTAAACAGTAGAACTTTTAAATTAAAATTCAGTGTTACTATAATTGTGTCTATCAAAAATTTTCAATCGTTTTTTTTTAAACTGTCGCAACAGAAACTAAATCTAAGAAGCCATGGCCGCAATAAATTTCTAACATCGTTAAGGATAAGGAAACTTAGCATTATGAGTTTCCTCTAATATAATGTTGTTAAATACTTTAAGAGAGGGGAGGTAATAACTCAAGTTCAGTTCCAGCCACCATCTGCATCCGCCTTAAAGGTTGATGGATGCTAAAACGCACGGACAGAACGTGCAAATGTGTTATTTGCAGGAAAATTACATAATTGACGAAGCAAGGTGCTTTTTAAACGTAAATAATTCCTCGGATATTATTTTTAACACATCGAGAGTCAACCACGCAAATATACATAGGTATATTGTAGCTGCTATTTTCATCCGAGCATTTTATGTTGCATGACCCGCTATAAAGTTAAGCCTTATTTCTGTAAGGCTGTAAGGCTACGTGTGTAAAGCTAATTGATTCTATTAAAACTCTTGAGCTTAATTGACATTTTTCTAATACATACAAATAATTGAGTAGTTGATCGATTATATAGTATAATTAATTAAATTAATAATTGATCATATTAAGAGACTTCGGGCTTTAAGTTCCATAAATTAGCCGAGAATACAGAAACGTGAATAGGGAAAAGTTCGTTTACAAAGGGTTTTTATTCGGTTGGATGCCTAAAAATTGGAATCCTTTTTATCAATGTGTATGTACCAATGTACAGAATATATCCGCGAATGAAGAAATTTTTAGCCGTGAACATAGAAATTGGGTCGCATTTTTTTATTCCGCGAATAGTGGGAAAAAACGTGAACAAGGAACTGTATTTGTACGAAATTCGTTTGGTACACATGAATAATGACGTCATTGTTTTATTATAGGGCGTTCTTTCTTTAGTAACCTCTGAACGTATTCGTAAAGTAACTTAGGATTTTAACATGCTTAAAACAAATATAAAATTAGTATCAAAAGTGTATCCCTACATACTCTTTCCTTGATGATTACACAAATATTACTAAATCCTTATTTTCTTATTTGCAGAAAAGAAAAATGGCCTATCCTAGAACCGCATTCGTAGCACTTTTGCTATTGAACGTCGTATTCGAAGTCCTCGCAGCGCCCAGTTCGAGACGGACACGGGCAGCTTCCGCGACACCGGAAGAAGCCACCCAAGATGCGAAGCCTCTAGAAGAATCAAATGAATCCAGCAGCACCACGACACAGAAACCTTCAAATTTTAGAAAGAACAAGGCCCTCAATCTCTTCGGCTACTATCCTTCGTACTTGACGTCCAGCTTCGACTATTCTGATGACGACGACGACATCAATTTCAGCGCGAACGACGGCAATTACGAAGAAGAAGATTTGTCCAGGACTATCCCAACTAGACGTAGACAGCAGAACAAGAAGAAAAATGGAAACGGAGACACTTTCCCAAACGATAATATCAACTCATTGCAATACGATAACTCGCCTATATTCTACATTAGATTACCTCCAACTCCGTATATGTTCGTGCCCGGTTTGGGTTACGTATCGCAGCCACCTACTCTAGGTCCACCCATGTCTCCTATGATGCCCCAAGGTATGCCGCCTCAAGTTGCGGATCCATTCATCAATTTGCCAATAGATTTTGTTTCCAACGGAAAACCGACAGGGGTTTACCAATGGAGTGGTGCTCCGACTTATCCACAAGTTCCTCAGATGTCAGTTGATCCATACGGATATGGACCTCAGCCTATGATGCCACCACGGCCAAACTACAATCCGTCTTACCAACCAAAACCGAAACCCAAACCCAGCCCTCCAACTAACTCTAAAGTCACTAATCTCAAGGGTCAGTTTGTCTTCAATGGTAAACCTGGCGATAGTGTTTATGTTCTTCGAGACACTTACAATTCAATTTATTCGGATGCCTTGCAAAACTTCTACCCATAGACGTAAAGTGGCTGGGTAAGGTTAGGACTCGGATGGCTCGTATCGAGCTCACGTAGGTTATAACAAAAAGGGATCGTATTGCCTAATTAAAACGAAATAGAAAGCTTGGAAAGAAAGTCAGGAGATTACGAAACTTTCCCAGAAATCATTGTGAGGTCATAAAGCACGTTTAAATCAATGTGCCTTATTTTAAAACGTTTAAAGCAATTACACACATAGCTGACGAGTCGATAATAACAGCCTGATGTTTTTGTACGCGTTTGCGACTTGCATATCTTGTAAAAGCCGAAGTACTTAAAACGTGTTCATTATTAAATATTATCGAAACGCAAAATTGTAAAGTGATTCTCACTGAACAAAAAAGCTATTTAAAATGTGGCCTAAAAATCTTTATTTTAATATACGTTCTTGCTATTTTAAGTATTACCTTCACGAGAGTTCATGTTACGGTTTTATTCAATAATTCGGCATTTATTTTGTAATTTAAAATATCCAAGACGAGCATTGTACGCAAAAGATCTACGTATTTTAATGTGAGTAAATGCCTATCTGTATATTAATAAATAAAGTATTTCAGTTCAGAAATTTCAGCTAAGAAATTTCAGTCAAGTTTAGTAACGTTAACGTTAAAATTATTTTAATATTTATTTTAGATTTACTTATTATTTTATACTAACTTTTATTTCAAATAAATCGGTATAAATCTAACAACATGGAAATTAAATATTATTCAAGTAAATACATAGATTTGTAATCTAGTTTTAAAAATATTAATATTTAACAGACGTCCACTAGATAATAAAGCTAACATTTAATTATAAACTAGTTTGTACCAATTGCCTTCCATTTTCAAGAGAAAAAGCACATAGTAATCTTCTACATATTATTAAAACAATATTGTAATAACTGTAATTGAATTTGCAATATGTTTAGTTTTGCCTGCTAAGTAATTGTTCAAGATGACACTAGTTATTCTTATTTTTTATTGAAATGTGCTAGGGAATTAGTGATGTAAGTATATCTATAGCAAATGAAAATCATTTCAACTAGCTTAGCTAAATCATTGATATTTTTGTAATTCAGTAGGCGGCGGCATAGAGTTGCTGGCCTCTATGAGCGACTATGGCCGTGCCGCATTATTAGAAAAAACAACATAATTAACACTATAATATTATTAAACTGTTTATATACGTCTTCTACTTATTTTTTCAATATGCGGGCTGTATGCTCGTTTGCCTACGTTCGCCAGGTAAAATAAATATGTACATTTATAAAAGGTATTTATGATCTTTATCTTGATTAATTTAGGTTTTTTTAATACGTCGCTCATTAGATAAAATGAATTTTATTATAGTGTATTATTTATTTAAACTAACTTAACATACTGCCTATTAACTGCCAGTACATTTTATTATTTATGAAATTAAGTCGATTGTGTATTAACTAAACTGTTATTTAACTTAGTCAAATATTGTCACAATTATTATTACAATAGTATTTTTAATTTTATTAATAACATACTAATGTACCTATGTACTGTTAAGGTATAAGGAAACATGTCTAAATATTTTAAGAGTGTTATGTTTTTGATACTCAATTTTTATGCTGTAGTTGATAGAATTTATAATAAATTAATTTTATCATCACGCTAATGAGTTTTAATTTATTAACATAAGAACCAGTTTTTATTTTTATTGAATTAACGGAGAACACCGAATCGTGTAGTCTTCCACGTGAACTCCCCTAAAGGGTTCCCGGGGTAACCATTTTAGGCAATGGCGCGTTTTGGTGATATCGANATACTCAATTTTTATGCTGTAGTTGATAGAATTTATAATAAATTAATTTTATCATCACGCTAATGAGTTTTAATTTATTAACATAAGAACCAGTTTTTATTTTTATTGAATTAACGGAGAACACCGAATCGTGTAGTCTTCCACGTGAACTCCCCTAAAGGGTTCCCGGGGTAACCATTTTAGGCAATGGCGCGTTTTGGTGATATCGACGCCGTCTGCCACTACAGACGGGTCTCTGCATTGCACCTATTAAGTAAGTGTCATTAGGGAGAACGCCCTCAGTGCCCAATTGGTCATAAGTAGATAGGTACCGAAGCTCATAGGAATCACAACGTGAATGCCGCTACCTTGTATAGTCATAAGGTCGAGGTCTCAATTATATTGTGTTAGGCAACTGTTTTATCATTCGAATTGATAATTGACAATTTTGAAGCATTACTGTATAAATTTCACAAATCTTAACTGAAAACCAATCAGTTAGGTACGCAGTAATAAACAATTTAAATTCGTAACAAATAGTAATTCACTACGCAACCTACCAGAAACTCCAAAAACCCTCCATTACGAGCTCGGTCTATGAAATAAGTAATATCATCATTTCGAAATACTTGTTGTTGTTATTATTGTTGTAGTCCTAGGGTACCTCGCTGCTATACAGGGCCTTTACAAGTTGTCTTGACTCTGCCTTGCGCTTGCTCCTTGACATCACTCCAGGTCATGCCGGCAGTCATCGTCTCGCTTTCCGCGGTACGTCGCCAAGTGGGTACAAAACGATCAAGTCTTCTCCTGCCACGCGGTTGCCACTCAAACGCGATTGATGCTGCGTTGACAACGCTGCGCCGTAGAATTTACGCCATTCGAAATACCTTTTATAAAAGTTTTTTTTTTATTTCCATTATTATATTTTAATTACTTTGAAAAAAAATTGGACTCGACATAATTTAGTTAAAAAAATTAATATTTCTCATTTAGTTCTTAGCTACTGTTACAAATTGTCAAATTAGGAAAAAACTAGAAATAAAATTTGCAAATTGTTCAATTATATTACAACATAATATACATATAATATTACAACATAACAAATATGCAAATTTGCAAATGAAAATTAGTCGATTTTATTAGTAGATAAAAAATCGTTCTCAAGTATCTTTTAAAACTCAGTAGCCCCGACAACCGACATTGTCAATGAATGTCACTGTCAATTTTAATGTCAAAATTCAGGAAGAACATGCCCATGTTTTACTGTCATGTCAAAATCGGACAAGTTTACCTCCTCATACATATAAATAAAGTAAAAATAATAAAATAAAAATAAAACATAACAAGACTGTCAGTTCATACACCTCGAACGCAAAGCTTTGTTAGTTTACATGATCGGTTTGATAAATTGTTGTAACAGACGTGTGCTTTAAAAATAAAATTTAAAATGAAAGTACTACAAAATTGTCGTGAGTGAACATAACGTTTGATAATGTTAAACAACACCATTTAATTATAATTGAAGGACTGTACTAAACGCAATGTTCCGGAGCAGAAGCTGGTTCGGGACTGGCTGGGGCCGTCCCAAGAACCCCCATTCATTGGAAAGACTAAAATATTTACACAATATACTTTGCAAAAATACAACTGTTTCTGAAAGCAACAGAGGAACGCTTGTGGAATCGTTAAGGTGCATAGCGGAGATACTCATATGGGGCGATCAGAATGACAGCTCAGTTTTTGAGTAAGTAAACAATAAATTGTTTACGTTGTTAATATCTTTGTCATAGCCCTCTCATGTACATTCTTGAGTATGTTTTAAAATTGATATGTAATTTATTAAAATTTATTATTTGATTAGTATAATTAGAAGTAGATAGAAGGAGAGGTATTGTATATATTTACCTAAAACTGTATGAGTGGTTGGCATAAGATTGGCTGTCCCTGCTATTATTAATGACCATAAGTATCGATGACTACACAACATCACTTACTTAATTACTACTTGCTGCTTACCTAATTATTAAGGCAATATAAATATTGAAATACACATATTCATAATTATTAATAGTATATTCAAAACTCAAGACTGTATTTCAACCTTGGAATTTAATTTAATTTAAGTATGAAATTGATTTCTCTAAGGCTACAAGTATTGATGAATGAGGAATATTCTGATTATACATTAGAAATGGGTAAATTATTGTTGTAAAAGGTTACATTACTAGCAACTTTAAATACATATTTGGGAATCTGGCCTGCCTTTGTGTAATTGAACTCATTATTTTGAACAAGTTTGTCTCTAGAATGTAAAAAAAAAAAAAAATGTTACTAAAGTGATATGCAATCTTTTTCGATATTTAGTATTGCCTGTGAAATAAGTGAGCTGTATTTCTTAAAATTATCTTTTTATGTGTGTGGAAAGGATTGTGGACAATCCAGGCCAATAAAATCTACCCATGTTATTGTCAGCTCTACTGATGCTAGTACTGATTTGATATGTGATGGCACATGTCGCCTTTTCGCATTAAAAGTGTACAATTTCCAAAAATATTTAGAATTAAGTTAATATGCGTAAACATTTGGTATCACCAGTATTTTTCTAATAAATAGTGTCAAAAGAGTGTAGTTTCGTTTGTTTTGTTACCTATGTTTTGACTACTATTAACAAAATTAATACATAATTTATTCTTACTTAAAAGACAGATAATGTAACTGGTAAAAAATAAAAATAAATGTTGCACATATGATTAATATTAAAAATATTACATGTTAAACCTTTAAAACACTCTCCTGTAAAATTAGTAAGTTTTGAGATTATACAATTTTAATGCGAGAAGACGAATTGTGTTCTTGAATAGTTAATTTGCATCTGTCTCGCACAGTACCTAACTCCTGTTTCAAATTAGTGAAGAGATAGAGATTAAAAACAAAAAGGCAGACTCATGTAGGCAGACTAGCATACAGCCCACCTGATGAGGAGTGGTTACCGTCACTCATGGACATCAGCAATGCCAGTGGCAGAGCCAAGCTGCTATCTAATGTTTAATTAAACATGTTGTTGTCGTTTCATACTTATCTGTTGGATTAAAACAAACTATTTATATTTATAGTTTCTTCTTAGAGAAGAACATGTTGTCATATTTCTTGAAGATAATGAGACAGAAGTGTGGAGGCTCATCATATGTATGTGTGCAGCTTTTGCAAACCCTGAATATACTGTTTGAGAACATCAGGAATGAAACATCACTGTGTAAGTTCTATACATTATCGTAAGATTTATTTCTCAACATAATTTTGAGATAACGATGAGGAATGAATTCAAGAATTATGTGCATTTCATTGATAAATTCTCAAAATTCGTAATTAATATTATTATTCCACATTAATCTTGCGTATATCTTCTTCATTGTTTGTTTCTGACATTTTAAAATATTTTACAACAATTTACAAGTTTTTGTAGTAAAGGTCAAATGGTTTACTTAATCAAGTATAAAATCTAAAAATTCTATTCTTTATTTAAATAAGATAGAACTAGAAAATATATAATTGATCTTGAAGTCATAGAAAAAAAAAACACTGATGCCTTAAGTAATTATTCATGACCACAGAAACTGTAATGTAAGAAGCAATAGACTAATAAGCATCTTTATCAAGTAATTATTTTTAAATTTGTCACACTTAATTGTTGTCAACATCAAACGTAGGCGTTATGTTCGGGCAATGCAAAATCATAAAGAAACTAAATGATAATAATCGTTTTTGCTTTTAGTTTGCGTGTTTAATATGGCATTGATCGAGTTGTCAGCGGTTAAGACCGTATCAAATCACATGGCAATAGTGACGTTTGTCATTTGAATCTTATATCTCAGGCTACAGGCTCTAATTACCGCTTTACCCAGCATAGGCAATTAATGCGAAGAGTGACCGAGCTCACGACCCACTTGGTGTTAAGTGGTTACCGGAGCCCATCCACAGCAAAACGTGAATGCCGCCATCGACTTTGTCACTTCGGTTATCACACACACCACACATTTCAAATGTCATAGTAATTACGAAAAATTATAAGTTTTTCTGATTTGATTTTAACCCTTTAAGGTCCAAAATTTTTTGGACACATAGTTCAGTCTTACATTAGTTTTAAGACCACAAAGAGTTAATACGCAATGTTATTCCTTCACCGTGAAAGTCATTCGTGAGCTTGAGTTAAGTGCGGATTAGAAACATTGGTACCTGCATGCTGGATTTGAATGATGGATGCATCGGAGCGGCAAGCCGCCTCGCTTCATCCGAGTTTACCTGACATCATCGCCATTAACGTTAGAACGACGACGAGGTACACAAAAAAGGGACATCCGAAAGAAAATGCTTCATTAATTGTTTTCTACTTTCTATTTATCTATATCAGACCAAATTGCCCAAAACTCCTCATTACGAATCCTCCCGATCCATTAACGGTGCTTTTAGGTACCACAAGCACCGGTCACCGTCCTCGTCGAACCCGTCGCTTGCGACGAAGGGCTCGACGAGCGAATTAACCCATAGACACCGCCCACTGAGTTTCTCGCCGGATCTTCTCAGTGGGTCGCGTTTCCGATCCGGTGGTAGATTCTGCAAAGCACTGCTCTTGCTAGAGTCAGTGTTAGCATCACTCCGGTTTGAACCCCGTGAGCTCACCTACTAGTTAAGGTTACGCTGAAATAGTCTCTCAAAGCTATCAGCTTAGGTAGGTAAAAAAAAAGACCAAATACTCGATTTATTCCAATACGTGCAGTAAAAATCGGTATCATTTTACGGAAAGACCAGTTTGTATCACTTTCAACTGTTTTTTTACAATTACTGTTCAATATATTTTTAGAAATATATGAATCAATATGTACAATAACTAATTCAACACAATGATATATTTATAACCGATAGCAGAAAGCGGACTATGAAATACATATAAAAAGGTTATCTACGACATACATATATTACTCACGTTTTTATTTACAATAAATTCATTTTCCTATATGAAACTTCATTTAATGAACTGTATGCATCTGTTACTTCGAGATTGCGTGCATATTCTTTAAAATTGTCCGAGTAATCGCGCTGACTTAAACGAGTATATATACATTAGCATAGTGGGACGCTATTAGTGAAATAAAGCTTGTAATATACATGTTCTTTCTTAAGATTTTTTCCGTACCTATTTCCTCGCAGCCTAAGGCACTATCCCAAATACGCGCGGACGGGTAACAGTGTTCACGGGCTCAACCTCAGAGAATTTGCTGACACTAGCCTTAGCAAGAGCAGTGCTTCGCAGAATTTGCCGCCGGATCGGAATCGCGACCCACTGAGAAGATCCGGCAAGAAACTGCTTTTGCTAGGGTAAATGTTTCCAAATTCATTCAGGCCGAGACCTGTGAGCCACCAGAACAGTCCGTGAAGGCTACTGGTAGCTGAGTAGAAAAAAAACTGTCTCCATCATCTGTTACTAGCTTGAAGGAAAGCTACATCAAGCTTACCGAATATATGTTTTTGTAATGAAAACCAACATTAAATGTACTTTTTAGTCTGACAATAGTATTTCAAAGGCTTCGAATTCGTTACAGTTTTACAATCCTTTATTTTTCAGATTACCTCTTAAGCAATAACCACGTTAATTCTATAATAGTGCATAAGTTCGATTTTTCCGATGAAGAAGTGATGGCATATTACATATCATTCCTGAAGACATTAAGTTTAAAACTCAACAACCACACGATACATTTCTTTTACAATGAGGTGAGTAAATATTTAAATTAATTAAATTTCCTACGTATACATGTTGAAGTAGTCGTGGCCTAAAGGATAAGACGTCCGGTGCATTCGTATGTAGCGATGCACCGGTCTTCGAATCCCGCAGGCGGGTACCAATTTTTCTAATGAAATACGTACTTGACAAATGTGCACGATTGACTTTCACGGTGAAGGAATAACATCGTGTTATAAATGAAACCCGCAAAATTATAATTTGCGTAATTACTGGTGGTAGAACCTCTTGTGAGTCCGCGCGGGTAGGTACCACCGCTCTGCCTATTTCTGCCGTGAAGCAGTAATGCGTTTCGGTTTAAAGGGTTGGGCAGCAGTTATTACTATTCTGAGACCTTATAACTCATATCTCAAGGTGGGTGGCGCATTCACGTTGTAGAGGTCTATGGGCTCCAGTAACCACTTACACCAGGTGGGCCGTGAGCTCGTCCATTCATCTAAGCCATAAAAAAAAGAACCTAAATATATAACTAGACTTTGTTCTTAACATTTATCCAGCCAGTATTAAAAATTTACTTTCCATTACGTTTTATGTTAGTATTCATTTAAACTTACGAGAACAACCTTTGCAAATCTTGCTGATTTAAATTTATATCTACGTATGTACGTACGTACGTACGGTTTATATGAACTATTTTATTATTATAAATATGCCTCATTCCATTCGACATTAGGGTTGCCTGGTTTTTTCAGTTTATAAGGGGTAAATGCTTAAAAAAATACGGGAATTTCGTTTTTTACCCGGGACAAATAAAAAACAATAAGAAATTATACAAAATTATATAGTGACATTCTTTATATATTCCTTGATATTTCTGCGAAGAGAAAGTCAGTTTTAACATATTTTTATCGGTTTTAACATATTTATAAAAATTAATACAATTATAATCGTACGATTCGAAAACGGGACAGAGTTAGTCCCGCCGTGACATTTTAAACTAAGCCTAAAATACGGGACGACCGTGGAAATACGGGACATCTGGCAACCCTATTCGACATCGTTAGCAATAGTCGCCGTATTCTGACCTTATTTTCTTATCTAAGTCTATACAACATTCCTCTTTCAAGAGTACTGGGGCATGCTCCAAGATTAAAAGAACCTAAGATCGATAAATAGATTCCACAAACCTGATCATACACGGATATAATATAGGACATGATACAAATATATATTTTATTAGCGCATAGTCGTCAGTAGAGTGATACGTCATCACTCGTATACGTTATGCCATTAGATTGCGTCATGAAATGTTTCTATCGTGTTATTGTTAATTAACACGCTTTTGTTAGTATAGAAATAGATCTTGGAATTAGAGCCTAACCTAGTTGTAATTGGCTTATCGATTTGAATTTGAAGTACATCGCCCGATCGTGATAACAATACAATAATTTCGTTTTAAACATTTAGGTGAATAATCGTCAAATGCGTTTTTCATCGACTTGTAAAACATAAACAAAGATTTTTAAATTAATTTTATACTAACTGATCCATCTATACTTTTAGATATTTCTAAATCCTTATTTCAAAATCGATATTTCAAAATCATTGCTTCATATTCTACCTTTTAAAAATGAGAATTATCATCAAAAAAGACAGAAGACAATCGGTTAGCAATATGAGATAAACGTTAAAGAAAATTACTTGCAATGAGAATATCATCGTTTACCATGAGACGCTACTTTTTAATCTCGGTTGTAGTAAAATCGATTATTATGCCCCTTAAACAGAGATAGGCAGTTTTTTGGTACCAACACCCGTGGTCTGGCAACACACGCTACCATTAGTAGATATTAAAAATTAAGGGCAAGAATAAAATATGTTATGCAAGAAGGCTGAGGCTAAATACGCAATTAAAAACCTTTATTTTTGTATTAATAACCAGACAATATTATCACTTGCGGCATGATAACCCTTATAAATTATCATCGTGGAAGCAGTAAATTATAGTCCTGATCCGGCTCATGTATGCTTAGTCAGCGTGGACGTCCTAGACACGTTCTTGCCGATCCATCTGACCCATTAACACGTTTGTTAAACGCTTGCAACTCTAACACTAGGATCGGGCTTAGAGACACAGATAACCAACCGTACATGTCAAACTCATCAATGAGCTCCTAGCCTATGTCTTCTCAGTGGGTCGCGATTCCGATCCTTCAGTTGTAGATGTATTCATGAAGCAGGTGACCTTGAGCAGTCAGGTCTCCTAGCTCTACACCCGGCTAAACCCGTATTTACCCAACCGTCCTACTTTTATAGGAAAGGTCTTCAACCTACCTTACCTTACGAATTAGAACGCGTGATACCTACGCAAATTAGTACATGTCATCGTGAACAGGCTCAGAATTTACCGTGTCAAGGGTACTCAATGGTGGGAGTTAGGTAGGAAAATTGTAAATGGTAACAAACATTACTATTGTTTTTAACTATCTCGAAGGTGAATGTTAGTGACTCTTGCTTGTGGCGAGAGATTAGATTGCTGGGTCATAGTATTCTTACTGGAAGAGAGCTCGGTGAGCAACCCCACTATTACTTTTATAATCTATCGCTCAATACCCTCTAAGTATTTTTTTTTATTGCTTAGATGGGTGGACGAGCTCACAGTCCACCTGATGCTAAATGGTTACTGGAGCCCATGGACATCTAAAACGTAAATATGCCACCCACCTTGAGATATAAGTTCTAAGATCTCAGTATAGTTACAACGGCTGCCCCACCCTTCAAACCGAAACGCATTACTGCTTCACGGCCGAAATAGGCAGAGCGGTGGTACCTACCCGCGCGGACTCACAAGAAGTCTTACCACCAGTAATTACGCAAATTATAATTTTGCGGGTTTCACTTTTATTACACGATGTTATTCCTTCACCGTGGGAGTCAATCGTGAACATTTGTTGAGTACGTAATTCATTACAAAAATTGGTAACCGCCTGGGATTCGAATACAAGTGCATCGCTCAACACGAATGCACCGTCTTATCTCTTATGCCACGACGACTTCAAAACTTCAGTAACTCGGAAATCAAAATATTATACATAGAATCTTAACTATTTTAAATACAACATATTTATTTATTGATCGATGTGATATAAATAATGCATATGCGCTTAGCACGTGTCTCTGCATAGTACTATCGTTACTACGGCGACGGTACTAGGTCGATTAACCCGATTTAGCGAATTTCGAACACGGCCGGTTTCACCTATAAACTAATTGAACTACTAACTAAACGACTGCTTTCTAGCTCTTGGACGCTAATGGCACATTATTAATATGAAATACGATAAACTAGATAAAATAGCATTATTTGTATTTGAATAACATAAATACGGAATTTTCTAAGGCCAGCCTTGTTACCGATATGTCCACATTATTCGATATTAATGTGCCTACTTACTTTCTGATTTTATTGTCGATACGAGATCCGGATTAAGCTGAAGGCGCTTAAATTTGTTTAAGAAGCCGTAAGGCTTATTTTTGATTGTCTTTATAGACAGGAGAACGTACCGCACATTTAATGCTGAGTGGTTACGTTACCATCATTCACGTTGGCTACACCAGGATCATAGCCATATGCGTATACTGTAATTACAAAATGAAAAAAAATCTAAATTAATGTCACGATTGTTGCCAAAACCGCCACTTTGAAGAATTGGGCTTTGGAATGAGCTCCCCTCCACGCTGTTTCTCGAGCCCTATGACATGTCTCTTCAAACGGGGCTTATGGAGAGTACTTAACGGTAGGCAGCGGCTTGGCTCCGCCCCTGGCATTGCTGACGTCCATGGGCGATGGTAACCACCCACCATTAGGTGGGCCATATTCTCGTCTGCCTATAAGGGCATTAAAAAAATAGGACTTCCACCATAAAGCCTCCTGTACACTAATCACATGCAACATTATTTGTACAATAGATATTACACACCCCACAATTTCGATTCGTCCTCCCTGATAAAGAATAAAAAGTGCCTACAGCCGATTTTTATTTATTTATTTTATTAGGCTCACAATACACATCACAAGCTAAAGATACATAAAAAACACAAATAAAAAGCAACAAAATCTGGCTTGCAACATAAGCTATGTGCGCACGACAAAGAGATGAGTTCGAAGTCCATATTGAATTGAAAGGCTATCTTGATCTAACTTAAAGTTTGCGTTTAGTTTTTCTAACTTAAAGTTCATAAATACTTTGCAGCATACAAAGGATTTTCCTCTTTACACCGAGGCAATAAAGTTCTTTAACCATTCAGAGTCGATGGTTCGGATTGCGGTGCGGACGCTCACCCTTAATGTGTATAGAGTACAGGATGCCAGCATGCTTAGATTTATAAGAGACAGGTGAGTTAAAACTGCTCTAGATTGAAAACAGAATTTCGTCGCTGTCAAACCAAAATCTGCTATGTGCAAAAACTGTATTTTCAATTAAGGAGTAAAACATTTTCGTATAAAATTTTACTAGATGATGGCCGATCTTTGCTCGGTTTTTTTTTTGATAACGCCATCTTGTTGTGTCTTTAAAGCGGTTAATTGCCCTCAATTAAGAAAAATAGTATTATTATTCGCCAATAGATGTCGGGAAGTGTTGATTATTGAAAACACGAATAAAACAATATTTTCTGAAAATAAATCGTAGCTAGATCGATTTATCGCCCCCCCAATTCCTCTGTAGGTATACTAAATTTTATGAAAATCGTTGGAGCCGCTTCCGAGATTCAAATTATATAGGTATACTTATATATTAATATACAAGAATTGCTCATTTAAAGGTATAAGATATGAAGGTGAATTTTTAAGAACTATATCAAATGAAAGCTATATGTACATATTAAAACTATAGATACATAACAGTTTTTTTTTTTATACGGTAGATAGGGCTGTGAACTATACGAAAAGGTCAAAAAGTAAAAATCTCAAAAAGTGCAGATTTTGGTTTGACAACGACGATTTGTGATATTACGTGAATATTAGTCAGCAACTTTTGGACTTAAACGATGCTAGTGAAATATTATAATAATTTCAGGACGGCGGCGCCATATTTTAGTAATTTGGTCTGGTTTATCGGAAAACATATATTGGAGTTAGATACTTGTGTCAGGAACGACGCTGAGTAAGTAATTTAGTTTTAAAACAGAATAAAAAATATGTCCATTTATATTAGAGGTAAACATAACTGATTTATCAAGAAATATGTTTTTATTCAAGGCGCAATATAGTAACTTAACTGTATGTTTACTTACTTACTGGTGGTAGGACCTCTTGTGAGTTCGCACGGGTAGGTGCCACCACCCTGCCTATTTCTGTCGTGAAGCAGTAATGCATTTCGGTATGAAGGGTGGGGCAGCTGTTATAACTATACATGAGACCTTAGAACTTATATCTCAAGGTGGGTGGCGCATTTAAGTTTTAAATGTCTAGGGGCTCCAGTAACCACTTAACACCAGGTGGGCTGTGAGCTCGTCCACCCATCTAAGCAATAAAAAAAATGTATTTGTTAAATAAAAAATAACACGAAACCGTTTTCGATAGCCATCAATCCCAGCAAAAATTGGACGACTTAGTTGCCGAACATCTGGACCATCTACACTACATTAACGACATCCTATGCCTAAATATACCAGATCTTAACGACGTGCTCACGGAACATCTTCTACATAAACTGCTGATACCCTTGTACATTTATTCTTTGACCTCCGAATCGACTAAAAGACCGTCTACGGCGCCTCCCTACAATAGAGATCATCTGCAAAATATAGAAGTTATAACAAGGAGCTTAGAGGCCATTTTGACGGGGAAAAACAGCGAAATGTCGCCTTCTAGAATGAACTTCCCGAGACAAAGAATCGAGAGCGAAGAAGAGAGACCTTCTGTGTCATGTGTGGTTGCCCTGTTTCTCTTATCGCAAGTGTTCCTAATAATAACACACGGCCCGATTGTGCACGCGTTGGCCTGGATCTTATTGCAATCAGACTTATCGGTGTTGGAAGAAGGAGCTACGAAAATTCTCGAAATGTACATCAGTACCGCTAAGCCCAATGTCAAATTGGAGTTTTCGAAGCCGCAGATGAGTCTAGAGAAGGCTTTAGAGAATAATTCTGGCGAACGCGATTACACTACACCGGAATACAGTGGCTGTAAAACGTTCAGTTTCGACGACAAAGATACAGATCATTCGAGCTGTGATCTCGATCCTGAGTTGGTATCGAATTCGCTTCCGTCCACATCTCATATAAGCGAAACGTCGAGTATAGCTCACGACTCGACTGAAGATCTCGTGACTCAAATTCATTCGGTTAAATCGAGTGTCGTTCACAATGAGAACATGCCGGATTCTCCGCTGCCCGATTCTGGTATAGAATCCAGTTCTACGAAATCCAATTCGGAATTCAACAACATAACTGATGAAGAGAAACAGCAATTGCTCGGAGTCACAACTAGTACACCAATAAACAGATCCGATTCGCTAGAGAACGTATTGGAGAAAGAGAATCGAGAAATCGCCAAGAGGCCGTTTCTAAAGACGATCTTTGATTCTTTGGATTGTGGCGAGAATGATTATAAAGCATTATTTGCTCTTTGCTTATTGTTCGCGTTGATAAATAACAAAGGTGAGTCGTTGGTACGGATTATAATATAAAATAAAAGTAATGCTTGTCCGTTTCTTTCTAATCAATGTTTTTTCTTTACTTGCTTCGACGGCTATTAGTGGGTAAGAATATATTTCTAGTATTCGTTATCATATTTTGTTCTTTTTCTCCATATCTAAGAGTTTGTGAGTTTTAAGGTGTCAACACAGAACTACTTGATACGCTGCTTTGTCCCGAAGAGGAATTGTCTCATTTGAACTCAACGAATACGTCGGGCCGTGAAATTGTAGAGAAAAGCGAAGGATCATCGACATCAATTTCTTCTACTCCTACAAAAAAAACAATGCAGAGTTTTAACTCACTATTGATTTATAAGCTAATGGCTATTGCAAATTTGAGCTGTAAACCTAGTAAGTATGAACACAAATCCAAATTTACATTTTTTATTCACACATAAACTCCACGGACTGTATGACGATTCGAAAATTATATGTCTATCTTTTTCATTATCATCAAATTAAAATGCTTCTTTATATTGAGCCTTTCAAAAAAATAGGTATGTGGTGGGAACACTGGATGCTTGAAAATCCATTCTTCCAGTCCAGTCTTCTTCTAGTCTTTATTCCAACAGTATAAGACATAAAATACAATGTTGGAGTTTGGTTTACGATGATAGTCTCACCGATTTCCCGCCACTTTGATTATTCATGCCTATTGGTCCGTCTTGCCTACTTCAACTTCGAAGCAATTCTGGGTACCGGTTTGAAGGGTGGAAAGAAACAAAAACGCAAGTAGCAGTAGTTTTTTACTAGTGGTAAGACGTCTTGTAAGTCCGCACGCGTAGGTACCACGACCCTGCCTATTTCTGCCGTGAAGCAGTAATGCGTTTGTAGCCGTTGTACTGTTAAAAAGTGAGACTTACAACTCATGCTTCAAGGTGGGTTGCGGCATTTACGTTGTAGATGTCTATGGGCTCCGGTAACCGCTTTACACCAGGTGGGCCGTGAGCTCGTCCACCCATTTAAGCAATAAAAAAAAGTGATGATGCAAGATTTTCTGTATCGCAAACCCTTGAAATGTAGCCCCAATCATAGTAGATCCCTCTGATCGTCGGTGGAAATAGAGAAATAACAAAACCACCGCGTCCCCAGCCTCTCAGGTCCGCTTGGTCACTCTGGAGTTGAGCGTGACGTTAATGCGCATCGCAATGCAAGGGACTAGGGGTCCCGCGCCGTCAGCTAACGGGAGCTCACGGTCAGCGACGGGCCACCCCGGCCCGGGCTCACGGAGCGTCATGAGCCGTCACGTGGCCGCCGCGGACACGTTACGTGCGCGGGCCGCAGCGCTCGCACGTAACTTCTACAAGTGCGACGATATCTTCTTGGACATGTTTGAAGATGAGTGAGTGGATACAGAATTATTTGCGATTTCCTCTTGGATTGTGTTAAAAAAAAAATATAATTATTTGTCACTTCTCAAAACCCCCTATTCGTAGTAATTGATTGTGTGAATACACCCTGAAGTAATTGAAATTGTCGTAATTACTAATACTTGAGTAATGAGGGTGGAGGGGGAGGGTGTAATCGAGGGTTGAAAGAAAGGTTTAAGCGACATTTCGCTTAATACCCCACATTTATCTTTGTAATGAAGAGTCCGTTTTATTGGGTATTACTATCAACAGTTCGATGTTTTTAATTGAACTTTGATATACCGATAACCCACCTTGACTTGTCTGCACCGCTATTGCTTGACTGGTAGACAGTGCCTTAGTTCGCCAATGTATCACAATACATTCTCACTCCTTTACTGTGCACGCGGTCAGACTGTGGAATTCGTTGCCGGCTGACATCCGAGTTTGCAAGTCTGTTTCTGTTTTTAAATACAAGGTCAAACAATTTTATCTCTCATCAACCGAATGATCATGGTTCTATACTCTTCGCATATACGAGTGTTACTGTGTTACTTATAATATTTGCTATGTGTATGTGCTNAACCGAATGATCATGGTTCTATACTCTTCGCATATACGAGTGTTACTGTGTTACTTATAATATTTGCTATGTGTATGTGCTATAATTCTCATGTTGTATTTGTTATTTTAGTTATGTGTTATTTGTTCTACACACACTTATCACTTTTTATTATTATTCTCATTATCCTCTCGCAGGTCTGCTGGAAGAGATTTCTCAAAGAAATAAGGAGTGCCTTTGTACATAATTTTCCTATTACTCTGTACTGTGTCTTGTTTTCTGTGTGTACATAAATAAATAAATAAATAAATAAAATAAATTGAAGGTAACAAACAAAATAATATCCAGGTACTGTGAGATGAGCAAGCGTCCTCTGAACGTGGAATGGCTATGCATGGATGCGGCAATACTGCTTCCTCCCACACGCACGCCGATGTCTGGCATTGCGTTTGCTAAGCGACTGCCGAGCGGGGAGGTGAGATAACATCACCATTTTAACACTACTACTATAATTAATTGAAATTATAAGTTTGTACACTATTATGATTCTATTGTCAAAGAGATTGTCACTAGAGGTCCCGCAGTAGTCGAAATTCGACTATAATTAATTGGAATTGTAAGTTTGTACACTATTATGATTCTATTTTATACTTCTATAATCACAGATTTCGCTAAGACTACACTTTAGACAAATATTAATAAAGACAAACCATATTTATTTATTCTCTATTTGACCACAGAAGCAGTAAGAAAAGTTTGACAATAAATAAATAGTATGCATGTGTGTGTCAAATGCACGGTAGTGGGTGTAATGTTTTTTTATTTTTATTGATTTAATGTATTTTTTATGCATAATTTAATAAAATATTAACATTCTGTACCTACTCCTTCTCTATGTTCTCTATAAGTGAGGGAAATTTCATACTCCTCCGTCCGCGCAAGTTTCGTAAAAAGGGGTCCAAAGTTTTTGCTTCACGTATTAACATATAGATTTTTTTAATGATTAGACGGGCTACCGGAGTCCGTAGACATTAACAACTTAAATACCGCCATTCACCTTGAGTTCTAAATCTCAGTTCTGTAGTACAACGACTAGCGCACCCTTCGAACTGGAACGCATTATTGTTTCGTGGCAGACGTAGTTTGAGTAGTTGTACCTACCCGCTCGGGCTCTCAAGATACCCTGCCACAAATAAATACATCTATGTAACAATACGTCAGGCTGTAGGAAACTTTGTACCCCATTTTACGAAAATTGCGCGGACGGAGGAGTATGAAATTTCTCACACTTATAGAGAATATAGAGAACGAGTGCAGAATACTAATTTTTTTTTTTAATTATGCATAAGAAAAACATTAAATTAATAAAGAAAACATTACACACGCTACCATGTATTTGACACACACACGCGCTTGTATATTTATTGTTAAAGTCTGTGGTCAATTTCAGTATAGATTAATATTGTTTGTCTTTAATATTATTTGTCTATAGTGTAGTCTTGGCGAAATCTGTGACTATAGAAGTATAATAATAGTCTGACAATAGAACCAAAATAATGTTCAAACTTATAATTTCAATTAATTATAGTCGATTTCGACCACAGAGTGACCACTGGTGCATATAATTGTGCATTGTTGATAGCATTATTTGTGTGTGCAGCGGATGGTATGGCGTATTGTAAGACCACACCTCAAGTACCATTATCGCGCTAATCTCAGCCGAGAAATGTGTTCATGTCGTTATTGATGATTGTTGATTCGTCATCAGCGAGATCGCATGTTTGTCTTTCTTCGAAGACCATACATTTGTATGTAGGTTGAGTTAGCTGGGCTTAAACATCCGAATAAACCTATGAAAGACGCTTCGAACTTAAGTTCTGAGCAATGCTAATAATATTTTTCTTTTATGCCCCAATCTCAGATAGAGAGAGCCCGTAGAGCGATAAGATCGTTCTTCCTAATACGAGACCTGTTCTTGAAGTTGAGTGGGATACCAGAGAACCAACTGCCTCTGACGAACCCGGCACCGTTTGTCGAAGTCGGCAACGTTTTGGATCTCAGTAAGTCGTTTAGTTTACAGGTATAGTTAGTGATCTGGTCCGTACGTCACGATATAAGGACCTTTGTCTTACGAAAACAAGATAATTTTTTTTCATTGACACAAAAAGAGACAAAGAAGCTTTGCGTTCGATTTTCGGGGTGTTTACAGTTAGGCGGTCATTGGGTGAATGGCGTTGCCAATCTTGAAACCGGAACGCACCATTGCCTTTATGCCGAAGCAGCGTATTGGTACATTCTCGTGCAAGATCATGTGCGAACACTTGTATTAGTAAAAAGGAGGGTGTTTTGGGCATTTAATTGGTTTTTCTGGGTTAACTGGTTTCTGCCCCGTAGACTGATGACTTGCGGCGATATGCTGGGAAAGATTGGATGCGGAGGGCGGAGGATCGTTCATTGTGGCGGACTATGGGAGAGACCTACATCCAGCAGTGGAGAGATATAGGATGATGATGAATTGGTTTTTATTTTTATTGTAGACAGACGAGCATACGGCCCACCTGATGGTGAGTGGTTACCGTCGCCCATGGACGTCAGCAATGCCAGGGGCAGAGCCAAGCCGCTGCCTACCGTTAAATACTCTCCACAAGCTTTGCTTTAAGAAGGACATCTCATAGCGCTCGGAAAACAACGGGGAGAGGAGCTCATTCCAGTAATAGTATTATCGTCCTTTATTTAATTTTCGTTCTTGTTGTAGGCTGCCCAAAGGTTGCTGTTACTGTGTGTGTTTATGTATGATTTGTATTCGGGTTCACCATTTAATTTGATTTGTAGATGTCTGTAGACAACCACTTAACACCAGGTGGGCTGTGAGCTCGTCTGAACTGTACTGATCTAAATCTGAGTGAAAGGCAATAAATTATTTTATTATGATTATTATTCCAAAGCCAGATGGCACGTGGCAGAAAATATTGCTGGAAACGCTTAAATAAAACTTTATATAAAACTAAATAAAAATTTACTGGTGGTAGGACATCTTGTGAGTCCGCGCGGGTAGGTACCACCGCCCTCCCTATTTCTGCCGTCAAGCAGTAATGCGTTTCGGTTTGAAGGGTGGAGCAGCCGTTGTAACTATACTTGAGATCTTAGAACTCATATCTCAAGGTGGGTGGCAGCATTTACGTTGTAGATGTCTATGGGCTCCAGTAACCACTTAACACCAGGTGGGCTGTGAGTTCGTCCACCCATCTAAGCCATAAAAAAAAAAAAAAATTAAAAATAAATATCAATAGTTCTAATGAGTATTGAATTTTGCAGACGATTCCGATCTGATATCGTGCGACATAATACAGAAGGATGGCACGTGGCAGCACAGGTTCTTGGCCGTCGACAACATGCAGATAATACTCGTCGAGCCGGACAAACAGAGGCTCGGGTGGGGAGTCGCCAAACTGGTGGGAAGCCTTCAGGATTTGGAGGTAACTTTGATGGAATGAAAACGTTTAGGTACGTCGTGCTGTGCGTACTTACAAGTAATTGTAGGTGTAAGAAATCCCTAATACTATTTTTTTAAAAATCGACGATTGGTAATACTTTTTTAATTATGATTACTGGCAACCCTAAACTTGTTAATGTGAAATCAACATCTGTAAGTGTGAAGTATATATAGGTTTCATTCTCAGCCTTCTGATTGATCGTAAATGTATATTACCTAATAGAAAAGGAGTAGAGTAAATTAAAATAATGATAATTAAAAACAATCTCGCTTATTTTATTGTTATTAGATCCGACGTTTCAAATGATTTACAGTTTTCGTGGTCACGGACGACAATGTTCGTAAAAGTAGTTTTAATTAGGTCTACGACTCTCGAATGGCGGAGAAAAACGAAATAGCCCCTGTTCGAGTTGATATCGCGCGTATTCTTAATATCCACTTTTTTATTACTTGGATGGGTGGACGAGCTCACAGCCCATGCTGTTAAGTGGTTACCGGAGCCCATAGACATCCACAACATAAATGCGCCACTCACCTTGAGATATAAGTTCTAAGGTCTCAAGTATAGTTACAACGGCTGCCCCGCTCTTCAAACCGAAACGCACTACTGCTTCACGGCAGGGTGGTGGTACCTACCCGTGCGGACTCACAAGAGGTCCTACCGCCGTCTGTTCAGATCCAAGGCGATAAGGAAGATCCGTGCTGCCTCCACTTGACTATACACAAGCCGCGGGTGGGCGCGACGGGCGCGCTTCCCAGGACGCTACTGCTGCGGGCCAAGTTCAAGTTCGACGACTACATACGCAGCATGGCGGCCAAACAGAGGCTCATTAAGGTATACGATATATACTAAGTTAATATTACTCTTATTGATGACTAATTCAAATTGTAAACACAATGTTAAACTGAGAAAGTTAAGTTTGATTTCAAGTTGGTGTTTACATTTTTTTTTATTGCTTACATAGGTGGACGAGCTCACAGCCCACCTGGTGTTAAGTGGTTACTGGAGCCCATAGACATCTACAACGTAAATGCGCCATCCACCTTGAGATATAATTTCAGAGATCTCAGTATAGTTACAACGGCTGCCACGCCCTTCAAACCGAAACGCAATACTGCTTCACGGCAGAAATAGGCGGAGGGGTGGTACCTACCCGCGCGGACTCACAAGAGGTCCTACCACCAGAAAATAACCACCACCACTTAGAAATGTAAGCTCAGTAAATTTACAAAGGTCGCGGCTCTTAACGCATCCCCATTGCACGTGACATGAGTGCAAACAAACTATAAAAAAAATAGCCTCAAGTGACATAATGCGTCATGATCCGTATCCAGTTTGACGTAGATAATGCATAAAAAAATGTTAGAATTTTTTGAATAGTTAGTCGAAATGTAAGCCATTGTTTTAGAAGTACAGTGATGAAGTTCTCAATTAATAGTTATCCCGGTAACCGTTATCGTCGAACTCGGCAAAGAGTTTGACGTGCAACCTAACCCATGCATCAGCCCGCTGTTTCTCGCGGGATCTTCTCAGCGGGTCGCGATTGAGATCCGGTAGTAGATTCTTTCGCGAAGCAGTTGCTTTTCAGTTGTTATGTCTTCTTCGGAGGCGCTCAGGCAGCTGTTAGCTAACCCCAGCCCTCCTGGTTGAGCCTTTGCTCGCCCACATGTCCTGGTGAAACTGGAAAGGCCTCCGGGCTACCAGTAATCTTTCAAACATAAAAAAAACGTGGAATTCTCTCTCTCCGATTGAGATCAGAACCTTGATCAGCTGACTGGAAGGAAATAATTGACAGGGTCGCATGAAGTCCCGCCAGAAGAAGATGCAGCAGATCGGGCGACTGCTGGAAGTGTCGGGAGTGTCCGCGCCCCCCGCCGCGCCGCGCCCCCGCCCCCTGTTCTCCCGCCCCGGCCTCTCGGCGATCAGGAGATCTACAGGTTCCGTACAATCTCGCACATTCTAACCAACACGATTCGTCTTTTCGCATTAAAAGTGTACAATTTCCAAATTGGAAACTGAGTTAATATTATGCGGAATCATTTGGTTATCACCAGTATTTTTGCCATAAATACTGTCAAAAGAGCGTAGTTTAGCTTTTTTTTTTTTATTTAGTTTTCCTATGTTTTTAATACTATTAACAAAATTAATACATAATTTTATCTTACTTTAAAAGACAGATAATGTAACTGGTAAAAAATAAAAAATAAATTTTGTTTATTGTCAAACTTTTCTTATTGCATAAAGTCTATGGTCAAATTGAGAATAGATTAAATATTGTTTGTCTTTGTTAATATTTGTCTAAAGTGTAGTCTTGGCGAAATCTGTGTTTATAGAAGTATAATAAATAGTATTTGACAATAGAACCATAATAATGTTCAAACTTATAATTTCAATTAATTATAGTCCAATTTCGACTACCGGGGAGAACCACTAGTAAAGATAAAAAGCCAGTGAAAGACCAAACAACCTTGTTCATCACACGAGCGTTTGCTCGATGCACTAAAGTACCCTATTGTTATAATGAACACGCCGGAATGGAGCTTAACGTCAACTGTCAAAAAACGATCACCCTGTCAGGGTGGGAAAATGAAACAAAGCCGCTGGACGTAACTTCTCGGGATCCTCCAAAAAGTCCACTGAAAAAATCTCAGTAAATGACCACCATTTAACTGAGATTATATTTCAATTAATTTCATCCCAGTTGATTGATGTCTTAAATTAATCATCTTCATTTCATTTCACTTCATATTATCATTTTCCATAAAAATATCCCATATTATATCATATCATCTCATTTCATTTCATGCCATGTTTCATACAGGTATTAATCAACATCATTTCATTTCATTAAAATAAAAAATATATATAAAAGATTAGGCTGTATGGTATGATACCTTTGCCTTTCCATTTGGAAAAATTAAACTACTACTACTACTACTCACCCTGTTAGGAAAAGTTTCTTCTGTTTTGTACCGCGTTTTCGGGAACACGTAAAAAATGTTCCAACGTTACTTTCAATTGCATTCTATGTACTTGTGTGGTGTTAAAATAAAGGATCGACAAGTTGCGGTGTTTGCTTACTGTACTTCTACACCTATGTAACCTTGAAATTTCTATAAAGGAGGCGACGGCGACGACTCAGAGCGGAGGCTCCGAAGGCCTAGCGGTCACTTACTGAAAGACGGCATCGTCGTCTATCGAGAACGAACCACGAGCAGAGAAAGGTCGGTACACACCTACAAAAGTTAATTTCGAATTTAATTCTTAACGTGTAGCTGATTAAAAAGTTTCTTAACTCTAATATTCAAGCCTTCGACTCGGGTCGCAATTTTCCACAATGCAATCGGGTGGCAATTTTCCTTGGTGCACAATGTACTATAGTTAGTTATTTGTGGCGGTAGTCATCGCAGAACACAAGATATTTGACAGATGCCTGAATCTCACTTACGACGTTTTCAAGATAAGCTTGGATGTTTAAAAGTTCTGAACAACAACATCGGATCCGTCGGTCTACCGAGCAATATCACCCGCTCGGTGGAAGATCTTCCCTTTGTCGTAAACCCACATATTAAAGTTTTGCTTATTGTCTAAATGTTAGTAAGAGTTATTTTTTGTTATTGTGAAGGCTCCTTCCTCTAGTCCTTTCCACTGATCTGTCCTTGCCGATAGTTTACCAGTCTTTCTTTATTATTTCGATTATTTCACTTTCATTTTATTAACCTATTTAAATTATCATATAAATATATGAGTTGTATTTAATTGCATTCACAACTAATTTAAGTATTATATTATTAGCTTTCTCTATTATTTCGATTATTTCACTTTAATTTTATTAACCTATTTAAATTATCATATAAATATATGAGTTGTATTTAATTGCATTCACAACTAATTTTAGTAATAAAACTGCACTTTTCTTTTGAGCATACTAAATAAATTTCAATAGATACGTATCTCTTTGGAAGCTTTTATCGTTTTGTTAATATAGTCAAACAGGTATATTGACACTATGTTGGCATTCCAGTAGCGTGTCGAGAGGAAGCAGTGGTTCCCGAGAGGGATCTCCGAGGGGCCACCAAGAGGAAATACCACTCGAAGACATACGGAGGAACGTTGCCTCCACCAGCGCCGCAACTCCAAATGTCGTACAGCAGATAAATGTAATTGGAAGATATCAATAATAATTCAGTTAATAACAAAAAAGATTTTAGGTGCAAAGTTTGAGAACCGTCATGTCGCGTCATGTTCATTATTATCATGACACCTGGCTGTATGGACTAAAGTCTTTTGCCTTTCCCATTAGGGATAAATTAATATCATCATATTATTATGACAATTGAATGTCAAGAAACTATTCAATGTGAGCACTTAAAATGGACTATATAATTTCGTCCATATTAAAAGATATAAACGAACGTATAAGAATTATTTAAACTACAATTTCCTCAAAATGAAACCTTACGGTGGTATGTCAATAGTCAAATGCTCATTTGATTTTAAAGAAAGTATTTATCGGTCGTACCAGATGGGAATCCTTTTATTTTTATTTTTAAGTACTTTACAGTTACAGTTGCAGTTACTTTTACTTTACAATTACAGTTATGTTCGATCTTTATTTAATGTAATCTGTTTCTCGTATTTGCCAAATTTGTTTTCGTAAAGAAAAAAGGCCTTAGCACGAGATAGGTTGACTATACCTAGCTACGTTTGGCATGATGTCGTCCGTTGATCTTGTAACACGTATTAAATAAAAAATCCATTATATTGCTACGCCGGTAAGAGTAACGCCACCTATCGCCGAATAGTCGAAACGAATATCAAAGGAACTAGTAACGTCAAGAACGCTCGAGAAGTACAACGCCATCTATTGTCTGATAGCGGAAACACATCGAAGTTACTCGACTTGTGAGGAATGTTGTCGATAAATCTAGGGATGTCGTATCGACTATAAAAGCGCTGCAGGGTTGGCACGCCGTCACTTGGTAATCGGAACTACTCGAAACGAAACAGCGAACGGATCACCTGAAGCAAAGCGGGAGAAGGGAATTAGAATTTTAAGGTGTTCGTTAAGTGTTCTAAGTGTTAATACAGTACTGTACCTCAGCAGAATTTTTATTTATCCCGAACTCCAGCGCGTCACATTATAAGTATCACCCTTTTTGTTGAATGTAAACGAGTAGTTCTAATCGAATTAATCATTCGCAGACACAACCGAGTACGTCCCAGGCGAAGACCCGAAGCAATTCGTCTGAGGAAACCTCGTTTATATCGGGCGAAGCGCCGCGAGCGAAACGGAGAGGCCTCGTCGAGACTATTTGATACAGGACCGGGCGCGGGCTGCCGGACCCACGAATTAACTAGAAAAGGTAATTAATGTATTACGTAAAGCTATTGAGGTATAGGAATCGGCCCTCGATACCTTCGGCATAAACAGAAATAAAAAAAAAAAAACGGTGCGCGTACAACTTGGTGCACGTGAATGAAGTGAAACTTCTTTTTCGATGTATGTAGTATTGTGGTTTTCTTCATTTTTTATCCTTTAAATCAGATTGCCATTGTAATGACAAATGCTGTGTATGAGAGATGCGACATCTTTAACATTTATATTATATATATTTTAAATTATAGATAGATAAATAAATAAATATATATATTTTTAAATACTTCATTAAAATATTGGACGGTTCTAGTTGCTAACACTCGTGCTAGCCTGCAACAGGTATACAACGCGCGTGCGTCCGAGTGCCACGCATTCACTCTCGCTCTGTCTCTTTTTATTCCATGGTAGCGTTAAACGTTTAACGCAACCTTGTTGGAAGTCGCGTTAGAAGTTTCACTTCAAAAAAACAATTCTATAAAACATAAGACACATTGTCCATTTTTCTGCTTAACACTAATCATACCAACACCTTCTGGTACCTATTTCTACCATAGCGGCTAGATAACGATTATGGCAAGTAATACTTATAATAACTTGATTAATTGAAGTAAGTAAGAAGTCAGAAAAAGTCATGATATGTGCAAAAGCAATAAGATGATACATGTATTTGCAATACAAAAACTCAAAATGGACCATTTGACCAACGTATGCTTAGTGTGTGGTATGTTTAATGTTAATTAAACTTGAAATGATATGTGTATAAAATAATGGAACAAGTAAAATTAATATTTAATAATTTATTTGATAATCATGAAATTTTATATCAAAGCATCAGTTATTAAGGTCATGATGAAGTTTTAAATCAATTAGTGTTTTAATAATATCCCTTCTTTAATAATACGTATGACTTTTAAAAACTGTCATGTTAAGTTATAATATTTCACTTTAACACTTAGATATCTGTCTCTTTCTCTTTTAACGTGTGTAAATAAGAGCGATAAAGACGGAATTATTTCGTGTTTTTGACGATAATACAAATAAATGAGAAATTACGGTGGTTAATAAGAAATGTTTTCTAGTGTAGATTCGATTTCAATAACTAATAATAATGTAGAAGAAAAAAAATGTAACGAGCTCAATATGTGACAAATTGTAAGTTTAGAACAAAAATGTTGGTTAAAACTTGTTAAGTTTGGTGTTGCTAACTTAAAAAAATGTGAATAAAAAATCAAAGCTTGCTTATGGTTAGGGTTGACAATATAGTGGTTTTTTTTTTCAAACTTTAATATGGATGTTTATTTAAAAATAGATGTGTACGAAAAATACAAACAATCCTTTCATAAATATGTAAATATAAATGAAATTAATAAAAAAGCTTGTAGGTAACAAATTTGTGCGCCTTCGAATAAGGCTCAACAATTGTATACACCAGTGATAAATAAAAACGATAATTGAAAATAAAAATTCGATTATAACTTATTACAATTGTTTCTAATTGTATGACCACAGATAATTCTAAATAATTATTGACTAATGGAAGCCAACACAACACAGCAACATTACAGATCTGATTTTACAATTAAAAATTGATCATTGAATAAATGAATTTAATTTTTTATTTAAACCAATATTAATTAAAAAATACTAGATTAGACAAAAGTAGATGTATTTGTTTAAATTGCATTAAAAAAAATGTCGTTTCGCGTCCATTTATATAGTATTCTTAAGAGTTTTCTAAACACGATACCTTTTAATGCCTAAAATAGGTTTTAATATATTTATTTTGAAAGCTTACGTTCGTTACATTATGCGCTGTGAATAAATCTTAAGCTAAATTGTTACGTAATTCCCCTTAGTCGATTTCTATGAAAAAAATGAGTTCTTCTTATACAGGGTGTACTGAAATTGTTTCCAAAACGAAGACAACTTCTGATGTATGTAATTGCCTAATATGCTACCATGTAAATTATGTTCAAGAAGTTATGTTTAATATATAATAGCATGATATGTTCTATGTGCGATTTCTAAGCCCTTGATTAGAAGCACTGGAAGTAATTACAAAGTCGAAAGATCAAGGGTTACCACGTAAATATGAGTCTCTCTTCGATCGGTCCCTCACTGCTGAGGATAGTGACTCCGTCCGATTCCGTCAACCAGCTGTCTCCATCGATCCCGCCCTGCAGCCCGGTGGAGTGCGTCACTGACAGGTATCCCCAGTTCCTCCGCTATTTGGTCCGACCAACGTTTGAGACCTCTACCCCTCTAAATATGAGTAGGTATACTAAAACAACAAGTTTTATGCTTTTCCTTCTCATGTACTGCACCTCAGCTGTACTAAGCGCGACTGTTCTTTGCTTCTTAGCCTTCCAACTTATTGTTGTTCCGTCATATGTAAATACGTAGCCTGTCACTGAGCGACGATTAATGGCGTACGATGCCCAATCAGCATCAGCTGCTCCTTCAAGTTTCATGTTTCCTTTTATGTAAGTCAGACCTAAGTCTTTAGTTCCTTGTAAATATCGCAGAACTCTTTTCGTGGCTTTAAAATGTTTAGGTGTCTAGCAGTTGTTAAACTGGCTAAGTTTAGTTATTTCAGTCCTGTATCCATGGGAGTAGATGCGGGTTTCCAATCTTTGCTACCAAATTTTTCTAATACAGTTTCAATATACTGTCTTTGTCTCAGTATCATTCATCTCTTTTGAAAGTTATTCCGAGACAGTAATTAATTTCACCCAAGTCTCTCATTTCAAATCTCGGTATAAGTAATTTCTTAATATTGTCATTTTTTCTTGAGATTTGCATACAATTATAATATCATCCACATATATGCTAATAATAATAATAATTTCTCCGCCTTTCGCGTATATGTACATACATGAATCAACTTTGGTAGGCTTGAAACCTATTGCTTGTAATTCGGAATCTAGTTTCTTGTACCACTATCGTCTTCCTGACTGTTTTAATCCATAGATGGCTTTATTTAACTCGCATACTGTGTTTTATTTATTTTGCTTTAAATCATGTAGCATTTTTGTAGCTTTTTGTTTCATTTCTGCATCATTTTTGTATTTAATTATCTTTTCTAGATATTCTTCTATATTTTTTTCCTTAATGTTTAAAAATGCAGTACAAATATCAATCTGGTCCAAATGCTTATCTTTCTGTACAGCGAAAGCCACTAATAATGTTATTGAACTTAGTCGAGTCACAGATGCGAAAACTTCCTGGTTTTCAACACCGGCTATTTGTGACAATCCTCGGGCCACTAATCGAGCCTTTTTGCGTACAATATTGCCATCTGTTCCTAATTTATCTTTCAGAATTATCTTGCTGTCAATGACGTTTCTATAAGTCGTTTTCTTAACAATAGACCAGGTATCATTTTTTAAGTATGCTGTTATTTCAGAAATTATTGCATCGTTCCATTTTGGATCGTCTTTTGTCCAAACTGGTTGTTTTCTAGTTCTTTGAGGTCTTTCATTCTCTAAAATATAATTTCTTTCTATCGCCTCAGCGTCTGTTACTTCGTTGCGATCTGCAACAGAATTATCCTCAGTTTGTATTGTCTCATTTTCAATTACTTCATTATGATCAAAAATGTTTTCATTGTTTTGTTGCAGTTCATTTTGCAGTTGGAATAAAAAATAAAAAATTGTATGTAATTCTTTATCTACGAAATTATCATTATTAATTATGTACTTAACCTAATAATGTGAACGCAACCTCTGAATTCTATTCAACTTTAATATTTAAATTAATCACAGCATGAATAAAGATGTACGTATGTGAGTGATAATTAATTATGGATGGCCAATTATTCAACGTTAAAAAAAGTATTATTGTAGTAAATTTTACGACAGCTAGCTAATGGTTAGTGTTTTGTGTTTGCGGCGAGGCTTGGGAGAGGCTTGTGTCCAACAGTGGGACATCTGTGGACTGAGAGATAGAAAACAATTTTTTTAATTCTCAACAGCGAAAATTTCTACTCAATTATTAAATATATGGTTGCATAAAAATGTCATGCTTGAACGAGGCTGTGAATTACGTTCCGAGCCAGTGATGGTGTGAAAATGCAGCTCGGTATGTTGAACTGTGAGTTTAACCTTTAAAGCGTGAACCGTCGATAGATCGACTCATCAATGCGTATAAAGTGATTGATTATAGGTATTAGGTAAGGACCTGTAAGGACGTATTTAAGCGCGCGAATGTATAACCTTTTTAATAAGTTAATAACATTTATAAATAACCATTTAAAATGATATTGATGTGAATTTGGCGTATTTTTTATAAGTTAAAGTTTTTTATAAGGTACTTTTTTCAAAAATCCTTAAGAAAATTCTGCAAAATGTGCGAAAATAAGCTCAGCGCGAAAAGGGTTCAGTGCTGCAAATCCATATGCAAAATTTACAATAATACCCAAAAGTATCTAATAATAATACTATCTAATAATAATAAGAAAAATGCAAAAATCAGTTTTCTGTTTATGAGCGTATCTTTAAACAGAGATAGCATATAAGAATGTATTGTACAGTCTGATGATTTTTTAAAATGTTAGGTGTGTGACTAAAATATAAAAATGGACCTTATCTTTTTCAGTCTAAGTACTGTTTTTAACTGTTTTTTTTACTTCGTTTTTTCTTGTTCCTTCGTAATATGAATGTTCATGTTCTGAGCGCACTTCTATTGGTTGTACTGTGTTATTTGTAAATACTATTATAATTTTGTGTTTTCGAAGTTGTGAAATATTTTGAGAGTAGCAATAAATAAATCTGTGTAAATAATGGGAGTTGGATGTTTAAAGATTTTGTGTTAAAAAAATAAATATTACTATTGTTGTTAACAAAGTTTGTTTTTGTTTTTCGTATCCCAAAATGTCATAGTGTTGGTTTTGCACTTCGTCAGACGAACGAACTCACCGCCAACTGGACTTAAATTGATTGAAATTGCCTTGAATTGATGGAGCTCTGACAAATGGGGTCGAAATCTGCGCTACTCTGCGAAACACGTCATGATACTTTCTTGTAGGGACCCATTATGTCCCATATCCTATTAATTACGCGGATCCATGGAAAGCAGCATAAATAGATAACTTACTGGTGGTGGTAGGACCTCTTGTGAGTAGGTACCACCACCGTGCCTATTTCTGCCGTGAAGCAGTAATGCGTTTCGGTTTGAAGCACGGGGCTGCCGTTGTAACTAAACTGAGACCTTAGAACGTATATCTCAAGGTGGGTGGCGCATTTACGTCGTAGATGTCTATAGGCTCCAGTAACCACTTAAACCAGGTGGGCTGTGAGCTCGTCCATCTTAACAATATAAAAAAACTTTTTTGTTCAGTTTCTGAACGTCAAACAGTCAGCGAGCGACGTCCGCCATGACACTTTTTCTCTTTCAAATCCAGCCTCCAAGAACAGCGCATCAATTTTATATTTCTCTTATATTAAGTCTTCAGTTTGTCATATAAAGGCAAAATAAATATCTCAAAACAATAAATGCAGTCCACACAACGCAATTTTACCATTATCTACAGAATGTGCCCCGCGACTTCCCGCCCTAAATAGATAAATAAGACAGTGAACACACATTGCCTTTTCCCGGGATAAAAAGTCGCTTGTGTCGTTTTGGCCGATAAACTAACTGTCCGTTTATATTGTGACTGCGAATGAAATAGAATAATTGCGAAAATTATTCACAGCACCACTTCTTCAAGGCTAAAAAACAATACTTCTGACTTACTTTCTCCCGCATGTGAACTGCTCATATAATTTTCTCATTTTCTGATCTAAAAATTTTGGCATAAGCGTCGAGATCCCAACACAAAGGTAAATCAACATTTTTGGAACGGAATAAGAGTCGTGACTGAGAAGGAATCAGTGGGTTGTGTCTATGTGGATTTTGTTATATATTAAACTCGGCACCAAAGGCCTTTTGACAAATTTGACGAGAACCATGACCGGTGCTTGGAGCGCTAATAAGCACCGAGTGGTTCAATAGTACCTATCCGAAAAGATATTATGTCGGGTGACGACGGCTGTGTCTTGCATCGCCCGGGACGGGAATGTAGTTTACAACGAATACGATACAGTTGTCGTGTCGCGCTGCCTTCACGAAGAAACTGACGCTGTCATTGTTTATGCCAAAATTATATTGGACTAGACTACTTACAATGACTTTTTTTATATATTTTATTTCCTACCTAAGCCGAAAGCCTTGAGAAGCTATTTCAGCGTAACCTTAACTAATGGGTGAGCTCACGGGGCTCAAACCGGAGTGATGCTAACACTGACCCTAGCAAGAGCAGTGCTTCGCAGAATCTACCACCGGATCGGAAACGCGGCCCACTGAGAAACTCAGTGGGCATTACGATGTCAATAGTTATTCTGAGCGACGATCATTGAAATTTCCCGTGGAATATCCAAATAACTCGCCACGGCGTGCAGGCAAATAAAACAATATTATCAACTATATTTTCGTTCTAATTTATTTGATTATTCATTTGCTCTATACACATGATATGCACCAATGCCTATAAATAATTCAAACGATGAACAACACGGGTATGATGTGAAATTATTTACACAAGTATACTAAATTAAATTAAAAAAAAAAAAACCTCAAGCAATATTGAGCTGTGTCAATTTACATTTTCCTTTAACACTCCAATGTGAATACTGTCTGTATATTAAAGTACATGTTTTAAATTTTCAATGGTATATCGTCTTAGTATAAACCTATAATGGCAATAATGTTTTTTTTTCTTTTCTTAATAAAACTTAATTTTAAAAACAGTTTATATAGGTAATGAACGATGAAACATATTTTACAAAATGAATAAATTATATTAATAATATAAAATGTTCTGTGGCGCAACTTACTATAGGTACTTTTCTTTGAAAAACATCGTATTGTACAACTAAATAATTTATATTACGTCCATATTCAGTATCTACACGTAACTTAAATACAGTAAAAAAATTGCGTTTCATTACTATTGTATTTTCTAACACTGTTAAAGCTACTTATAATGTAAGCTGTAGCTAAACTAGAGTAGTTTATATTTACAAAAAAGTATTTGTTAAAGTTATATTTTTTAAATCCACGTTTTGATTTCACTCCTTTGATAATGATTCTGCAAACCTTAATCATTTCTGGAAGCGATCGAATTTATAACCGACTTCAAAATTTAAGCAAGTTAGCGAATAGCAATTCGGGGTAATGTGTCCTTTTTTACTAAAATATTTTTATAGCGTGAATATGATATTCCTACGATTATATCAGTGCTCCGTGTGTATAGATGTTATATCACTCAGTTGTTAGTTTTTGTAGTCATAAATAGGTAGTACAAATTTCATTTGGATATTTCGTAGTAATTTAAAGTAATTTCGAAAACAATTTTTGAACAGCGAACAGCTATATTTCTTATTTTGTTAATTTCAACTATGTACAGTGTCAGTATATCATATATCAATTGTTCACAATAAATTAAATTAAAATAAATTTTCACTCAATACTAAAAAAAATGTTTATGTGATGATTTTTTTTTATTACTTTCATGGGTGGACGTGCTCACAGCCCACCTGGTGTTAAGCGCTTACTAGAGCCCATAGACATCAATGATGTAAATGCGCCACCCACCTTGAGATATAAGGTCTTAAGTATAGTTACAACAGTTAATCAGAGTATCATCATAACGTGGAACAAAATTAGGCCACAAACTTAATTCAAGCTTATCAAATAAAACTATTTTATTAGACTATGAAGTAGCACTTATATAGGAAACATGAATTAAACGTTCGTTAATGCAAGCCATATGGAAGCACGTGTATTTATATACGCGAACAAAACTTAATGTAAGTTTAATAAAATTTAAATAAATGAACAGCTAAAACGGAAAATCATTTGCCATTAATTTAACATAAACATCAGACGAAATAAACAATTGTTTGAATAACCTGCGATTAAGAACCACGATCGTGTGGTCGAAATATTAGGATAATGAAAAAAAAACATGTTTATAAGGTATGTTAGTGGGTATTTCACATCACTAAAATAATAGTTTGAGTCATATTTTGAAATCCTTGTCCGTAATTTTGCTGCGGTTTGAATGCTACGCTAGGTAGCAATTGCAAGTGTAAATACGTATCTAAAATTATTTCACGAACGATAAAAGAAAACATCGTGCTATAAAAGTCAGACGCCAAAATTTGAAAAAAAAACGGTGTTACTAACTACACAAAACGCTTTGTGGGTCCGCACGGGTGTTAAATACGTTTTATACATTTGTAGAAAGGTTAGCATACATGGACGTCAGCAATGCTGCCTATCACTGTCGAGTGTCCTCACGTTTGAAGAAAGATGTGTCCTAGCCCTCACGAAACCCCATGGAAAGTTCACAAATAAAATCGATCTAATGGAATCGCACTGTACAAAGCAACGGGTTTTTGGTAATATGGATGTACTCTAGTCAGGTGGCGGGCGGTGCTATAGTAAAAAGTAAACACGGGATCGTCTCCAATAATCTTAGAGAGCATTTCTCAGAGAATATAGGGTACAAAATTACAGAGAAAATCGAAGTTCGTTCGTATACTGATTTGTTGCAAACGATCCGTGGGTACGGCGTTATCAATAGTCGGAATGGCCATCTTCTTGTATAGATTAAAACGGAAGCAGCTAGTTTTTGGGAGCTCCGGTCCAGAGATAGGAGGACTACCTACTCTAAACAAGGCCAGAAATGAGCTTTATTTAAACATAACTCCATGTTCCAGTACACCAGTACCATTATGTAGGAATACAACGAATGGAAAGATCTTCCACCGAGCGGGTGATATTGCTCAGTATAGCGTCACTCCTAATGTTGTTGTTCAGAACTTGTATACATATACGAGCATGCAAGCTTATCTTGAAAATATCGTTAGCGAGATTCAGGCATCTGTCAAATATCTTGTGTTCCGTGATGACTACCGCCGCAGATAGCATGTCATTGGATCAGTCGCGTCATAAATATTCTCGGGCAATTTTGAAGTCTATATTGACGCCCATAAACACTCAAACGTGAACACCTTCGAGAGCTCGATAGTATAATGACGGCTATAATAGGTATCATACTTTAAACCACAACGCTGACTGCTTAGAAATAGGCAGTAAGCTAAAAGTTACCCGTGTGAGCTCACAATACGACCTTTAGATGCTATGCCCTATTTAACAATGAACTTTTGAAGTAGATTCCAAAAAAAAAAACAGACAAACGCCTATGTATCCTTTAAGCATTGCGTTATAACTGTCATTTTGCAATTTGCCATTAAGTTATGTGGTTAAAAATTATCTTAATGTCGTCAGCTGATGCTCTCAACGTTATAAAAGCAGAGTTATATTAAAATCAACAGAATAAAACGCTTCGAATTCTTAAGAAAGCTGAAAACATACTATTAGTTGAAAGCGATATGAATTGGCGAAGTGAAAAATATTTTATTTCGAACATTGATTTTGACAGTTGTACGCAGATTGTTGTCACGAAATTTCGACGAATTCATTACTATATCGATTTATTTATAGTCCAATAAAAGTGTTGACGGATTTCCCTTAGTAAAATATACGTTCGTTGATGGTAGAACTTATAAAGGTTTATCGTAAAATTTGAGTTTGGTAAACGGGAATCCGTCTGTCAGTAAATAAACTAAATGAACCCTGTTACCAGTTTTGTGTGCGCGTTTTCGTCGTTACAAAATATCCTCTCAACTTTAATGAGTAATCTGTGTGTAGTCTCTCACTTCTCTGTAAGGCGTCACTTGATTCAAAGAAGCACAGCCTAAAATAATATAGCCCACACGCAAAAAAAAAAGTTTCAAATCGCCCACTACTGACGTCATTAAGCTGAAATGCATCAGTTCTTCTGAAGCCATTAATGCGTTAAGTAAAATTTCGGTAGCTGAGTTCAGTCTATCCGCAATCAGAAATAAATAGAAAAATTTTCATTGTCTGTGCTGTTAATGTAATTAAAAAATAAAATAACAGCGGTTTTCTTACGTATTTAACGATGCCTCCAATTTGCTATCAAGTATCAGAAAACGTGTTAGTATAACATAAATATAGGTACTCGCATATAGTATATAAATATCAAGACTGTATACTTCATTATTTTAGAAGCCAGAGACGTAATTCAAAAACTCATTTCAGTATCAGGTTTTACTTTAAAATGATATAGCATATTTTTTGTTGTAAATTACGAATTCAATTATCTTTTTAGACGATGAAGTAAGAAAATGATGTTTGATGGTCGATTATTTCGTTAATGTACACAACACTCTGTTACGTAAGCCATTTAGTCTAAATGAAGCTCATATTTTTTTCTTACCACCTATTTACGTAAATCTATGTTTAAATCTGGTGTTGTAATATATATATTTTTTAAATGATACTAACTTAACGCGTCAGTTAATAAATTTGTAGAAATTATATGTATTAGGCATCAACGCAAATTAATTTTTCTCTACGAAATAATTTATGTATATAGATTAGTTACATAAATTATTGTTAGGGTTAGTCTATTTTGTATTTATTCGTCTTTAATTTGGAATAAAAAATAACTTAAAAAATTGTTTGCATACGATTTCAACATTTTAAATACATTGGTAATTTTGGTATTGTTATTTATTTTTGGTATTTTGCATAAATCAATTCATTCTTCACTTCAAAAGAATGTTAGATGGTATTACATTTTCAAGCAATTCATATTGACAACAAAAATAAACAGCAACGCTAATCTTATATCAAAAATAATCAGTAAGTAATTGACAATCCTTAGATTTAAATAATTCAAATAAACTACATCTTCATGTCATTACAAAGGTATAATTGACAAAAACGAATCAAAATGTTTTATTTCATAGACAATTTCTTCTTTTTTATATTTTGGTTTCGATAATAAAAACTTATTAAACACGTTTTATTTTAAAAACACACACTATTAATTTTGTGTCTCGACTCCAATATCCTAGTTAAAATCTGCGGTTATACAATTTAATATTTCACTACGAAAGGTGCAAATATTTCTAAAATATATCATTGTTACAATATATTTATAAACATTATACTATTCTGTGCAATATACAATGCACGCGTAAACACACATTATAATTAATATAATATATATATTTATTACTTTTTTTAAATTACTTACACATAAAAAACATGACTGTCAAACAGTATATCACTCACTATACACCAATTTTATGTAATTAGCTAACTATATATTTTATATATTTGGTGTCTGTGTAGTTCAAACGTCAAGTAGGATATTGTGACGACAGCCGACGAAGAATAATGTTTACTTCTAAAGTTATTTGTACAAAATCCATAGGCATAACCCACTAATCAACCACTCGCCGGATCTTCTCAATGGGTCGCGATTCCGATCCGATGGTAGATTTTGCGAAGAACAGTGTGCTTAGTGCGAGTTTTTTAACGTTGTCGATAGCGTAAAAGTTAACTCTCTCAGGTAGAGCATCATATAAGCTCACCTATCAGCCAGAGTTTAGCTGGAATATCCCCTTAGGCTACCAGCGGAGTTTGAGAAAAAAAAATTACGGAAAGAATTCATTTATAAATATTATTTAGACAAAAGCATAACTATCTCCATCTTAAGCCTTGCTTTTAAGCCGAATGTTGATAACGCGGCAAGATATCGCTAGTATTTTGTGTGTGTGACCAGCGAGATAAAAGCATTGATGGACGGCAACGAGCTACTAAAGTATTGTTTTGAGTAAGTGAAATAAATAAAAGACTTAAAAAAAATATATTTGACTTGGTTGAACAATAGTTTTAATTGAATTTTTAAGTGGTTGGTGTAAGTTAATCTCTATGGAGATTCCAAGTGTGTTTTTGGTTAATTATTAATTGGATTTTTTTTTTCTTTAATAGGATGATTAAAAATTAAATGATACTTTTAAACGCATAATTTTCTTTCTGGCGTTTATTTTTTTTTATTGTACTTATAACCATTGGCTACTCGAACTTTTGACCTATATTAGTTATTACAATATTCTTCAGTAATCCTCTCAATCAAATAGCGCAACTTCAATCTTTTTTTTTCGAAGCACCCGAGAAGTCGTGTCCAAAGAATTTGTTAACTTTTCACAATTTAATATGATTGTGTAATAAGCGTGTGCTTAAACCTGAAAAAAATATTCGATGATAAAATAAATAAAAAACTTTACACAACATCACTCTTCAAGTTTCGTAAACATCCTCTTTAATTTTAATTCGTAATTTTACAGGCTATTTATATCCACATAGTTAAACCGTTTAGTGATGTAAAATTATTTTACGATATACATAATTCGATGGATAGATGAATCGTAATAAAATTTAAACCACAACCTTACGAAACGACTGTGAAGCTTATCTGTCAAAAACATATTTATGCAAGTTCTTGTTTCAGTTTTTAATCTACTAACTTGACGCTTGAACTACATCCATATTGTTGGACGTAACTAAATAAAATTAACGCACACACGCCATAACATTTTATACATCAGTTAACAATCATTATTGTCAGTTATAAATCTATTTTATGTTTTTAAGTATTTAAATATAAATTCGCGTCTAATAGTAGGCAATTTAACACAATTTAGTTAATAATTTATTAAAGATTTAGATTCGAACACGGCCGTGATGTGAATTTGCTTGCTTTTGTTTTTTTCCTGCAATATACCTACGTCTGCTGTATGTACTAACAATCATTAGATTAACAATTTTATTTAAGAACATAATGGTTTTAATCTGTGTATGTAGATATTATATGTTTCTTTATCACTGCACTGTGAACAAAATAAAAAAAACGCAAAAAACTTAACCTGGTGTAACTCATCATCATACCACAGTCCCTCAAAATTGTCAGATTGGTAGTTTTTTTTTCTACAAATTCACACCCCGTCGATCGTAACTAGTTGACTTATAGACAGTGAATCTAGCACATTCAGTATTAAATCGCTACAGAATTAAGATTAAATCTTAGAGTTAGATATATTATGACACGAAATCTACTGTAAAATAGTTAAAGGCGTCCACAGATTAGAAGCAACGTAAGTAATAGTAGAAAATGTAAACACTCCTTTGTAACATTTTTTGTGACGTAATACTTAGAGAATTTGTAAAAAATCATAAAAGTAAATCAAGATTTTTTTTATTCATTGTTTGAAACACTAATTTATGACACTATGTTAGTTATTTTACCATAGATTCCAGTAAGACTATTATGAGACGTGCAAATAAATTACAAATCCGTAGAGTGTTTTGCGGAAACGTTTCACACATGATAACAGAGTTTCATTGAATCACATGACCGATTGGAAGGTAAGGTAACGCGAGTCACGCATTGTTTTTAAGGTTAGGACCGTAGTTGGGCGGGACTAAGGACTAGTTCGCCGTCGGATCCGCCGGCGAACGAGACGTTGCGAGGGGGCGGTCGGCGACCAGCGTTGGCATTGTTCGCGCTCGACGCCATTGCGCTTGGTAACGTAGCGCTTAGCGGCACTGCGCTGGGTATTGCACTTTGTTGCACCGCTGCACCGGGCAAGGCGGCGGCCTGCGTCGGCGGACTGTGGTGCATAGTGCTGTGCGGTGACGGCGTGTGCCGAGCCGCGCTCTGCGGGGACGGACTGTGTCGCAACGTGCCTTGTGGTGACAACCGATGGCCGCTTTGTCCGCCATTTTGATGCGCCATGACCTGAAACGAAAAAGGCAGTACGCTAGTTACAATGAAAGTTGTTACAGTGTCACGTTTGAATCATTAAATACTACCTACCTAATAATTTCGTATGTTTTTTTTTTGTTGGCAAAAATTTAAACTTGATTTCTGGTCGTTTGTATTCTTTTTTTTGTTGTTTTTGTCTATCGGGCGTGTCGCTCAAAATTATCACTCAGCTACTGTGTCATCATATTTTTATAAATAAAATAGAGATGTGTTAGTTAAAAGCGATTAAGTGATTTCTTTCTTGGCAGAGAAATTCCTTTTATGAAACATTATACCATAACTCTACTGGAATAAGAATAAGGTCAGCGTCAGAACAATAGATCTAGTCTATACTAATATTATAAAGAGGAAAGATTTGTTTGTTTGTTTGTTTCGAATAGGCTCCGAAACTACTGGACGGATTTGAAAAATTCTTTTTCCATTAGAAGCCAACATTGTCCCTGATGAACATAGGCTACTTTTTTTTATTTTTTTTTTATATATTTGTTTGGTTTCATGTGTGTTTTAATGTTTCCGAAGCGAAGTGAGGGCGGGTCGCTAGTAAGTAATAAATGACGATATGTTAATACTAGACACGGGAATAGTTTATAATCCGTAATCAAACCTTACTCTATACTGTATACCAGCTCTGTACATATCGATACAGTGACGTCAATCGTAAAGCAAACGATGTCTCATTCGACTGGCAGCAAGAGAACACGTGTGTCTATTTACGTAGTTAGCCACACTACCTGGTGTAAAATAGGAGGATGCAGCGATGCGGTGCGATACCGTCGCATGCGCTCGTCCTCCTCCCCGCTGGAGAGGCTGGACACGTCGCAGGAGGAGGCGTCGAGGCGTCGCGCGGGCGAGCACTGCGCGGGCCCAACTCCCCGGGACCCGCTCCCCGCCAAAGGCATCTCTTCTCCCTCGACACAGCCAGACAGTCTAACACGACAATCAAAAAGAGTAAAAATTAAATAAAAAATTCTAAAAATTTTATTGGCCGATTTTCTTTTTTGTGTATTATTAATAATAAAATAACACTGTGCTGTTCAGTAGCTAAATGAAAATCAGTTTTTTTTTCAAAATGTCAGTTACATAACAAAAATTAATAAAATATTCATTATAATATGCAATATAAAAATATTAATATATTTTTTTTGAAATTGGAGAATAATGTAAAATTATTATTCTCCAATTTCAAAAAAAGAACGAGCTAAGGATAGATGCTTTTGTAAAATGTTTTTAATTATGCGTCCAAGCGGCCAGTAACAGAAAATAATCTCCTACATGTGGAAGACTCATTTTGTAATTAAAAGCAATTTAGGTTTTATATTTTATGATTTTTTTATTACAGTAGCTATATGTATTATTGCATAATTGATTGATTGATATTGAATGTGTATATTTTTTACGAACATTTTTACGTTGGAGTTATACTTTCTTTACTCATAAAAAGTGTTTCTAATTATTTGACCACCACTGTATGTACCCATGTATATATTATTTATTATATAAAAAAAAACTTTTATTTCGAAGCATCATAGGCTCATACTGTGTTAGTATTAGAAATAACTTGAGAACTATATTAGTACTTTTTTTTTTAAATTAAATTAATTTAAATCCGTCCATATCAACCTCATCAAGCAGCGCGTAGAACATGCAACTTGATGAACCTACCCAATTTCGGTCCATCCAGCATTTTTCCTAATCCCCTCAAGACGTAGCTGGTGCTTCCCCCTACTTTATATTCAGCTCATAAAAACCAGAGAAAATACTTTAGTAGTACTAGTCTAGTTTTATTCGTAACTTATCACACACAATAACGTTCAGAGAAGTCGACGCGCGCCGCATTAGTATGTTATTAAACTCACCTTCTGCTCTCCTTGTAGTTGGTCCGTCGACGACAGCAGGGCTTGGCGAATATACAAAAGGCGATACGAAGGAGACAACACGCAAGACCCGCCACAATGAGCGAAGGCCCCACCAGCCGTAGGGCCGGCGTTTTGAAACCCTAAAACGTTAGTAAAAGGAACTAATATTGTAAAAGAGAATCATTAACCTATGGGCGGCAACGCGTCTGCTGTTTCAGCGCTAGAACCCCAGAGTGAACACTTGGAAGGATGGATGCATCATCGACGCTCTTTATCAAGTAGTTGGGCCAACTGAACTACAATCATCCTGATGTCATTTCAGACGCCGAATTGCTTCTCTTTTTCCGCTCATATTGCTCAACCAGTCTTAGAAGCACAATCTGCGGGTTACTTTTGAACAATTTCTCTTGAACCAGTAAGATAATTGATGTAGACTTGAGGGCTAACGACAAAGGGAAGATCTTCCACCGAGCGCGCGAAATTGCTCGGTATACCGAGGGTCCGAATGTTATTATATTCGGGGCTTGTATATATGCAAACTTATCTTGAAAATATCGTTACCTACCGAGATTCAGGCAGCTGTCAAATATAATATGATAGCTACCACCACATTGAGTATACCTTGTCTCCGGTGCCAACGAAGTAAACAACGAGACCGACGGCCAGAGTAGCCAGACCAGCATACAGTAGTCTCGCGACACCCCAGGGCTCGCCGCTGATGCCCTCCAACTCGCCGTCGGAGTCTGATGATGACCCATATGATGCGTCTCGGACCTAAAAGACAACAGAGCAATCGCACAATGAGAACTTTTTGAAGTGAAACTTCTTTAGAACTATTATAATTTCACACTCGATGAAACGAAAAAATAAGTCCATAGAGACACAAACACATAAATGTATAGGATTCAGCCGGCGAGAGAATGAGATAGAACATATTAGACGTTCTCGGTCTCCTCTTTATGCGACTCTTCGTAGCATCCCCACTATCGTCTACTAAACATTGTCCATAATATGTACGTTCCTGTGTAGTAGGATAGTCAGTATATCTATTTCTATATCTTATTTATAAGTTTCACTTCTACCGTGTGTGACTTGCACACACACACACACTTTTTTCTTTTATTTATTTATTTTTATTGCTTAGGTGGGTGGACGAGCTCACGGCTCACCTGGTGTTAAGTGGTTGCCGGAGCCTTACAACGTAAACGCCACCACTCGCCTTAAGATATAAGTTTTAAGGTCTCAGTTTTTACAGTACAACGGCTGCCTCACCCTTCAAACCGAAACGTATTACTGATTCACGGCAGAAATGGGCAGAGTGGTGGTAAATACCTGTGCGGACTCGCAAGATATACTACCACCAATTTAGTTTTTGAGGATATTCGAAATAGAGTTGTAGGCCGGTGGGTCACCCTAGATATCGCTGGTGTGATACTAATCAGCGCGAGCTGTGACAGAGAAGTCTCGCTTCAGAGGCCAATATCAGTAAAAGAACATGATAATTAAGTTTTTCCGTCAAGTATTATATTTTCCCAATACTACTACTACTACTACTAGACTTGTTTGGTTTTTAAGATTTTTACATCATTTCGAGGAGTGAAAGGCTATTTGATTTAAGAGACATTTCGCTTAATAAGCCACATTTATCTTTGTAATTAAAGGTTTTATTTAGTAATAGCGATCCGCCCTCGCTTCGCTTCGGAAATATTAAATTTTATTATTGATGATAGCCGAGTCCCGCGATGTTACCTACCCACGTTTATTGTCGTACCGCGATGACGCCGCGGGGCGAAGTTAGTCTAAAAAAAGTAGCCTAAGTTACTCCTTAAATTATCAGCTACCTATCAATCAAATTCTCGTCAAAATCGGTCCAGCTGTTACAGAGATTAGCCGGAACAAACAGACGGACAGACAGACAAAAATTGTAAAAAAAATTTTTTTGGTGTATGTACCGTCTATATATTCACATGCATGTAGTAAAAAGCGGTTATTTCAATATTACAAACAGACACTCCAATTTTATTTATATGTATAGATACGCATCGACAATACGATGTTTTTAATTAAAATACAATTATCTTTACCCTATTCAAATAGCTGAAGATATTTTTGTCATGATATTTTTTCAAAATTTTAAACTTTAAATGGCTCCCTCCGGTAAAGTTACGAAAATGGCGCGTAAACCAAACCGCCTTTTACCCGTCGATTTGATCCTATTCGATCCAATCCAAACATGATTTCGAAAATAATTTTTTGGACATGTCTCCCGGCGAGGAAATTACTCCATAGAGCGCCTTGTCGTTCAGGGCAAAGTAGAAGGCACCAGACCGCGTGGAAGGTTGCCCATGCGATGGACCAACCAGATCAAGTCGGCAGTTGGCGGCTGTTTGCATGAGTGTACCAGGCTCGCCACACCGGGAGGAGTGGCGATTGCTCGTAAGGCGCATAACATCTGCCCACAGCAATGGTGCTGGATGACGACCACGACCGTTCTGACAAGAGTGATACGACAAAGGAAAGACAATAAACTACGTACGCGATTGTTTCGATGCCATTTCCCACGTGGGTCGCGGCGGGCGCCGGGGTGGTCGCCCAGGACAGAGCAGCGCCGTGCCGCGCCTCCTGCGCCCGCGCCGCCTCCCCCCACCGATAGCGCCGCCGCCTCTTGCCACGCCGCGCGCCCAGCTGCACACTGTAACGCACAACGTACGAAATAGTACACAAAGGGAACTCCTTATTATTATAATTTTTTTGAAGTTATACTTCTTTAGACGCGTTTTGAAAAATTGATGAGAGTGAAATTTTACGATGCGCGCGCACCGTGACACAAAATTAACAGAATGAAGTTGCCCACTAAATCGCTCATTACAATACGACCGACGTAGCTTGGCGAGTCTGAATATAGTCGCAAGTGAACTTTCCGAACCGTACCGAGAATTACCGAATCTATACGATGTCAAGAAAAAAAATGTCCAATATGCGTGTTTGAGGATGTTGTTTAATCGATCTTTCTTCAAATTGATTAAAATTTAAATAAACAAAAAAAGAAATAAATTTAATAAAAATAAAGTATAAGTTCTTACGCGCGTACATAAGTACACGCACCCTTGTTTTTTATTGCTTAGATGGGTGGACGAGCTCACAGCCCACCTGGTGGTAAGTGGTTACTGGAGCCCATAGTCATCTACAACGTAAATGCGTTAAGACGGTTGCCCCACCCTTCAAACCGAAACGCATTACTGCTTCACGGCAGAAATAGGCAGGGTGATTGTACCTACCCGTGCGGACTCACAAGAGGTCCTACCACCAGTAATGTAATTTATGCCCACATTCAAGGTAATAACAATATTGAAAAACAATGAACTTTTCCCAATACATGTCTGCTCCCCACCGAACGTGGTCTCGCCTTGTCGCGGCGGTGGGGCTTAAGCGTGCACCCCGATACCGTGGAGCAGCGTTGTCTGCACAGGGGTGCCGTGAACAAAGAAGACTGCACACCGTGTTCCCGTTTCCCACCTTTGGTGGACAAAGGGTGCGTGAAGCGGGAGAGGGCTCCCTTCTGGAGCCTTCTTGGATGCTAGGCCATGTCCCCGGCAGCTCTCTGGTTGCTAAAGGGGAAGGCCTTCCAGAGGGGGGTACCGGTACGCCGGCGTGGCCACATCATGGTCAGACGTGTGGGTCTGTCAGTAATGGCAGACCCCAAGAGGATGAGAAGTGAACCNAAAACAAAAAGCATTCTTTTAAAGGTATTTTTTGTGATTCAAGTTCAAAGGGAATAAATGCTGTTTCGTGTTTTACGCTGGTAAAATATCATATAAGGACGAACAGTGTATGCAATAAAAACCGACTTAAAGTACCCATAAAAAGGCCTTACGAACAGCGAACAGAAACCGAATGTCCGTTGTCAATGTATCAAATGGAATTATCTCGACTGCCTCATATTTGTCTACAGTATCACGCAATATGTTACTTTTTTAGTCCAAGTATGTAGAATGATTTGTTATCTAAAGAATATGGGAGCATTAGCGAAGCATAAAGTTTTTTTTTTTTAAAATACTCTTTTGACATTAACAAACGGTCATACGATATGCCTAGCTAGTGTTTGGAAATCTTGTGAGCCCGCTCGGGTAGGTTTCACCATCCTCCCTATTTCCACTGTAAAGCAGTAATGCGTTTAGATTTGAAGGTTGTATCCGCCATTGTACTGTAAAAACGGAGACTTCCAAGCCATGCCTAAAAGTGGGTGACCACATTTATTTGATATCTGTGGGCTCCGGTGACCACTTATCAGCGTGTGGGTTATGAGCTCATCCACCCATCTTAACAATATAAAATAGACGATTAGAAAAGACACAACGTATTGTGAGCTTGTAAGGTCTGCAGAAACGGCTTATTTGTTTTTGATATAATTTAAATGTAAAAATGTACTTTAATAGTAGATTTATACTCGTGCAACGTCATACATTTTAAAATATCTACCAGATGTCTTACTTAGACTTTGAAATACAATCGTGTAAGAAACGCGGAAACATAAAACCGATAGATGTCGCTACAGATATCACAATCGTTTCTTCAAGTAACTTTCTGGTTATAATATACTATAATAACTTTTTGTTACTGAAGTTCAGTGTCGTCACCAGTAATATCGAATGAGTAATGGAAATCGTATAATAAATATTAAATCTTATACCCAGGCTTAATCGTGAATAAGTATCGAAGATTCTCGAAGGAACCCAGACGGTAAATAATTACAAAATCGTGGTAATGAGTTATTTTGTCTAGTAATTTTGTTTTTTTTTTTTATCGTCTCTCAGTTACGTCCCTTACCGACGCATATTTGGATTTTGTTTTTTTAGTTGTGACAAAGAACTCCACACACTATTCGGCGGTATCCAATATTTCTTACTTTTTTATGTTTTGTACCGTCAGACCGGAACTGGCTGCTTTGTGATTAAAATAGAAACTATGATACTACCAATCAAATCATTTTCTGTCACTATACCCTATTTAAAACAATACGTCAAGGAAACCATGAAATGGGTAAGTAGACATTAGTTGAGAGATAACGCACGTTCAAAAATAAATTGACCAATTACAATGTAAGTTAGAATGTTTAAGCGAAACTTTTAATAAAATTACCGATATGTAATCAAAAGCGTCATCAACAGTACAGCAATATAACATAGATTTTACTTTTTTTTCCTACATATGCTGATAGCTTTGAGAGGCTATTTCAGCTTCTTCTTGACGTATAGGTGAGCTCACGGGACTCAAACCGGGATTGTTGCTAACATTTACATTATATGACTTATGACTATATCATTTTTAAAATTTTGAGAAAAAAAACTGGTTACCTAAATTCCCGTCAGCAAATTTAACTATAACAACTTTAAAAAAATTAAAACGAGATTATTCAGCAATTACGTAATATAACTATATCGCTATTTCAATACGAACCCCTAAGCTCAGCGCGAACACTATGCAAATCAGGAGCCTTGTATAGCGAAGGGATTCATAAATCCCCGAATTATTATGCGTACGGAATACATACCGGCTCAATCATTACTATGAAACAAATAAGATACCGTTGGTAACTTTTTTTTTATTACCTAGATGGGTGGACGAGCTCACAATCCACCTGGTGTTAAGTGGTTACTGGAGCCCATAGACTTCTACAACGTAAATGCGCCACCCACCTTGAGATAGAGTTCTAAGGTCTCAGTATAGTTACAACGGCTGCCCCACCCTTCAAACCGAAACGCACTACTACTCGTAGTTAGGGCGTTCAAATCAATAATAAATCGAACATTTAGATTTGACAATGGACCAGTCGGTATTTTTACATTATCTTTAAAAGCGAAGCCGAAGAAGTGATAAGCTAGTAATTTTATTTTTTTCATCCAATAAACGCTGTGGTTCTTTAATCATTTCCACTGTCCTACGTACAAACTCATACACGAATGCAATAACGTAAGAAGTATTTGTATTAGATAGCTATTCTTCGTTTTCTTCTTCTTCTTCTTCCTACCCCTATTATGCCCTTACTCAGCATGTCCTCTTTTTAATACGCTTTTATTAGCTTCAGACGTATGTATGTATGTTTGTAACGGAATCTTTGAACATGATTTTGACCCCCTTCAAAACGTCCGATTAACTCGGAATTTGGTACTCATTAAGGACCGATGACAATACAATAAAAAAGAAAAAAAAATTGTAACTAATTTTTTTTTTTTTTCAAAAAATAGAAAAAAGTTTTTAATAAATTTGAATTAAAAATAGTGTAAAAAATATGATTTTATTGTAAAAAAGCGACTTTCTATTTAATAAATTCGATAGAGTATATCTTATAGTATATGAATAATCCAAAAGGATAAAATATAATAATCCAAAAGGACTTCACTGACATAGCTATTTAGATTCGTAGTAGTAGTTCTATTTTTCCAATGAGAAAGGCAAAGATACAGCCTGATAATATGGCGTCACATGAAATTGATTAATTTGGAACATTAGTCAATTGGCATGCAATGAAATGAAATGAGACGGGATGAAACATAGTATCTCTCTGTAGTAGTAGTAGTAGTATACTATATATAGTAGATCTCAGTAAAATGGTGGATATTTACTAAAACTTCTTTTAGTGGACTTTTTGGAGGATCTCGAGAAGCTACGTCCAGCGGCTTTGTTTAATTTTCCCTAATAAGATTCGATTTTTAATATCTATAAACTTTTTGTTCTATTTGTTCATTGGGCATGCAAAAGGAACGTAGTCCGTACAGCATTTTGTATCAAAGGCTGAAGCCATAAAATATTGTTTGTTTAAAAAGTTAATTGGACTGATTTTGAAAAGACAACATTAAGGATTTTGAATGAGTTGGAAAAAATATTCAATAATTCCCAATTACCTCTATATTGACCAAATTAACGATTCCTTTGTCATTAGGCATTTGGAATATTATTTTTGTCCAACTATTAGTCGCTCACGTTAATTATATCACAAATCACTGTATAATAAACCATGCTGAGATACAAGTCGTCGTGACTCTGTTGAAGTGCTTCCATTTTGACAAGCACTGGTCTATTTAAGTACTTGCACTTTGAGGACCACTGGTCGGCCCATTGACTTTGTATTCGATCAATTGTTATCTAATCGCCATTTTGAAGTGTCGTAATCATTTTAATGAAAATTTTAACGCGATTTAAATCCCAAAAAATACTTATCGTCCTTATCTAAAATTTCCCTATTTAATAGGAGCAAACACTGCTATAATTAATTGTTTAAAATTTTCAAATACAACTTTAATTTCACTTCGAGATTTTATAAATTAACCAAACTATAAATGGCGGACGTTGAAGTGAAGTATACTGAAAATCCAAGCATTTACTCCGGGCGCGGCGATCCGCATTCATTGAAATACTGTTTTGCAACTAAATACTGTTAATACACTTTCCATGTTCTCACTTCTCGTAACTTCATTATTATTCTCCTAACCGTGGAACCAGTAGTTGCGTTACACAATAAAGACAGCACGAAACCGTTTTTATGTAAGCTTTGAATTAGCAAAAATTACAATGTTGATTTATGTGGAACGAACAAAACCACGATGGGCGAGCCGCACGCCACCCCGTGCGATACGCGAGTGAATATGTTTTTTTAAATAATAATACTCCAGCTACCGAAATGCTAATGAAAATGTTTGTTGAGAATTCTTTGCGTTCTATTAAAGTAATTTTTTTTTTATATTTCCTTAATTAATGCTCCGAAGGTTAAATTTATTGAGTTTGATGAACTTATACATAGATGTGTTTTCATTGATGCTTACAGTGAGTCACGGCTAATCTGGTTTTAAGTGGTTACTTAAGCCCTTTTTTTTATTGCTTAGACGGGTAGACGAGCTCACAGCCCACATGGTGTTAAGTGGTTACTGGAGCCCATAGACATCTACAACGTAAATGCGCCACCCACCTTGGGATATAAGTTATAAGGTCTCAGTACAGCTACAACGGCTACCCGACCCTTCAAACCGAAACGCATTAATGCTTCACGGCAGAAATAGGCGGGGTGGTGATACCTACCCGTGCGGACTCACAAGAGGTCCTACCACCAGTAATTACGCAAATTATAATTTTGCGGGTTTGATTTTTATTACACGATGTTATTCCTTCACCGTGGAAGTCAATCGTGAACACATCTCAAGTACGTATTTTATTAGAAAAATTGGTACCCGCCTGCGGGATTCGAACGCCGTTGCATCGCTCGATACGAATATACCGGACGTATTATCCTTTAGACCACGACGACTTCGAAAATATCACGATGTGAATTTTTGTACCGAAACCTGCTACATGACTACAACGCTCGAGAATTAGGCAAAATACTGGAGCCTATCTGTGTGGACTTGTAATACGCCTTCTACCACCAATGTCTAATCCAAGAAACTAGCTTCCACTTAAACTAATAATAACACTACAATATTGAAAGTGCATAAAAAATCGGTCGGTAAGGTTTGTTGTAAAATGACTGATATAAAATTCAGCATGTTAAAGTTAAAACAATTTTCGTATTGCCAAATAGCAATACTGTTGTGCGAGCAATGGCAGTAGTGGGGAAAGACATAATAAAAAAGGGGGTAGTCTGGAAAAACTGCAGAAAAAGCAGCGTATTATGTAGTAAGCACATATCTAAAGATTGTACAAGTGGAGTTGAAAATAAAGCAATACAGTATTAAGTGAACTATTGTTATCTATGTATTTATTTCCTGGCTATTCGAAGCGAAGTCTACAGGTCCGATAACAAAATTTGAATCGCACGCGAAAATTCGACTCATTCCAAGGGTTAAATATTTTTCAATTAATGCACTCCAACAGAACGGGTATTTGGGTCACAAGGCTAGCATTCGTGAGCCCGGGTCATCATGTACCTAATACTGTGTAAATAGCAGCTATTTTCGAGCCATCATTCTTGATTTGACACGTGAAATAATCGGTTCTGTTGTATCGTGGTAGAATGCAATTAAAATATGTAATTTAGATATACTCACGGAACGTAATTATATACGTACGGAATTTGTAGTGTAGTTATTTAACACCTTTCAAGCTAAAATGTCCGAGAGGTATCAAGTGGTTGATAATATTTTCAATTCAAAACTTCATTTAATTTGAAACTAGATGACGACCGGTTTGTTTTTTGATAACGCCATCTTGTTGTGTCTTTAAAGCGGTTAGTTGCCCTCAATTAAGAAAAATAGTATTATTATTCGCCAATAGATGTCGGGAAGAGTTGATTATTGAAAACACGAATAAAACAACATTTTCTGAAATTAAATAGTAGCTAGATCGATTTATCGCCCCCGAAATCTCCCGTATACTAGATTTTATGAAAATCGTTGGAGCCGTTTCCGATATTCAGATTATATATATATAAGAATTGCTCATTTAAACGTATAAGATACACAATGATACCGTTAATAATATTTGTTTACCATCTAAGCTTACTTGTCCTTTTACAAAAAAATATAGTACATTGAGTTGTAATAAAAATATTTCTTATTATTAGACTCTTAAGATTGTCTTCGGCATTCGCGAGTCATAGACAAAATTATACCACATTTACGATTTTACTCGCTTTTTTTAATTGCCTTTTCAATCGTCCTTTATACTGTTTTCCATTATGTATGCAATTCAATGAAATGTTGACGTCACATGTCACGACCAATCTATCAAGAGTGAGACGATTGAAAAGATGAAGAACGAGAAGAAGTATATTACGAGTAGTACGTCAAACGAATAATTAAAAAAGAGAAACATTTCTATTTAATATAGTATTTAAATGAAAATTTGTTCGAGTGAGATAAGTTGAGTATTTTTTTAAAACATTACGGGATTGTGTACACCACTTTTTTAATGATTTTATTTGTGAAACTAGAGCAGATCTTTATAGGTCTTCTAAATATTCATGACTCGAAAGTCGATTAGCAACTAACCTATTTTCAGAACAAATGTTCACTTAACACAAATTATCGACAAAGAATTGAAAATTACGCGCATGTACATATGTAATATGATCTTCCTATGTAGAGTTTAATTTAAAAATTACCCGTACCTACGCTGCTTTAGCGAATACTAATTTTAAAATTATTAAGGCTATTCCCTAAATATTTCTGAGTGTCCTGTTGCATTAATTTTGCCTCAGCCCACGATCTACCTGACTGCTATCTCCACGGCTTATCTCGTGTTAATTCGTTACCGAAACCCGTAGACGTCAACAACCTAAATCCCGACAACCTCACAATGACTGCCCCGCCCTTCAAATTAGAAAACATTACTACTTCGCCGCAGACATAGGTGGGGTGGTGATACCAACCCGCGCGGGATGACAAGACGCCGTACCACCAGTTATTAAATTAAATTAACATCGATCGTCCGACAAATTCATTAATTAGTGTAGTACATTCTATGTATTAAAAACAAGACACTGTCATCAAGATTTTCCTTCGAATTCAACAAATTCGACTTACAGCAAGTTAATACTCGGTACTTCAAACGGTAGCAATGTAAACTCACATGTGGCATGTATTGATTGTATGCGAGTTTATTATATTGTTTCAGTCGTTACACGCGTTGTTCCTGAATGCGTATCAAGTGAATATTTACAAAAAAATACTATCCATATTTTAAATCTTCTAACATAATATGTATACTAATGAATTAATGTACGCTTCATAGCATATTTGTTGGATGATTGATTTTTGCTATAAATCTAGTCATCGACCGACAAAGGTACATGATACTTTAAAAAAATACAAATTTTACATTAAACTTGTTACTGAGACAATATTTAAAAAATAGCCGAGAGCAATTTTCTCTATTTAAGCTACTTTAAACTACAAGGATGTAATTTTATTGTTCCTTAAAACTTACTCAAAGTATTATTTCATACAAAAAATCCTACAGTCGTTAGCACGTACACAACTTGCCGCTACATAAATCTCGTAGCCACTCTACGAACATTGCTACGGTGTCTACGACGCTACGCTGTTTGCTACGTTAAGCACTACGTGCAAACTTGGAGCATTAACGAGATGAAACCTCTTTAGATTAGTTCTGAGATTTTACATATGGATTTAATATTATAATGTTAGCTTTGTTATTTTAGCTTTAGCTTTAGCCTTGCTTGAACCTACTCATTTCATTGTGACTTCATCATCTTACTAAAAATCGTGTCCCTATTCTTAAAAAAAGAGTAAAAATTATACAAACTAGACGATGACCGAGCTCAGTATGTTTTTTATATTTTATATGAAATAGTCACAAATAATATAAATAAACAATTCATTTTCTTGGTCTAACCTTAAACCATAGACTCATTGGCTTCGGGTGGCTTAACAACGCCATCTGCTGAAATAGCTTAATAGTATTATTATTCACCAATAGATGTCGGGAAGAGTTAATCGATAAAGTTGAAAACACGATTAAAACAACATTTTCTGAAAATAATTCGTAGCTAGATCGATTTATCGCCCCCGAAATCCCCTGTATACTAAATTTTATGAAAATTGTTGGAGCCGTTTCCGAGATTATATAACTAGTCAGGTCATAAGTATTGTCACACAGTAAAAACTTTTCTTTTAGAATGCTGGCCACAAAAAAGTTTATTGAATTCGAATTTAGAATTGTTCATGAAAATAAAAATGTATACTTTTAGAATTTTACTCATTTTTAAATATGGAGTGGACGCTTAAAGAAGACCGTGTTGCAGTTATTGCGTTGTATCGTTGCGGTTACGCGCCAATTCAAATTTTTAACATACTGAAAATTTTGAATATAACCAAAAGATTCGTTTATTGTACCATCAAACGATACAATGAAGACTCTAGTGTAGATGACAGGTCAAGAAGTGGTCGCCCTCGGTCTGTTAGGACTCCAGCAGTGATAAAAGCTGTGAAGGCGTGAATTCAAAGAAATCCCAAACGTAAGCAGAAACTGTTGGCCCTTCAGATGGGGTTAAGCAGAACCACGGTGAAAAGGGTATTAAATGAAGACTTAGGGCTTCGGGCATATCGAAGAAAAATAGGACATCGTCTGAATGCTCGTCTAATGGACCTGAGACTAAAGAGATGCCGCACTTTGTTGAAGCGGTACGCGGGAAAAAAATATCAGGAAATTCTTTTTTCGGATGAAAAATTTTTACCGTACAAGAGAGCTACAACAAACAAAATGATAAGGTGTACGCACACAGTAGTGAAGAAGCGAGCAACCGTATTCCGCGTGTCCAACGAGCTCATTTTCCATCCTCGCTCATGGTATGGTTGGGAGTTTCTTATTGGGGCTTAACAGAGGTACATTTTTGTGAGAAAGGTGTAAAAACGAATGCAGTTGTGTATCAAAATACAGTCCTGACGAACCTTGTGGAACCTGTTTCTCATACCATGTTCAATAACAGGCACTGGGTATTCCAAGGTATTCCAAGATTCGGCGCCAGCTCATAGAGCGAAGAGCACACAAGACTGGCTGGCGGCGCGTGAAATCGACTTCATCCAGCACGAAGACTGGCCGTCCTCCAGTCCAGATTTGAATCCGTTAGATTACAAGATATGGCAACACTTGGAGGAAAAGGCGTGCTCAAAGCCTCATCCCAATTTGGAGTCACTCAAGACATCCTTGATTAAGGCAGCCGCCGATATGGACATGGACCTCGTTCGTGCTGCGATAGACGACTGGCCGCGCAGATTGAAGGCCTGTATTCAAAATCACGGAGGTCATTTTGAATAAACTTTAGTGTCATAAGAATCTATGTTTTGTTAAGTTCATTTTGGGTATATGAATGGTTACATAATGAATAAACTTGGTTCAATTATTTTACATTAAACATGTGACAGAATTTATGACCTGACTAGGGATATATATATATATATATATATCTATAAACTGAATCTCGGAAACGGCTTCACCAATTAATATACAAGAATTGCTAGTTTAAAGGTATAAGATTCGTAAAAAAATATGTGACGATTTTTTTTTAAATTTAGAATAAGAATAGTAAACCTGATACGCCAATATTAACTGTAAAAGTACACACAAGTAAAGGTTAGTTTACGTAGGTGACATTTAAGGATTGACGTCACCCTGTCCCAGTTACGAGCTTAGCCAGACCAAGCAGAAATAATAGGTTGTGCTAAAGCCCGAAATGTTTCTACTACCCTACCCAACGCCTAGTGATAGAGCTCTAAGAAATAAAATAGGTGCATTGAAATCGTGTGAACGGCTCTGAACAATGCTGCTATAAATAGTAACCATTTACGAAGTTATCGCGGCTTAAAGGATAAGGCGCCTGGTGTTCTCGTATCGAGCAATGCGACTGTGCCAATGTTCAAATCTCACAAACGGATACCAATTTTTTTTCTAATCAAACAATACGTAATTAACGCATGATCAATAATAACTTCCATGATAAAGGAATAATAATGTAAAATAAAAATAATAAAAATCAAATTCTAAAAATATATAAATATAATCAATCAATCAGTGGTAGGACGTTTTGTGACTCTGCACGGGTAGGTACTATCTATTTTAGCCACGTAACAGTAACCCGGTCAAGTTTGAAGGATAAAACAACTGCTATAGCAAACAGTTACTTTTCGCTTCAAAATGGAATGCCTGATTACTTTGCAGCACAAATAGGCACGTGGGAACTACCTTTTCTATTAGAAATCAATTTTGTTCGCTCAAAGAAGTATATATATCAAGATAATAATACTCTACACTGTTTCCTACTTAGAGGGAATGTATGGATGCAGGCATTATGTGAACGATTTGTTCTAGTTTGCACCGAGTCTTCGGGTCACTGATGTTTATATACAAGCTTTGATTTGACGCTGTAGCTTTATAGTATACTTATGTAAAAATCGTACTCATATACGGATTCTGTAGTGTTATTTTTCTTAAATCATATCTGTAAAACGTTAGAAATAATTACATAATAAAAGTAAAATAATATATTTTTTTTTAAGAGATACACTTTTGAATCTTCCCGGTGAATAATCTAATAGATATTTGTAATGAGAATGGCTCGTTACTTCCGTTAACATAATTTACAATTTAGAAATAAACAGAAATAATTAATGTATATATTTATGATTCACTAATTTTAGTATATATATTCGAGAGCATGTATGTACATACATATGTATGTATAAATGTGTGTGAGAATTTGTGAGAAGAATGTGGTACGTATTAATTGGTGTATGTGTGAATGCTTGTGCACAAAAATAAAACATTAAGAGAAGGAATTTAACAGAACGCCCCACGAAAACAAAAGCTACTTGGGATCGGATCAAAGATGTGTCCGCGATGAAATTCTTATTAAAGGACACGTTGTATCTGCTCGTAAGATTATGTACCAATTTAGCTATACTCTGTTTGCATATAAATATATTGTTGCACCGGTTATATGTTGAGAATAAGAATTAGGGGGTTGTAAATAAATGGAGACTAACAGATGTACTGCGATTGGACAAACTTGGTACGAACTTGGAATGGGAGTAGCCACAATGGCTTTCCTTCTGCCGTTTGGTGTAGTGGTAAGTGATATGGTCACTATACAAGGGGGTCGCGGGTTCGAATCCCGCCAAGGGAAGATATTTGTATGATAAATATAAATGTCTTTCCAGGGTTATGGGTGTATATTAAATATATGTATATGTATAAAAAAAATATTATATTTATTTCCGTTATCTGGTACTTGTAACACAAGTTCTTTACGAACTTAGCACGGGACTAGTTAACGTGGCGTGATTGTTAGTAAATATTTATATTATATTTATATTTTTCCGTTAACCAGTCAATCATCAAACGGTATTTGTTTGTAGATAATTAAAATTTGATTTAGTACATGCTTTTTTTTTCTAACTGACAGTAACTTATCGGTTTTATATAGTGCGTTTATGGAAAACGATATTTTATAAGCAAATAACCGTAATTAGAAAACTTTTTGTGCTCGGTTTGGATCCAAAACTACAACTTGAAATATTGAATTTGATATTACATCCAAAACAATATTAGTCAAAACGAGATATTTATGACCTCAAGTGTATTGGAGTATTTTAGAACTACTACTACATTATTTATTATAATTAAAACTCTACTCACATTTTCATCTTTAGAAAGAATAATTTTAAAGTCCTAAGATTAATATCGTATTTTAAAACTGATTTTTCTTGTTATTAGTCTTTTAAAATCAGCATCATCATCATCAACAGTACACTGCTGGACATGCCTCTAAAATTTTTTTTTATATATATAGTTACAACGGCTGCCCCACCCTTCAAACCGAAACGCATTACTGCTTCACGGCAGAAATAGGCGGGGCGGTGGTACCTACCCGTGCAGACTCACAAGAGGTCCTACCACCAGTAAAATTGCACGCCATTGAACACGATCCTTGGCTTCTCTTATCCAGCTTTTGCCAGCTACCGTGCATAGATCGTCACTAATGAATTAACCGGACAATTTTCAGCAGTGTTCTCTAAATATTGTAGCAGCTCTCCACAATCAACAACCAGCATTTACGAGTGGCGGGGCGTCTTATAAACTCGGTCAGACATGTTTTAGTATTTCCATTTGAGGCAAACGAACATACAGTCCACCTGATAATGAGTGATTACCATCGCCCATGGACCTCAGCAATCTTAAACCGTTATGACGTCTACAGGCTCCAGTAACCACTTAACATCGAACCAGAAAAAGGAATGCGATATTAATCATTTTGAAAATGCAAATCTCTTAATTTAAAAATAGCTATAAATGCGGCTTTATTAATAAAACTAGCGGCCCGCTCCGGCTTTTTGTAAATAATAATGTGTTTTTTTAATTTTTAAAAATGTGTTTTTGTCAAAGCCATTATTTTATTCTATCATCAATAGTTTTCGCAGCGCACGTGATGTAAAGAATATTTTAGGTAATTTTTTTACACAATTTGGTTACATTATTGGAGTTTTAGTAAGAATCCCTAATTAAAAAAAAAAAAAAAAAGAATATAGCCTATGTCACTCGGGGATAGTGTAGCTTCCAAACAGTCAAAGAATTTTTCAAATCAGTTCAGTAGTTTCGGAGCCTATTCAATACAAACAAACAAACAAATCTTTCCTCTTTATAATATTAGTATAGAAGTATAGATATGTTAGAACACAAAAGTATTATTACATCGCTTTGTGCCCTTGTTGAGTACATTCGAACGGTTGGTAGAGAAGGACGTGAAGAGGCGTCACTGAACCAACTCGCTTTAAAGATGACGTTCTTTGATTTCTACAACGTGACCTTTTAGAAAGAACGTGACCTTTTGAGCTTAGAATGAATATTCATTTCTCTTTATAATTTTTTTTTTTTATATTTATTCCTAATAATGGTATTATTCTAAATAAACATCAAAGGAACATATGAAATTTATCTGACAAATGTCAAAATCAAGAACACTTGCTTCTCTTGTACATTGAAATTTTGTTTCACAGCACTTTTGAAAGAGACAAAAGTCGGTACCTATTGATTAATACGTGAAACAATTTTTTTTTACGAAAATTGCTCGGAATGCGGCGTTTTGAATTTCCCACACTTATAGTTTATACAGATAAGGAGTGTAAGATGCATTTTTTTTTAAATTATGCATAAAACTTTTTTTTATTGCCCTTAGGCAGACGGTAGGTAGACGAGCATACAGCCCTCATGATGATGAATGGTTACCGTCGCCCATGGACGACACAATGCCAGGGGCAGAGCCAAGCCGCTGCCTACCGCTTAATACTCTCCACAAGCCTCGTTTGAAGAAGGACATGTAATAGCGCTCGGGAAACACCGTGGAGGAAAACTCATTCTATAGCCGGATGGCACGTGGCAAAAAAGATCTCTGGAAACGCACTGTGGCTGACCACAGTGGCTTAAAGTAGTATGGGTGAATTCTATTACGGTGGCGGGCTGTGCAATGGCAAAAACGAGATGATGGTATCATCTTAAATCAGTATCATAAAATCACATTAATCACATTAAATCAGTAAATAAAAACATGACACACTACCATATATTTGACGCATACACGTATATATACTCTTTTATTTACTTTTAAAGTCTGTGGTCTAATTGAGAATAGATTAATGTTGTTGGTCTTTTACAAAATTTGTCTATGGTGTAGCCTTGGCGAAATCTGTGATTTAAAAAGTATTGTACTTAACAATAAAACCATAATAATATTCAAACTTATAACTTACATTATTTATGCTCTAATTTCGACTGCTGGGCGACGACTAGTATACCAGAATTAGATATACCGAATTTATTAATGACTACCCGATTAAGACACGATTTTTTTGAGTAGAGTTGAGAAAAGTTTTACTGGTGGTAGGACCTCTTGTGAGTCCGCGCGAGTGGGTACCACCGCACTGCCTATTTCTGCCGTGAAGCAGTAATGCGTTTCGGTTTGAAGGGTGGGGCAGCCGTTGTAACTATACTGAGGCCTTAGAACTTATATCTCAAGGTGGGTGGTAGCATTCACGAGATGTCTATGGGCTCCAGTAACCACTTAACACCAGGTGGGCTGTGAGCTCGTCCACCCATCTAAGCAATAAGAAAAAAAAGAAAGATTTATACTGAAAAAATGATAATACTTGATATTCCTTTTCACTTATATTATGCATCGCACTCGTTTACGAACTTAGCATTCAATTGACCGGAATAGAACAGGTAATGAGCTCGGCTAACCTCGTTACATACCGGACGAGAATCGCCTTTACGAGATGATAAATGAAGGCATTCAACCTTACCATCAGTATAGAAATAGAATAAGTGCGTCATTTTATAACGATAAATATTGAAGTACGTATTTATACTCTGTAAAGTGCATACTTAAAAACAATATAATAAGTTGTACTATTATAAATAAAATTTGTTTTTACCACGCGATAACGTGTCGTCCACATAATAATGACTAATCAAAATTGGTGGCAATCAATCAATCAAATCAAACAAAACAAACTGGCGTCTGTTTCTTCAAAATCTAAAAAATTTGATTAGTTGTGATGATTTTTGAAAATTTGTCATTTTTTATTATATATAATATGAAAGATTGTAAAATGTTTTATTTTTTCATATCATCTGAAATAAATAAATAAACGAATAAAATGCTATAATCGTTTTTGCATCGAAACTGTAATTGACCCACTGAAGTTAGGGTTATAGCATAGAAGACTTTCAATTTAAATTGTTAATTAATTTTATTATTATTTTATATTAGCTTTCGTTTTGAATTCACTGTTTAAAAACACGATAAATTGGATGGTCAACCAATAAAGTGATATGATAAGAAATTGTCTTCAAAAACTGTTATGAAAGCAAAAATATCTATTGAAATTTTCTTAAAAATAAGATATTCTTATCCTATAAAAATAAACAACTCCTACACTACCAGATAAATTCTATATACAAATTTATTTCGAAGTCCGCATATTGTAATGAAGATATTCGAAATGTAATCCTTTACGGCATATTTAAAAAAAAAAAACTTTGTCATGCTAATTGATTATGCGTCTCCAAGCATCTTCGTGTTATTTAGCTATTAGCTAAAAAATCTTCCCGCCAAGGGGTTGGGTAGCCCTAAGTGACACAAGCGTGGCGTGTCAAGGCCCCGCTATGCAGATATCGATGTTCTGGATCGATAATGAGCGACTCGATGACTGCCACCGATTATTGTTTTATAGTTATTGCACGTTAATTAGTTCGTAGCCGTGTTATTAACTCGAATATTGTTCGTAGTTTAAAATCAAAATGTGTGAGAATAGGCGGTAATTTAAATTTACAGTTTTTTAAATAATTCAAATAGACGATGAAATTTTAAAAGCCATTTGTGGAGCTTGTGGTTAAATGAAACTCAAATTATTGATGCTGTTGATACATCGGTTATTTGATAATGAAATTTCGTCTAGATTTTTTTGAGCCGGTAAACTGATCGTGCTATAGCGTCTAAATAAATCACCATTAGAAATTAAAATAATATCTAAAAACTAGACCTTGCCATAGCATCATTATTATGGTATTTACAAGATTTTAAATGGGCAGTGAAATTCCTGCTCATTGGCTTATATTCAACTATGATATCTATGGGCTACAGTTAAAACAGATTACATGACTTCTTCGCGTCAAGAACGTTTAGGATAGTGATACTGACTTGTCACGCACACGACGTCTTGCCATCAACAAAACCGTTTGCTTAAATAATCTGTGCGTTTCATTTTAATCTGTGGAAGTAAATTCGAAAAATCCACTGAAAAAATCTCAGTAAATGACCACCATTTTACTGCGATTATATTTCATCCCATATCATCTCATTTCATTTAATGTCATCCCAGTTGATTAATGTCTCAAATTTATTATCTTCATTTCATTTCATTTCATTTCACTCCATTTTATCATTTTTCATAAAAATAAGAATATAAATTAAAATAAGACATGACTTAAAGGTCTTAGTTAACAGGTCATAAAATCCATAAAAAAAAACAACAACAACAAAAATAGCTAGCAGCAGCTGTAGATGTCGCAACTGTAACTGTCATAGAATAGAAATCAAAAACTTATATCGCGCTAACGGTTTTATAAAGATACACATGTATTGTATATATAAGTTCCGAATAACAACATTAAAATCGTCAGTGTACAGAGTAAAAAAATCCTTTTGGCCGAATGTCTTCCCTTTGTCGTCACCTTATTTCCCTCCTCAGAAGCTACCGCATATTAAAATGAGTGCGAATAACCCGAAAATGTAATCTACTAAGTTTTGGATATTAAATATATACCTAGACTTTTTTATTATTGCCTCTGTAGGCAGACGAGCATACGGCCCACCTGGTGGTGAATAGTTACTGTCGCCCATGGACGTCAGCAATTCCAGGGGCAGAGCCAAGCTGCTGCCTACCGGTAAGTTACCTCCGCAAACCTCGTTCGAAGAAGGATATGTCATAGCGCTCGGGAAACACCGTGGAGGGGAGCTCATTCCAAAGCCAGATGGTATGTGGCAAAAAAGATCTCTGGAAACGCACTGTAGACGAACGTAGTGGTTCTAGGTAGTAAATTATTTGAACTCTGAATACTTTTGGCAACTTTAACTTTATTATAACTAATTGCAATAAAAATGAACTTTTATTTTAATCATACGCTTTAGAAAAAATATTTTTTCAGTCTTGTTGTCTGTTAATAATATTTCACGGCCATTTAGCATTTTTAGATTTAGTTAAAGGAAACTAAATTGAGAAGTTAGCCAGTTAATTTAAGTACGGAAAATCGACTCGGGAAATCTTAAACACTTTTTTGTCTTAATTTAATTATATTTTTTGTATAAATTTCCTAATTTCTTTATGTAGTAAGTACCCGTCGTCAGTTATTTGTGTTTCTAGTCTAAATTGTTTGCATTAACGAAACTATATATTACCTATCATTACCGTCCGAAAGGTGACTGACTACTTCAAACAAAATCAATCTCCATTCTCACACGAAACAATCGTGTCAGTGGCGTTGGAAAAAAAGATACTTCGTGGTCAATAAGTAACTATGTAAGTAAATATTCTGCCGCATCATTCAAGCGAGTACCGATCGAATATAGAAAATATACTGTATTCGTTTTGATATAAGGTTCGATTTGAGATAAGCGGATCGTTCTTGAGGTTGGGAGGCGCATTTACAGAGGCGGCGAGGCGATAATAGCTTCCGTGCGATACTGAATGGAACTGACAGCACCCTCTTGCTTTATAAACTTACTTCAATGTTAATCGATTTTTTTTAAGCGTTCTGATAAAGAAAATGTATTTTTTTTTTAAGTGGAACCAAAATCCTAACGATCTTATTCATATTTGAGCTGTTTATTTTACTATCAACTGTAGAATTATTTACAGTGTCTATTTAGCAGCTTGTGTTGCACTTTGCATTGCTGATACCCACAAACGAAGGTGAATACTCAACATCCGATTTTTTATTTATTTCTTAGATGTGTGGACGAGCTCATAGCCTACCTGGCGTTAAGTCACTGGAGACCATAGACATCTACAACGTAAATGCGCCACCCACCTTGAGGTAAACGTTCTAAAGTCTTAGTATAGTTACAACGGCTACCCCACCCATCAAACCGAAACGCATTACTGCTTCACGGTAGAAATAGGCGGGGTGGTCGTACTTACCCGTGCGGACTCACAAGAGACTCTACCACCAGTAAAATATTAAGATATTTCGTATTCTCGTCTATTGAGCAGTCGTTACTATCTTGACCAACATCTCACCATGATGTGGGATGTTTATGGGCTTCGTTAACCACCAGGCAGGCCGAAAATTCATCTAATTACGAAAAAAAAAAACACGACTTATATACCTTTTTTTGTTATAGTAAATGATCATACCAACCCTTATTAATCTTAAATCTAGGCACCATTATAAGAATGCCACAGTCTTGAGACAGGTGCAAATGCCGAATAATGCCGAGCTACGCCGCTTAAGGATCATAGAAGTAAGTATAGGGGCCAGAATTGATTTATAATCTACGGTATAATCTTGTGCTCATATAAAATCTTACTATCATCTGGGGTTTCAATAGATTTGCCCATGTCTCAATTGATAGAATGAATCTAATAAGTCCAATACTAGATCACAGATCAACTTATTAATCAAAATAATCAGATTTGCCTTTCTTTGTAGAAAATAATAATAGTTTACAAGATCGCGAATCATTGGTCATTAGCATACAGCGAGAAAGAATAGGTATAGAATTTTTGTAAAATTTAGTAAGTATTGAGATTATAGAGTTGTAATGCGAGAAGACGAATTAATAAATGTCTAATTAACAAGTCAAGCGCTACCTGCGTTTCTTACTCTACATAAATATTTTCATTATTTACCTCAACAAAACAGAAAAAACAAATTAGCTTACTGCTTTAAGTTAAATCCGAAAACAATATTTAGTACAACTTAAAGAAGCCGAGCGTCTCGATACCCGATTTTGAAATAAGAATTTCATTTTCATTTGAAAAAAATGAAAAGTTACCTCAACGTTACCTTTTGTGGAATAGTACCAGTCGCAAACAATGAACAATACTGACGAACATAAAAACAATGCATCAGTCAGTGATATAATAGCGCAGACGTGTAGTGGACAATTTACCGCGCCGTGCATAGAGTGAAAGACTCGTGTTGTTTGTCATTTTTATTGCATTGTGACTAAAAGGGCACGTCGAATGCGCTTTTTCGACTGATGACGCTCACTTCGTATGCTACTTGAAAAGCGCGAGGAAGCTTTTTGAAAAAAACCTGTATGTACCTACAATGTTTTGACGTGTTGTTACAACGATCGACACGAATGATGTGGCACATAGATTTTTTTTAAAATTTTAGATACTTCGGGAGCTTTGCGTGCTGATCGTGATTTAAAATCCTATGTCGCTTTAACGGCCAGTCTGAACTTTTCTTAAAAAAGTTCAATGTATTGAAAAAGAAAAAGTATATTTCGAGACGACTGCGAAAAGTTTGATTGGTTTTTATTTTGATCACAGAAAAGGTGTAAGGTTTAATTAAAAATAGTGTAAGAAAAAATGATTTTATTGTAAAAAAAAAGCGTGGGGTGCAAGGTATCAGTAGTCATAAATATTTTATGAACAGATATGAGTAGAAGGGTTATTTTGATAATATCCTGAAAAGCACCCCACGCTTTTTTACAATAAAATATTTTTTTCTTACACTATTTTTAAAACAAATTTATTAAAATTTATTTTCTATCTTTTGGTTGGATTTTCTATAAAAGCGTATTTTTTTAGTTTTTTTAAACTATTATTTATTTTTCATTTTATAGTTAAAATTCAATTGTTTTTTTTTAAATATTGAATTGTCATCGGTCCTCAATAAGTATGCCACATTTCGAGTTAATCCGACGTTTTGAAGGGGGTTTAAATTATGTTCAAAGACTCCGTCACATACTAACATACATACGTCTGAAACTAATAAAAGCGTATTAAAAACGACACCAATATTAAAGTCTACGCTGATTTTGGCTAGATAACGGAGAAATCTGTCACATTATTATCAACTTCCAGAAGAGGACATAACCCCAACGTTCACCAATTTTTGAGTTCCTTTTCTGCCCCCATCTAACAGATTACCGAAACCTTCATAAGCTTGTTAGTCCACTTTATGGAATATCTACCCAAAACGCGCGTTCCGGTGCGGAGTCACTACTCAAGATAATTTTTTCCCATGTATATTGGCTTTTGGCAGATTCGGTATAATTTTAATTTATCATCAATGGGATTTATTTATATAGGTAGCATATCAATATTAATAAAAAAAAGTTATGCGAATATTCTTGAATGACTATTGAATGAGTATAAATCTAAATTTTTTTTTTGTACAAAAAAAATATACTCACAATTTATGTTTTGTATGAGAGATAGAGAAATAATCTCGCAACATTTTCAAACATGTAACTGAGATAAACATTTAACAAAAAAACAACATCGATACAAACAAAGTCCTTCGTCCACGACGTAGTGCATTTGATGAAACTATGTTCTCACGTCGTTTCTTCAAATGCACTATCTAATTCTCGAAAATAATCTTTTTTTGTATCAAAATATACCAAGTTTTTCAAAACGAAATCGATTCGCCCGACTAAAGCATCCGGACGCAAGCTATCACTTACTAAACACGTTACAGCGTTTATGGTCGATTGCTTCCTGAGCAGACCGCCATTAAAATATTGGCGGCACATTCTAGACCGATTGATAGTACAAAAATTATAAATTATTCTGAGTAGAATCTTGGACGAGGGTATTAAAAAAAAAACACACGTTTTGAAGTTCGAACATTAATAAAAAGGCAGAGCGATCATGCATAAACAAAACGTAACATACCCATGAAGCAGGAGGATATCGCGGGAACGGCGCGATCGTCTTCGTGGCGACATTACTCGGCAGCTCCTGTTTGATGCCTCTTTTCAAGCGTTGTTTTCTCCTCTCCCGAGATTTAGCTCTTAGCATAAGAGCTGCCTGCATACTTGCCAGGTTTGTGGCCTTGGGGGAACGTCGGCAGAAAGTTCAGCCTCAAGCCGACTCACTGGCACGAGGCACGTTTCCGCACAGAACTTTACTTCCTTATTATGTACCGCTAAGTCTTTTAAAACCTATCCAGAGCACTTTGTTTCCTAACTAGTAATTTTTGAAAAATATTATTTAAATATTTACAAGAAAAAAAACACTGATATGAATCTATATTAGTTCGATCACAGAATTTATTACTTTCGTTTTAAATCACTTTAGAATAAGAATAGAGATAGGCACGATAAAGGCAAGAAATTATCTAAATAGAAGCTAATTGATCTCTTTTATAAATTCACTTGGTTGTGTAATCTTACCCTAAGATATGTTTAGTGAGAAAAATTACTTAAATGGAAGCGAGCGCAATTTGGCGTTTAGAAAATGTTATCTTCAATTGTTTTTTTTTTTGTATTCATTTCGAGTCATGTTTCGTTCCTTACATCAAGTCGCAGTCTTTGGTTCTTCGAGACCTTCCATCGAACGCTAAGTTTCTCTAGGTATCGCTGTTTCATGGCCAGCCCACTTTGATCACTTCACTGAATAACACTTGTCCGAAGAACATATTTAGCACCCGAACTCTTGAAGGCACCTAGTTTTTTTTTTTTAAAACACAAACTTTGGCAAACTGCGGGCAATTAAGGATATCTAAAGATCGGGCAGCGACATAAACAAATACACGGCATAACGTTGCATTGTCTCGCATTATAAACATGCTTAATCTAACTATTTCTATATGAAAAACATTGACATGGCGTACTTACTAAACTCCGCACAGTGGCAGCTACAAAATATCGAGATTTACAAGTCAACCTAAGCACAACCACAACATAATACTTACGTCAAAATGCCCGAAAAGACCACAAGCTTTAAACTCTATTCAATATGAATTCAGCAAATGCATACATATTTCATAATCGTTTCGCATAGATCATTAACACCGATAATATTAAGTTATAAGTACTAATATATAAATCTACAATGGTTTTTACGGATGTTCCGTTATAACTACTGAACCATGTATCCGATTGACTTGAAACTTGGTATCCATGTAGAAAATACATGTACTTAATGGATAGGCTAATATTTATATGAGTGTTGGCCTCTCTAATAATAATAACAATAAATAATAATGTTAATTTTAAATGCCCAGCGAAGCGGGCGAGTACGGCTAGTAATTTTTTTTTATATTTGCTTAGGTGGGTGGACGAGCTCACAGGCCATCTGGTGTTAAGTGGTTACTGGAGCCCATAGACATCTACGACGTAAATGCGCCACCCACCTTGAGGTATAAGTTCTAAGTTCTCAAGTATAGTTACAAAGTTTGTAAAAGCGTTAACTAACCCAAATTCATACGACAATATGTATGTACGTTTACTGCTGATATTATTATGAATGAGGTTTATAGCGCGTCGTCTGTTCAGGCCTGCAACATGCTAAACTAACACAGAGACACCGATTAGTTATGTTGGCAGACAGGAGTACCTCGGCGAGGTCGCATGTCTCGGAGAGGGGGGCGGAGAGGGTGCGCGGCGGCGGGGGCGCCTGCAGACGCGACTCCCAGTGCTGGCAGGAGTACGCGCGGACGCCGGTGGGCGCCGGGTGGAGCGGGCTGCGCGGACGCGGACTCGAAGGCGCTGGCTGCCGGCCGTGCTGGCGCGCCTATCCAACCATATCAATTAATAGAAACCATATTATCCAACCATATCAATAAATAAAGTGGTCCCGCAGTAGTCGAAATTCGTCTATAACTAATTAATATTTTTTTTCATTGCTAAGATGGGTGGACGAGCTCACAGCCCACCTGGTGTTAAGTGGTTACCGGAGACCATGGACATCTACAACGTAAATGCGCCACCCACCTTGAGATATAAGTTCTAAGGTCTCAAGTATGGTTACAACGGCTGCCCCACCCTTCAAACCGAAACGCATTACTGCTTCACTCACGGCAAAAATAGGCAGGGCGGCGGTACCTACCCGCGCGGACTCACAAAAGGTCTTACCACCAGTAAAATTATAAGACTACTATAAATAGATTATAAGATATATTTCTTTTTTATTTAATGCTTTATTAAACATTGTGAAAATTTGCATCAAATGCTATTTTGCATAAATCACAAAGTATTATAGTATCCCAAAAAAGGTATTTATTCGAACTACAATCACTGTGCAAGGGAATATGAAATGGTTTACTGGTGGTAGGACCTCTTGTGAGTCCGCACGGGTAGGTACCACCGCCCCGCCTATTTCTGCCGTGAAGCAGTAATGCGTTTCGGTTTGAAGGGTGGGGCAGCCGTAGTGGCTATACTGAGACCTTAGAACTATATCTCAAGGTGTGTGGCGCATTTACGTTGTAGATGTCTATGGGCTTCAGTAACCATTTAACACCAGGTGGGCTGTGAGCTCGTCCACACATCTAAGTAATAAAAAATAAAATAAATAATCCAATAATTTAGTATATTTTTATTTTTCATTCGTTTCTCTATTCCATCCACCATAGACTAATTGGGCTTTTCGAGACTGTGGTGAAATAAATTACTTCTACCCTATTTCCGCGTTCCGTGTTCCATTGTAATTTCGAGTAATTTGAATATTAGCCTAAAATGGAAAGCATACATTGCGTAACATTACAGACTGCTGTTATAAATTTATATATATTTTTATTGGACTTAAGAAACGTAGCTGAAAATCTACTATATATTATTTTCTATCTTCTACTACAATTACAATTGACTTAGAATATGACATATCTTACCAATCAAAACGGAGTTTATTTTTATTGCTTCATGAAATACCAAAAGAAATACAGAGCGTCCGTAAAATTGAAACAATGCTTGTAAACAATTGTATAATTCGTTGATTTGAACGTACCTTACGGCCCGCGAGCGACGCGCCGCCCGCCGCCGCGTACATGCACCGCGGACGCCCACGGCTTACCTAGCGCGGTGCATCATACAAGCAGCGCGCGGCCCTCGCCTGCCCTCAGTGGGCCGCCCGCTCCACCGCATCCGTGCTTCTATTGTGGTACACCTACGATGTTACAAAAACTTCACATCACATTTATTTATTTATAACAACCACGGGCATTAGTTTACTTAAGCTATTAGAAAATTAAGTACAATTTTGTATTAACTTAATAGAGTCGAATCATATTTGTAAGACTTTTAAGAAATCGTTTTCTTTTTTGTGGTAATAAAATTAAACTTCTCATAATATTTATTTATTTATAACCACTACGGCTATTAGTTTACTTAAGCTATTAGAAAATTCATTCAAATTTCGTATAAACTTAATAGAGTCGAAGCTTATTTGTGAGACTTTTAAGAAATCGTTTTCTTTTTTGTGATATGAAAATTAAACATTACAAAAATAACATTTATTTATTTATAACCACTACGGCTATTAGTTTACTTAAGCTATTAGAAAGTTCATTAAAATTTCGTATAAACTTAATAGAGCCGAATGTTATTTGTGAGACTTTTAAGATATCGTTTTCTTTTTTGTGATGTTTAAATTAAACGTCTCACAATATTTATTTATTTATAACCACCGCGCCTATTAGTTTACTTAAACTATTAGAAAATTCATTAAAATTTCGTATAAACATAATAGAGCCGAATCTAATAAGATTTTTGATTCTCACAAATTATATGTGAGACTTCTAAGAAATCGTTTTCTTTTTTGTGGTAGTAAAATTAAACGACTCATAAAATTTATTTATTCATAACCACCACGGCCATTAGTTTACTTTAGCTATTAGAAAATTCATTAAAATTTCGTATAAACTTAATACAGCCGAATGTTATTTGTGAGACTTTAAAGAAATCGTTTTCTTTTTTGTGATATTAAAATTAAACCTCTCATAACATTTACCTATATTTATTTATAACCACCACGGCCATTAGTTTACTTGAGCTATTAGAAATTTCATTCAATTTTTTTATAAACTTAATAGAGTCGATTTGAATTTGTTAGAACTTTTAGAGATCGTTTCACTTTTAGATTGAAGTTATAACTTTTAAAGCTAAAAACGATTCAAAGAAGAATTTCACGGTGAAGAATTAATTCGTATCCTATATTAACAAAACAAAAACAGTGAAATTACAAAATTATATTTGCATAACACTGTTGCAAATTGTAAAGGCTACAACAGTACCTAGTTAGAGTATGTTCGCTATTCTTGACCCGAAGCAATGATGCGTTCTGTTAGAACAATACACCCTTTAAGCAATTGAGAACTCGATCTAACGTCTCAAGTTGGATGGTGACGCTGACGTTGTGATGACTCTAGCCATATGTGGACAACTAACATCGAGTGAGTCATGAGCTCTTATAAATATAAACTAGATGATGACCGAGCTTTGCTCTTTATTTTTTTTGATAACGCCATCTTGTTGTGTCTAAAGCGGTTAGTTGCCTTCAATTAAGAAAAATAGTATTATTATTCGCCAATAGATTTCGGGAAGAGTTGATTATTGAAAACACGAATAAAACAACATTTTCTGAAAATAAATCGTAGTTAGATCGATTTATCGCCCCCGAAATCCTCTGTATACTAAATTTTATGAATATCGTTGGAGCCGTTTCCGAGATTCAGATTATATAAGTATATATTAATATACAAGAATTGCTCGTTTAAAGGTATAAGATAGAATATTGAAAGATTAAAGTACTTTAAGAGTTTGTCCAGTGGAGCTGTTTCATTTCACCAAACATCACATGCTTAATATTGCAGATAGCGTTTTTAATACATGCCTTAATGTAAAATGTATTACATTAAAAAATAAATTCGTAATACTATAGGTGAATTCGAAATATGACCGTAGACGAAAACTGGTGCTAACCCTGGTGATTACTCATTCGACAATGTCGAGATCGAAATTATTTTTGCCATACCCGAAGCACACATGTTATCAATACCAACGCTTTTCTTAAATTTTTTTGTCCACACTTACAATGAATTATGTCGAAACAGTAAACGGATTATTCTAAATATTATATAATTTGAATTAAATTTCAATAACACATTAATAAATTATGGATATACTTTAGATAGTTACATGTTATTTTCAGCTCTGTTTTTCAACTGATGCTATTGATGTGATGATATTTTTTCTTGTTTTTTTTTTAATTCTGTATGAGGGCGGACGACCTCACAGCCCACCTGGTGTTAAATGGTTACCGGAGCCCATAGACATTTACAACGTAAATACCCCATAACCACCTTGAGATATGAGTTCTAAGGTATCAGTAGCAGATCGTAGTAGAGTAGCATTAGCGTTATCTTTTGTTTTAATATCGCCTAATAACTTGTTTTCAAGATGTCAAGAACAACAAATGCAACACCTACAATGAGTGTAAATCTTATGGTGTCAATAATTATGGCAGAATTTTGATCATTGGGCGAACACGGGTAAACATAAAACTCTTGATGTTGCATGGTCTTAAGTACTTGCTTCGTATTGCTGACAAATGCGATTTTGTTGGGGCTGTCTCCCTCACCCTCATGCATGGTAACTAAATGCAAAATTCAATCAAATGACGCGTGTTGTCAGTCAAGGCTTCGTAAGACAGAGGAACCTTTATAATATCATATCTGCTTTAAATACAGTATTTTCAAAAAAGTTTTAAGCAAACCGAAGGAAAGAAATAGATAGATCTAGTAACACATATTTATAATTGATTTAGATTACTGTAATGTTATATGTAAAAGACACTTAAGATAAAATATAAACTAAGTGCATGGCTAAAAATGGAAAGAGTTCAACTGACAGTATGCAATTAAACCGAACCAAATTACTTTTTAATTAATGCATCTCTTAAAACTCGACACTCAATGAATTGCTCTCAATCGATTACTATTTAAACTATTCAAATAGCTATCGATTATATTCGAAACATCAAACTTGTAGTACTTATTTTTTATTGAAAAATAGTAATTAAAATTAAATACATAAAAATATACATGTGAATACTGTTATTTTACATTTAATATCTTTTATGGTCGCGTTGAAGGTGTTTGGCCATCGTAGTTCATGAACTACGTCAGCCAGTGGCATTGAAGGCTGGTAGTATGACTTTAAAAAGAGTAAATTGAATCCAAAAAATCTTCACGCAGAGATGCCCGAAGTCCTCCCATAGGCTCAAGTTTCAAAAATACAATAAATCAAGGCAATTAATTATGCAGGCATTCATTAACAATTAAGCTTATATTTGCATATTTAAAATGAAAACCGTTCGAATTCAACTGTCAAGAATTTAATTAATTTAAAAAGTACGGAAATTAGTAAGCTATATGTGTTTTAGAGTCCCAGTCCCCAGATTAAATATCAATTTATTGAAGCCTTAACTATTTGTGTTTAAGATACGTAGGTACATTATATAATATTTATCTTTCGGTTCTCTTAAGCCAATAATAATAACAAGGAACAGCTCTCGCTCTGTCATCTGGTCTCAACGTAGGACTCGCTGTACTAATGAGGAGGGTGATATAAATACTTATACGTGTTGAAATATATAGATGCCAAATCAAAAAGCAAACAAACCTGTTCATCATATTGTTATGCCGTTAATAGTAACGCCATCTATCGCCGAATAGCAGAAATGAATATCAAAGGAATTAGTAATGTAAAAAAACTTAATCAGCACAACGCCCCCTATTGTCAGATAGCGGAAACACACATTGAAACTACTCGACTTGCCCAGAATCTTCTGGATAAATCTAGGAATGTCGTATCGACTATAAAAGCGTTGCAGAGATGGCAGGAAGTCAGTAATCGAAACTGCTCGAGGCGTAACAGCGAACGGATCACCTGAAGCGAAGCGGAAGAAGTGAATTACGAGTTGTAAAGTATTCTGTGAGAGTTTTAAGTGTTAAATACAGTTTTAAGTTGTGCTTTGGTGGAACTTTTATTTATCCCGAACCCCAGCGCGTAACAACACAAATGCTTTCCCAATGTGAGAATCGAATCCACGACCCTCGGCCCAGCAGTCAGAGGCGAAAACTTTGCATAGAAACTCGTACTAAATTTCGAAGGCCCTTCTAACAACATTAAAGTCATGCATTTTCAAACCAAAGACAAGTAACAAGTGTACAAGGGGGCATAATCTTTCCCGAACAACGTGTAGTCTCATTAATGCCTAACTAGTGTGTTAAAGTGCCTTAATTAAATATGTGGAGCATGTCAGCGCTGGCTAACTCAAATTCAAACTGTATTAAAACTACGAGAGCTCTCAAACTACTTGTAAGTTTAATGGAATAAACAATCTGAACGTTAAAGAACTTATTTTCCTGAAGCCTATATAACGGTTTTCGTGTATTTTCTTTTCCCTTGTAACCTTTAACTATTATAATATACTTAGACTAAAAAAAGTAGATTTTTCAGTTCTTCAAATACTACCAGCAGTTTCAATCTAACAGTGATTTCCGCGCCTACGAGGCGCCGAAATTCGTAGATACAGTATAATAATTGGTACTTTTAATATTTATTTATGTTATGAAATGGTTCTTGATTTATTTGCAAATTTTCCAAACCGTGCCATTAGTTTACTAACACTAGCCCTGGAACAGTGCTTAGCTGAATCTATCACCGGATCAGAATAGCGAACTACTGTAATAAGCAAACCCGACGAGAAACTCAGTGGGGTGTGTGTGTCCATGGACTAGGTCGTACGTTGAACTTTTTGTGGCATTTGACGAAAACGGTGACCAGCGCTTGGAGGAAATTCATTTAAACGGCTTTAATACAAGGCGAAGATATAAATGTAATATAATGATGATGACGGTGTATATAAAACACAAGCTTTTGTGTTCCTTATTTAAAGATAAATTTGGGCAGACCTATTACTCAATCAGACACGGGATTAAGTGAAGTAATGTAAAACCCTTATAATTAACTTCTACGCTCTCTTCGTTTGAGCGTCTAAGCCTACAGTGATTTAATTGCGGTGAAATTTATGAATATTTTACATTGGTTGTTTACCGGAGCCCATAGAAATCTACAACATAGATGCGACCACCCACCTTGAGCTACGAGTTCTAGGGTCTTTACAGTACAACAGTTGCCTCACACTTCAAACCGAAACCGAAACGCATCATTGCTTCACGGCAGAAATAGGCAGGGTGGTGGTACCTACCCGTGCGGACTCGCAAGACGTCCTGCCACCAGTAGACTATAGACTGTTGGACGAACCTTCTGTATTGTGTATTTAAGGATAAATTTTAATTTGGAAATCATCAAGTTGATTCACGTTTGTACCTACACCAACCGCTCGGGATCGGCGAGGGGGGCCTAAGAAGACGACGTGCAAGCTGCTCTGCACGCGTTTTACGCAAGAGCATCCGGGTGATGGAAGGCCGGCTATCCTCGATCCACGCTGGTTCTGGCCCAGCGGGGATTCCGTAGGGTAACTCACTCTAACCGGCGCCATCTAGGCGGGCTTCGGACAGCCTGCTGACTGAGAGGGCTGGTGGTCGTGGCGCCGACGACCGCCGGTCCAGTGTCCCGAGGTGGAGGGTGATGGGAGAGATGTATTTCAGTTTGACTCTGACATACCCCGCCCGCCATCCCCAGTGAAGGGCGGAAGTCCGCCGATTTACTCCTGACCAAAAAAAAAACACCAACCGTTCGCTTACTGTTCAAAGAAACAATATATCACAAAAAAACCTGTTTGCAGAAATCCATGACATAATACGAAACAATCCTTGACTAGCCGAATAACTTGAAGAGTTCAGCTGTACTTTTGCCGTGTTCGGGAATTGCTTTTCGGAATTTCGACGGAGAGGGGTCATTTAAAGTTCAAAGTACGTTAGATCGAGCGATAGTGTCGTGCGGTGCCGACTCCAGAAAAAACGAAACTTGATTAATGATCTTTATTATACTAATTGCATTAATGTCGCGGTAGTCGTTAAGGAACTTAGTGATGGAAGCTTTAACTTGCTGTGCTAGCTATAACTATGTATTACACGCCTACATACTTCAGTATGCTTAGTGCGAGTTTTTTAACGTGCTCGATAGCGTAAAAGTTAGCTCAATTTTGTATGCAGTTGGAACAGCGCCCCTAGCGGCAAACGTAGGCAAACGATCCCGTTCCATACAAATATGAGCTAACTTTTACGCTATCGAGAACGTTAAAAAACTCGCACTAAGCACACAGAATTGTCTGTGATTTCAGAAGCAACAATCTCGGTGTACTGTTTGTTATCCAGTCCCGTCCTATTTTTGAAGTTAAACTTCTTCAGGCGCCTTGAGAGTAAAATTCAACTCGCGACAGATTCGTTACGGCTAGAGAGAAAGGATACAATTTAGGAAGAGCGAGAATAAGAAAGTAGACAGATCGTCTCGTGAACCACTCGACCGTGGAGAGAGGGAAAGGACAAAACGAGCTAGGCCGTTTCACTTATACACAGCATTATATACTGCATTTCCCTATTACAAGAGGGCGAAAAATGAAGAAAACTCCAATACTACACACCGCAAAAGAAGTTTCACTTCTTTAACGTGCACCAAGTTACACGTGCACATTTTTTATTTATTGCTTGAATAGGTGATCGAGCTCAAGGGCTCCTCAGTGTAAAGGGGCCTTTGGTGCCCATAAACATAAAAAGAAGTCTTAAGTTTGCTTTATAGTACAACTTTGAAAAAATGTGCTTAGTGTACAAATTGACCACGTGAATAGGTCGACCTATCAAAATAAGTGCAATTCTAAAATCATTTCACGCCACGTCCTGCGTGATATGATTTAAGAAACGAATTAAATAATAAATTTACTAACCCATTAAGTAATAGACTTAATGGTTTCTTACCACGATGCTTTGTTTTAATGAGTTCTCTATATTTTGGAGCTGTTGCAACGCTGGAATTATTAGTACACTGACAAATCTGTCTACCCTCTTTCGAATTCGTTATTGAATTTTAACACTGCAATTCGATGATTCTTTAAATATAAGTATATAATGTAGATAGAAGCTAAAGTTTAATACCGCATTCTTGTTTTTCTATCGACTCTCGTGGCCTCTTTACTCGTGTCCAATCAAGCGTATTATAATCTTACTGGTGGTAGGACCTCTTGTGAGTCCACACGAGTAGGTACCACCACCCTGACTATTTCTGCCGTGAAGCAGTAATGCGTTTCGGTTTAAAGGATGGGGCAGCCGTTGTAACTATACTGAGACCTTAGAACTTATATATCAAGGTGGGTGGCGAACGTTGTAGATATCTATGGGCTCCAGTAACCACTTAACACCAGGTGGGCTGTGAGCTCGTCCTCCCATATAAGAAATAAAAAAAATAAAAAAATCTTGCTCATTATGACCAACTATCCAATATGTACATATAATTAGTATTTCTTCTGCCACGACCAGTACAGATATTCCAGTAGCTCGTAGCAACAAGCTACGAGAAAATAACGCAACATCGCTACGCGAGTAACAATGACTGTCAGTCAAGCTGTCGATAGATAAAATTTGCTACAATCGTTATCAATGCGTATTGTAGTTAGCATTTGCAAAAGATTGAAACGTTAATTTCTAGGTGTGTTTTCTCTTTAGTATTATGTATTAATAAGTTTTAAGCGGTAGGCAGCGGTTTGGTTCTGCCACTGCCATTGCTGACGTCTATGAGCGACGGTAACCACTTACCATCGGGTGGGCCGTATACTCGTCTGCCTACACGGGCAGTTTTTTTTTTTTAAATGTTTTACGCTTTCTTGATAAATTGATAATTCCCAAGGAAGGAATAGGTTACTGTTTATATAAGAGATATTTAAAAAAATGAAACCTTGGATATGCAATATTATGCTGAAACCTAGTTCGGTGGGATAGCCAGCGAAGAAAAGAATAAAGTATAAATCTAAATAAAATCTCTTGTATTCTGATATTTTCAATGATTGCCACAAATTTGTATTTTATTACATAAAATGATGAGCGAGCTCATAGTTTACTTAGAACCCTTAGAAATTACAATGTGAATGCTGCCCCTGAGGTCTAAATGTCATTTCTATAGTATAATGGTTATTCTAAGCCTTCAAACCGGCAAGGTATTAGTATAGATCTACCTTTGTGGATTCACAATACGCTCTATCTTCAGTAATGATTTTTAGTATAATAAAATTAATGCGCATTTGGTGTCGCTTGACAAAATAGCTAGAACATATACTTATAACAGCGCCAACTAATATACTTCTTTACCGTCCGAACGTATGTTCTCCCGACGCGAATTATAAAGCGCGAATTAAAATTTCATCGCTGTAATATTGTTTATGTTTCGATCACAAGAAGCTGTTTACTAATCAGTACAGATGATGTAATTGTTGGTATAATCTGTGGTAAAATAAAAAATTTTTTTGCCGCTTTTGTTAAACTTGGTCGTTATACAAATGGGAGCTATGCGAATTGAGACGATAAAACATTACATTTCAATTCAATACATTTATATATAGCGGAATGACTGGCTAAAAATCGTCGTGACTACAAAATTAGGTTATAAGGTACCTGTGACGTCATAGCGCCGCGCATTCGTGTTCCCACGCAATATAGGCCAAGTATTGACTTTAAATACGCTCTGCTATTAGAAATTGTTAGCTAAAACAATTGTGGAATAAAGCCTACGAGTTAGATTCTCCGTCAATTTTAATATGTATTTTCTTCGGCTTCTAATAGATTTAAGTTTTTTAATTTAATATTGTGCAAGCCATTCTTTTATTTATGCTTAGTTGGGTGGAAGATCTCACGGCCCACCTGGTGTTAAGTGGTTACTGGAGCCCATAGACATCTACGACGTAAATGCGCCACCCACATTGAGATATAAGTTCTAAGGTCTCAAGTATAGTTACAACGGCTGCCCTACAAATCAATCCGAAATGCATTACTGCTTCATGTCAGAAATACGCAGGGTAGTGGTATCTACCCGTGCGGACTCACAAGACGTCCTACTACTAGTAAAAAATTGTAACCTATTTTTCATTACATTGTAAGAAGCTGGTAGCCAGTAGTGGGCAGTGGCTTGGCTGATGACTTATCTTTAAGTGGGTTGTATGCTCGTCTGCCTACAAATTAAAAAATATGGTAGTGTCCATTTTTTCATGTTTTTATGAACTTCTTAATAACTAAAACTCATTCGGATGCGTCTTTTAATAATGGAGATAGTCTTCGAAGAGCCAAAAACGTATAAAGGCATTATTAACAAAAACGAAATGTGACAGAAACAATAGGTCCAATCAAGTGGGTACTTAAAAAATGAAGGATAATTAAAGTGAAGCTTTGTCATTTGGAAGGCAAAGCCAAGTTGGCGTCCAGAATGCTGGGAGTCCTCAACAGAGCGAAGCGGTACTTCACGCCTGGACAAAGGTTTTTGCTTTATAAAGCACAAGTCCGGCCTCGCCTGGAGTACTGCTCCCATCTCTGGGCCAAGGCTCCCAAATATTAGCTTCTTCCATTTGACTCCATACAGAAGAGGGCCGTTCGGATTGTCGATAATCCCATTCTCACGGAGTATTTGGAATCTTGGGTCTGCGGAGGGACTTCGGTTCCCTCTGTATTTTGTACCGCATGTTCTATGGGGAGTGCTCTGAGGAATTGTTCGAGATGATATCAACGTCTCGTTTTTACCATCGCACCGCCCGCTACCGAAGTAGAGTTCATCCATACTACGTGGAGCCACTGCGGTCATTCACAGTGCGTTTCCAGATTTCCAGAGGTATTTTTTGCGATGTACCATCCGGCTATGGAATGAGCTCCCCTCCACGGTGTTTTCCGAGCGCTATGACATGTCCTTCTTCAAACGAGACTTGTGGAGAGTATTAAGCAGTAGGCAGCGGCTTGGCTCTGCCCTTGGCATTGCTGTAGATAGTTACTTCCCTGCAAGCTTCTCGAGCGATATCATTTGTTTCGTGAGGCGATGAAAAAAAAAAATGAAAAAAAGGATACACGTACATCTAACATCGTATAAAAAACGAGCAAATATAATATTTAAGTTTAATTTATGTCTTATTCTAAGACGCCTTTTAAAACATTCAGGTAAAAAATTGCAATGCGTCTCTATTTGGGAAACAAACGGTACATTACATGCCTATAGTATCGATATTTAATATAGGTAGACAAAAACCCAACAAGTTTGTACCATTAATACGACCCATGAGTGAATTGTGAACAAAAACAACTGAAATTAAAGACTTCAATTTACAAAAGATTTAGTTAAAAAAAAAAAAAGTAATATTACAAGATTTATCTGTGTAGTTTCTTAACTAGACTTAATATCAGTAACACAGTCACAGTCTAACAATGACTACGAAAATCTCTACTTTTGCGTTCCATTTTGATGAATCGTGAAAATTTCGGTAGGTAAGCCCGCACTGTTTACTACAGTGAACAGTCATGTGTGTATGTATATTTGTACAATAGATGATTATTCATAATTATAAAACAAATATACGACGGACAGGCTGGTTCAAGGGTGTTTTTAAAATGACGACGTTAGCGTCGCTGACGCCATTCTCTTCATCATTATCATTGCCTTCCATAGTGACAGAAATTAAGATTCACTTTTCCAATGAATTTCATTTATTTTCTAGTGCTTAACGATAAAAACAGAGAGCTCCGCTTTGGTCAGCTGCTCGAGTCGGAATGTTTTGTGTAACAATAGTCACTCGTATTAATTGTAGAATAGTGGGGGTATCTTAGTCATGAATTCTATTGAATACCGCCTTAAACAGTTGCTTACATGCGTAACATTAAGGAAACAGTTAACTTTAACTAATCTTAGTTAACCAAATAGTGACATTGTGCTGACTTATATTATAATTTATCAATATTCTGTGTTGACTTTGAGCCATTCTAATAAAAATCACATCTCCAATATTCTACTCGCATTTACAAATATATTATAACATTTTCGATTGCACTGTAAGCGGATTTCTTCGCTTCAATATTCCCGTTATTGTGGACGGTATTAATGCAAGATAGAACTCGCTTTCCCAACGAAGTCCTTGCTTTGTGCACGTTCGTATTAAATTTTAAAAACACACCCAGCTACAGCATTCAGTTTAATGTTTTATTTGATTACATCTGAAAGAACAATCGTTGTGTAATATCAATTCATTCGAATATTCGATTTGTTTTTTTGTATATATTTTCTCAAGTTTCTTTTCATTGTAGTTTTATTACAGCTTTATCTATATACGAAAAGTCATACAGATCTCTAATAAAAATGTGTTAGCAAAAGCGAAGGAAAATATGTGACTAATTTAATAGAGATAGTTACCTCTATTATCGGGTCGTTTTAAATTTTGCGGCCAAAAAGTAACGATTTAATGAATTTAAACTTTCTCTAATTTTCCATTTTTTTGTATATAGGCGTGTTCAGAATAAAACATTTATTGATAATAGTATAATAATATAATATTCATTTATATTTTTCATTTTACGCATTTGATAACACCAACACGGATGACAATTTAAATAGGAACTTTTTTAAAAAGCTTAAAAATCGTACTTCTTTTGTTTTTAATAATGCTCTAATATCCAGTTAGTTTTCCGTTATTGTTTTATTATATACTGATTAAATAAAATTGCCGAATTTCACCACGCATTACTGGAAAAATAGCAAACAAAGTAGAATTTTAATTTCGAACTAGTGATACGAATGAGATTTGGGGTAGTTTTTAATATATAACTTCTGATTTAACAGCGTTTACGAATATATAGTTATAAGACCACGTGCCTGTTGTCATGACAACAAATTTACTGTACTTATAATTACGGTAACATTAAGGTTATGAGAATAAAATAAAATAACTCACTTTTGACCCCCAGTTTCAAAACCAACCTATCAGAGATTGTTGTTCTTTCGAACAAACACAAATACCTTCAAGCTATTTATAATAAACTAGCGACCCGCCCTCGCTTCGCTTCGGAAACATTAAAACACACATGAAAACAAAAAAAATAAATAAAAATAAAATAAAAAAAAGTAGCCTATGTTCATCAGGGACAATGTCGGCTTCTAATGGAAAAAGATTTTTTCAAATCGGTCCAGTAGTTTCGGAGCCTATTCGAAACAAACAAACAAACAAATCTTTCCTCTTTATAATATTAGTATAGATATAGATGGATCATCAACGAAACTCAACAAAATTAAAGTTAGTATACAATTCGAATAGTACAAAGTTTGAAAACGATCCCTCAATTAACATTGACAAGCGGTCACTATTGAACCGCGTACGCTTTTTATTCATAATGAATAGACGCGAGGAGCGGTACGTTTATCTCTGTTTATTCTTCAAAGGACCTTGCCAATTTGCGGTCAGCAACCAATCGTAATCATAATGAGATATTTATGCTTCATTTAATTCGAAATCGATGAGTACAAAACTTTTATTTTGCAACGGTTCCATTTAATACTTTCTGGACAAAGCCATATAGGAAGTAAATAAAAATAGACTTCAGACTGTAGGCAGTGGAAATGCTTTAAAAAAGCTCTCATTCAACATTTACTATATACTGAGACCTTAGAACTCATATCTCAAGGTGGGTGGCGTATTTACGTTGTAGATAGTAACCACTTAGCACCAGGTGGGCTATGAGCTCATCCACCCATCTAAGCAATAAAAAAAAGAATGGAGTAAAGTTGAAGAAAAAATATATATTGACATTAAATTATTGTTATATATTATATTATATTATATTGACTATTGACATTAGTAGAACAATAGAATTTTGTAAATTAAAGACGTCATGTAAAATGCAAACAGCTTAACTTAGACCGTGGTTCTGTTTCCACGATCGTATTATTGACTATTTCGACCGCATTACCCCGTTACAAAGCCAAACAAGGGGCAACTAATCTCCTTTCAGCGAAACTATAACACGCAGAAACATCTTGTTTTGTAGGAACTAAATATTTAAACGAAAACGAGCGAACCTGTGTTTCAAGGATCAAGATTATTATACACTTTTCGACGTTTGAAATACTCTGTAGATTTTCTCAAACAAAATATTAAATACAAGCGTCAAATATATAAAAAAAAAGGTTTTGGTGTCCAAAACTGGTGGTAGGACCTCTTGTGAGTCCGCACGGGTAGGTACCACCACCCTGCCTATTTCTGCCGTGAAGCAGTAATGCGTTTCGGTTTGAAGGGTGGGGCAGCCGTTGTAACTATACTTGAGACCTTAGAACTTATATCTCAAGATGGGTGGCGCATTTACGTTGTAGATGTCTATGGGCTCCAGTAACCAATTAACACCAGGTGGGCTGTCAGCCCGTCCATCCATCTAAGCAATAAAAAAAATCTCTCTTTTTCCCTACCTACACGCTGGTAGCCTAACAGGCTATTCCAGCTGCGCAGACAAGTAGGTGAGCTCACGGCCTCAACCTGAGAGGATTTGCTAACACTAACCCTAGTAAGAGCAGTCATCATCATCATTCTTTCCTATTACCCTCTGCTGGGGTGTAGGGCTCGAATCAAATTTTTCCATTTACATCGGTCTTGGGCAGTCTGTTTTAGCTCATCCCACGTCACGATCAAGACTCCTATCTCCTGCTACACCGAGCGACGCCAAGTTGTTCTGGGGCGGCCTCCCTTCTTTTCTTAAGTAAGAGCAGTGCATAAAAGAATCCACCACCGTATCGGAATCACGATCCACTGAGAAAATCCGGCGAGAAACTCAATGAGCTGTGCCTACGGACTAATCATCTCTCGAATTACATTCGCGGTTCGAGCAATATCACGGCGAGCATGTGTCATTCAAAGCTTTGGAAAATTACTACTTGACTAGCTGGCCCATCAAACGTTGTTTTGCCATATAAATTATTTCTAGGAAAGATAAATAACCTAGATACCGACTGCAGCGTCATCTGCCGGACTGATTTGTAAATCTGAACCATTCTCGAAAACACGTGAAGGTACACAGAAAATTTCATTAAAATCGGTCCAGCCGCTTAGGAGGAGTTCAGTGACAAACACATGCACCGAAAAAATATATATATGTAAGCATCATATTGTACACAAACACAGTCTCCTGTTGCACTGCATGTTGCGATTATTTCAAGCGTCCTACTTATTTCTGTCGCTCAGTAGTCAATCATTTGTTAGAAGTTTACCAGCCGTTACACATTACAATAGGTAGTAGAGTATCAACCTAGGTTTCTGGGTATCAGTATTTCATATATGATACCTGTAACCATTTAAAATGACAGATAAAACCATCTGCACATCTAGAGTAAAGTTTGAACAAAATCCAGAGCATTTAATTTATTTTTTAAGCTATTGTATAGCTTTTATCGCGGACCTTGAGCGCGGCGACCGAATCATGAAATTCCGTAACGAAAAAAACCTAACACCCCTCACTCCGCCTACCATGTAGCTCGCGTTCAACACATTCACACGTTGCGCTTGTGTAGTGTTTGTGAATAAGCGCGTGGCGGGATGTCACACTGCATGCGAATAATGAAAAGTCTGCCCATCTCTCTCTCGCGCGGTTTAGCTTATGAGTGTGAAGGTTTTGCCTTTATTAAGGTTTAATATAGCGTGGTCTTGTTTTATTATTATTTTAATATTACATTATCATTGTCTAATTATACTGGCATAAGTTGATAAAAAATGCTATGCAATAGCTTTACCGCGGCAGTTCCCGAGCGCCACACGTTTTTTTATATATGGTTTTATCTCACACAGAGCTATTTTTTTAGAGAGCATGTTTAAAAGGTTATTGCTATTACTTTTTTAATTTACGTACGAGCTTTCATTCACCTGGTGATAAGCGATTACCGGAGCTTAAAAACTCTGCAATGTCACCTTGAGATGTAACGTCAAAGTCGCTATTACTCGTATATTATGATCAAAACTACCCTATCCGGCAAGGTAGAAAGCTTTAAGCAGACACCAGAGGGACTACCGCTAAAGCGAACCGAAAAGCTAATTATATTCCAAGAAAATATAACACCGCGTTAATAATCGTTATAAGCTTGTAGTGATTTTGTACGCACTACTATTAAACAGTCTTTTGTATATTGACGGACGCGAACATGATTATTAAAAGCACATTACACCATAAGTTATGATGGTGTTTAGTTTTTTCTTAATTTATCGCGTTTTTGTGTTTTTTGGGCTTCAGAAACCACCTAAAGTCACGTAGTGCGTAAACTCGTAAGAACAACTTAGATATTAAAAATACAATGTTTTTTTATTAAAATTTCTATTACGTAACAAATCCTGAAAAGTCAACAACCTTTATGTTTCACTAGAAAATTATTTACTTAATTAGCATTTAACCATAACGTGACGAATATAATAGCTGATTAGATCATTAACTAATTTTGACATGAAATTCTAAAGCCGGAGAGAAACTTTAACCTATCGAACTGAAACTTACAATTTGAGTTATAATAATAATAATAATATAGCCTTTTATTCAGATCTCTTAGTACAATGATTTTTTAAACTTATGTATAATCTAGCATTAAAATCTAAAACTTAATAGATATGAATAAATTTAAACTAATATTTGTTGCTTGGTTATCGCCCCTAGATCTGTTTGGCAGTCGACAAAGGCCTCCTCCAACCACAATTTGAGTAGAATAGTAAAAATTGAGTAGATATTTATTGTTGATGATATTTTTTTAATGGAATTAATCTAAAGCTTAATGGGTATTTTCAATGAATGAAAATGTCGTTTGTCTTTCCGAAATAAAAAGGAGAAATAGTAATTATGAGATCTGTGAGCCACAAACATAGGTTTGAATACCCAAGATAAAATTGTCTAAATATAATCTATACATATAAATAAAATTGGAGTGTCTGTTTGTAATATTGAAATACCAGCTTACATACGCCAAAATAACATTTTTTACAATTTTTGTCTGTCTATCTGTCTGTTTGTTCCGCCTAATCTCTGGAACGACTGGACCGATTTTCACAAGACTTTCACTGATAAGTAGCTGATGATATAAAGGAGTAACTTAGGCTACTTTTTTTAGACTAGCTACGTCCCGCGGCGTCACCCGCGGTACGACAATAACCGCAGGTCACATCGCGGGACTTAGCTATCAATAATAAAATTTAATTTTTCCGAAACGAAGCGAGGGCGGATCGCTATTCTTAAATAACTATATAATAAATACACTTAACTTCTCTGTAATCACTTCTATTTATATTAACAAACATACATTGCAAAATAAAATCTTTAATTTAGCTCACATAGATGCAATACTCTGTAACGCTCATATCTCATTAAATACAATTTATGGCATTACGAATACCTGTAATATTTTTTTTGGTAATTTTCAAATAATATATTTTTTCTACTCTACATCCATCTTATCTCTACATCCTATTATGAGAATCTTGCAGGCAACATGTGTGGGAACTGGCATTATTTATAGAGGAAAATTTGTTGTGTTATCTTAATACAACAACCGAAGGGATAAGATGTTAACATTGATATATGAGATTATTATGTTAAGATGCCTTTGTATTTGTAGTTCATTACGATTTCTCTTTACTCCATAGCCGAGAAATAGATAAATTCATGTATTTATGTTTTTACGTACTTATTTTTGGTTTTTTTTTTATTGCTTAGATGGGTGGACGAGCTCACAGCCCACCTGGTGTTAAGTGGTTACTGGAGCCCATAGACATCTACAACGTAAATGCGCCACCCACCTTGAGATATAAGTCCTAAGGTCTCAGGTATAGTTACAACGGCTGCCCTACCCTTCAAACCGAAACGCATTACTGCTTCACGGCAGAAATAGGCAGGGTGGTGGTACCTACCCGCGCGGACTCACAAGAGGTCCTACCACCAGTTAATTACAACGAAGACTGTAAAGATATGTTTTTACTTATATGACTTACATAATAAAAAGTATAAAAATGTTTGCGTATTTATACAATAGTAAATCTGACGGGTATTTAGTAAAAAGAGATTGTTTTATATACAATACTAGCCGTACTCGCCCGCTTCGCTGCGCATTTAAAATTAACAATATTATTTATTGTCATTGGCATATTCATTAAGTACATGTATTTTCTAAATGGATACCAAGTTTCAAGTTAATCGGATGCATGGTTCAGTAGTTATAACGGAACATCCGTAAAAACCACTGTAGATTTATATATTAGTATAGATTAGTCACTGGTAATAGGTACTTTAAAAAGTCATTTAGTCATGCACATGTATTAAAAAATGGAAATAAGAGTTTACTCCAATTTCTTTATATTATTTTTGGTTGCACGCTTCATTCGGTTCTTTTTATAACTATGACGTAAACATAAAAAACCTAAATGATATATTATGTACATTAAAATTGTGATGTTACAAAACAGGAAATATAGATCAATATCGTACGAAGGAAAGTTACGGATTTATAAGAAAATTTATTGAAATGAAAATAGCAGAAAATTTTCTAATTCATCTATGCAAATCATTTTACGCTATTCAGTGCTCATAAGAGTCGTCTATTATCAAAAGTGGCAATCTGTGCATTTGGCCAAAAAAATGTTATTGATATGTCAATACAGATTGATTTGAATATAATCGTCTCCTTCAAAGAAAACGGTTCAAAACCTGCATTAAATAAAGGTTAATACTTAACCTGTTATTTATCTAAGATGTCGTTCAGAAGAGTTTTGTGACTGCCAATGGAATACAAAGTCAATAATTCGTTTTTCTGATTTACCAATAATTGTCCAAAAGTCACATTGCCGGCTTTGATAATAGTCGACCCATAAGATATATGATTCGGTGTCGGTGATTTTACTATAATATTCGAATAGTTGAATATAATATCTATCGTTTTTATAATACTTTTCATTGAGAATAAACCAAGCTTACCGGTTTCCAATCGATTTGGTGAAATAGCATTCTTAATCTGTAAGTACACTATATGAAAACATGAAACTTAAAAAAAACGGATGCACTTTTATATTATATGACAGAAGTTTATAACACAAAGACAATTCCGATACACAATCGAGTATAAACATTTCTATGGAGCATAGAATAAATTAACATTATTTGCGGTACGGGCTTCGCACAATGATGTTTTTAATCAATAATCCGCGAAGGTCGTAATCTGCGGATTATTTTATTATACGCTAAAACTTTACGACTGACGAATGAGACAATGCAACTATTATTAAATCGGTAATTAACGAAAACGTTTTATTATTGCCACGATCGCGATTTTATTGCAACCGCGATCGACCGCGATAATGACGTCACCTTGTAATGAAGAATACGAATTTCGTACGTTAGGACGGCGAGTTGACCCGCGCCCGGGCCGACCCTTGCCCGGCCCATAATCCGTTAATTAGCCCACCGTACCATAGACACGGAAACGCGTACACTAACACTAGTCTGTTCGGATGGCGCGTAGAAGTTTTGAATTACGTGAAGCGAAGTTTCGCGGGAGAAGGCGCGCGCGGGCGCTGTGTGCGCGATGTGTGCGCCGCGCCGCCTCAGCCTCGACTGCCGGCATGGAAATTCGATTTTTCCTCCGCGCCTTGTTCCACAATCGAAATGCACGCCACATGAACCACGGGCAACACCGGTACACTGATTTTGCACGTCCATTCCGCTGTAATAACTCCCCTTGTTTTATACCACTTTCGGTTGAAGCAGACAGAAATGATGTCGTGAGGGTTCCGATCACGCAAGATTTTGATTATAGCTACGCGGTACACGCCGCCGCTGACCTCGGTTTGTTTCATAAGCGAACTTGCCTATTGAAATTCTGTCTATAGTTCGGAACAAGCGTCCCGCGTGTGTGGTTACTTCCAATAATAACGGCTCTAGTGTTTTTTTTTTTTTCATACAACGTACATAATTTGAAAAACTTTCAAGGTTCCGAATTCTTCTGGCAACTTCCGAAATTTCGTATTTCGAACGAAAGCTTAAACCAGCACGTGGTCAGATAACGTTTGTTATTATTTCATTTATTATAAGACTAAAATAAAAACATTTCGCTCTACATTTTCATGTTGAATAATATTTCAATTGGAATTAGAACACGGCGACCAGTGCATCTGCTGTTTATTTATTTAAGAGAAAGCGCAACGATCGAACCGCCTTGTCGTGTCGCCTACCTCAAACGGTCAATGACACGTACTAGCGATCTGATCGTGTGGGAGTCACAGCTGATGCGTAAAGCAAGCCCTTACGAGTTACTAATGAAGCGTTGAAGCGGCTGTAAAATTCTACTGCGGAAATTGCTGCACGAGCTGAGGAAATGATTATTTAATTCAAACTAAATATGACAGTAACGCCTAAGTTTACACAACGTTAGCTAAGTCATAATAAGATTTGTTATGACAAAAACACCGCTTTGATTGATTGATTTTACAACAACAAAATTGCTATTTACGTACTTTATGCAGTGAAATATTTCATTTTTGTATTGATAAAAGCTATTTCGGAAAAAAATAGTATGTAAATAGTACATTGTGCACCAAGGGAGAAAAGTAGGACATTTCCTACCGCGTGTAAAATGTCCGCGTGAGATGTCCTACTTTTTTCCCGCGGTGCACATACTATTTTTTCTCCTACCAGGCCGAAAGTTCGTGGAGTATCGAGCCGGGGTCCAGGGGCGAAGCCCTGGCAGGAGGCAGGGGGGCGGAGCCCCCCATACTCATTAAAAAACAATTTAACTGTTTTTTAATTTTTAAATAAACTACTACTAATTGAATAAGAACTGTCTGATGAGCTAGTCTTTGTTTAATACTTCACTATTAAATTTTATTGCCTTTTGTTTATTTCACATTTACACTAAACACAATATTGCAAATTACCCGAGTATAACAATAGCGGAGAATTTTAGGTGCGTGAGAGCAGACGTAGACACTAACGCGCATGCGCATTTGTACCCAGGGAGGAAAAGTTACACTTTCTTCCCTGTACAGCGGGAGGAAAACCGAACTTTCGGCGTCGGTAGGAGAAAAAACTACTACTACTAATAAAAAGGATGTTAGATTAAAACTCCATCGAATAAACGAAACACAATCTCGTAGTTTAAAAAGAGTTAGATTAATACAATTTTTAACACGTTTACATCGACTTAGTATGTATGTCTGCATGTTTGTATGTAATGGAATCCTTAGACCTCATTTCCATCAACTTAAAACGTCATGTCAAATAGAAAATTTTCACAAAAATCAACGAACCCGATGATAATACAATAAATTTTATAACTTCGTTCTAATTTCCTAATCAGAATCGACAAATAAAAGGACATAAAATTTGCGAGAAGAGATATGAAATTAGAGATTAATAAGGGTGCTTTTTTTGTTTTTTTTTTTTAAACTACAAATATATTTAGAATTAGATCAAAAGAAGTATTTAAGAAAATATATTTTTCACTAACAGTTCTTAGCCACTTATCGTGTTGTGAATTTGTTGTTTTTTTTAAAGCCTTAACGGGTGGACAAACTCACGGCCCACTTCAAATTAAGTGGTTACAGAATCACATAGATATCAACAACGTAAATGCTGCTTCCAATCATGAGACATGAGCTCATGCACTTTTATAGTGCAACGGCTGCCTTACCCTTAAAACCGAAAGGCATTACTACTTCCCGGCAGAAATAAGCAGGGTAGTGGTGCTTATTCGCGCGGACTCACAAGATTCTCCCTATCACCAGTAAGCCGATGTTCACCAAACAAATTTTTTATTGCAGTGATGCGTAGACGAACTCACAGCCCACCTGGTGTTAAGTGGTTACTGGAGCCCATAGACATCTACAACGTAAATGCGCCACCCACCTTGAATTTTAAGTTCTAAGGTCTCAAGTATAGTTACAACAGCTGCCCCACCCTTCAAACCAAAACGCATTACTGCTTCACGGCAGAAATAGGCGGGGTGGTACCTACCCGCGCGGATTCAAAAGTGGTCCTACCACTAGCAAAATTGGTTTGGACGTTTTGAATTGTTTATACAAAGACTACAACAGTTTTTTTTTTAAGACACGCACTTTTTGCAATCTCGCCTAATAAATGTGAAGGAAAAACCACAGCTTCGACAGGTGCAACCCATTACCTACATGTAAGAGAGTTTAAAACACAGATTCACTTGAGCCAAATCTGTTCCGATCTAGTGTTAAGTGCGGTTTCATTGTTGGCGCCTAGTCAAATTCGGACCTCCATTTAGCCAATGTTTAACCGACATTCGTTTTAATACTATTACGTGCAAAATGATCTTTTCAAATATTCAAAACAAGAATATGTATAATAAACGTAACTGAGAATCTCCTTAAAATTGAAATAGAACGAATTATAAAATAATTTCTTTTAGGTTTATAAAAATAAAATATATTAGCAAAAAGAAAGAGTATATTTGTACATTTTACAATTAAAGGTGAGAACTGATAAATAGGTTTTTGTTGCTGTGGCTCCTAGTGGCGGCGGTGTGCAGATGATTTATCATAATAAATGTTAAGCTTAATGTGACTGATTTTTCCTCGAGGTATTTCTATTACATTGGCTTACTGATAGATCTCAAGGCGCAACTGGTGTTCATTGGTTACTAAAGGTCATAAATACCACACTATATACCGCATAACAAATTCCTGACTTATAAATCTAACCTTATCTGCACATAAGTCGTCGTGGCCTAAAGGATAAGACGTCCGGTACATTCGTATGAAGCGATGCACCGATGTTCGAATCCCGCAGGCGGGTACCTATTTTTCTAATGAAATACGTACTCAACAAATGTTAACGATTGACTTCCACGGTGAAGGAATAACATCGTGTAATAAAAATGAAACCCGCAAAATTATAATTTGCGTAATTACTGGTGGTAGGACCTCTTGGGATTCCACACGGGTAGGTACCACCACCCCGCCTATTTCCGCCGTAAAGCAGTAATGTGTTTCGGTTCGAAGGGTGGGGTAGCCGTTGTAACTATACTGAGACCTTAGAACTTATATCTCGAGGTGGGTGGCGCATTTACGTTGTGGATGTCTATGGGCTCCAGTAACCACTTAACATCAGGTGGGCTGTGAGCTCGTCCACCCATCTAAGCAATAAAAAAAAACCTAGCCTTTGTCTATTTGTTTATTCACGCAGATCTCTGTGGTTCTCCTGAACTATTTTTGAGAGAAATGTAGTACATATAATATTAAAATCGCATATTCTGAAAAATTTTGTCATTAAAATATTCTTATAATTTACTTTTATACTCTTAAGCTCTTGTCTTATAGTATAATAATAATAGCCGGGGACAAGTCACCCCCAAACTAGGATTCCCTGCACAATAAAAACCAGAGACTGATTTAGATACACATATGGATATTACATACCCAGACAAAGAGCAGACCAACCTGTTCATCACACTAATGGTTGCCCGAGTCAGTGGACATATTTATAAATATTTTTTACTCTTAGAGGTTACATAGCAAAAAGATATAAATAAAAAAAACTAGGTGTCTTTTGGTATGATTTGAAAGCTACGACAATTGAACCGATTTATGGAAATATTTTGAGCCCCGGGAACGTTACCTTTCATCCCACTTCTAAGGGCGGGTATCCGCCTACGCGATATAATGTGTAGGAGGAGACATAAATGTGGGGGGATAGCTAGTCTTTAAAATACACAATTTAAAGAATGCATCCCTTAACAAAGACCGCGTAGATTTCTATTTCAAATGGAATTACGTTTTGAAATATTTCATTGCAAAAGTTTTATTGTTATTGTTGTGGTTTAACAATAGCGTTATGCCGGTAAGAGTAACGTCATCTGTCATCAAGTAGCAGAAACGAGTATCAAAAGAACTAGTACTATCGGGAACGCCCAAGAAGTGTAACGCCATCTCTTGTCAAATAGCGAAAACGTGTATCCAAACGACTAGAACTATCGGAAATGTTCTCCATAATTGTAGACATATCGTGTCTATGGAAGCTTTGCAGAGATGACAAGTTAATAATCGGTTCTACTCGAAAAAAAAAACAGCGAACAGATCACCTGAAGCGAAGCGATAGAAGTGAACTGCGGTTTTCGAAGTGTACCTTACGTGTTGTAAGTATTTAATTTGTAATTCGGTGTACGTTTTTTTAATCCCTAGCCCTAGCGCGTAACAATTTTTGTTTATTTATATTAAAATTTATTTATTAGGCTCGGAATACACGTCACAAGCTAAAAAGATACATAAAAAACACAAGTAAAAAGAAACAAAATTTGGCTTGCAACATATGTTATGTGCGCACGACAAAACAAGACATAGTTCTGAATTTGTACAACAACATTAGTGTTGATATAAGTAAAACAATACTAACTAATTTTGACTGATACAAAAATAAGTAAGTTTACAGTTCTAAAGTCACAACTCATATTGAATCGACAATGTCGCCTCTGTACTCCTCCCTCTGCCTTTATTCTGAGCACTCCCAATGGACCAAAGCGTTACGATTTTAATTTGTTACTTTGTTACCCATTCATATGCGAGTCGTTAGTTACGCGTTTATCTTGCATATAGACACATTTCTCACACATGAATAAGCTTTTCTGCTGATACGTCTTCAATTAGCATTCAAAATAATCATTTTCCTGAGAGGCAGACGGTCCATTAGGATGTCATTCTTCATCAAGATTAATTTAACTAAAGGCATCACAACGCCTTCACCTTGAAACATAAGGTAGACTGGTGGTAGTACTTCTTGTGAGTCTGCACGGATAGGTACCACCACCCTGCCTATTTCTGCCGTGAAGCAGTAATGCGTTTCGGTTTGAAGTGTAAAGCAGCCGTTGTAACTATACTAAGACCTTAGAACTTATATCTCAAGGTGGGTAGCGCATTTACGTTGTGGATGTCTATGGGCTCCAGTAACAACTTAACACCAGGTGGGCTGTGAGCTCGTCCGCCCATCTAAGCAATAAAAAAAAAAAAACAATGTACGCAAATTCGCCCGTCAAACATGTAAGGTGAAGTAAAGGACGCGCTCTGACGCAACCGAAGTAGGTATTTTAATTTAATGGACACACAGAGGAGAACCAATTGAATCTATCTACTTAACGAATATTAAAATGATTACCAATTCACGCAAAATTATTTAAGACTTGTTTTATTGTATCTACATTACGTTACACACTATTAATTAACGGGTGCTGACTACAGTTATAACAATTGAGGCCTCCGCCATATTTCGGCGCTGTTACGAGCGTCATCACAGGGCAATGTCTAAGGCCGTATTGAATGAGCCAATAAACTCTAAAAATAAATATCCCATTCACATGAATTGAAGGAGTTTTGATTTAAAAAATCCTACAAAGTAGGAAAAAACAAAAAGCTTTCAAACAAAACTATATAGTTCAGCTTAGAGAAGCCGACGTCGAACTAATTTGTTGTTCAACAAACTGCATTCGACGAAAAATGTTCAGCTCTTTGTTGCGAGCGTCGAAATTTCGGGGCGAAAATATTTTTGGTGTACCATTTTGTTTTATTGACGATTGCGACCGGAGGGCGACACTTTGTCGAACTATCATTCATAGCCAGCAATATGATCTCTAAAATCAAAACATGGGTATGGGCAGATTTAAACAAATCGTTGGTGCTATCCCTGTGCGGACATTTTTTGGACTTTAAGAGCTGGACAAATGATTGCTCGAAACAATGCGCGACATCTTTGGAATTGTTTATGTCTTTTTGTCTTCTCCTCATATCCAAGCAATTGAAGAATAGAAAATCAAGAAGCGTAAAATGGCATTTAAAGATTGGAGCCCATGTACGTGTGGGTACCCTTTGTCCAAGATGCTCAGCCTTATCCTTGTACGGTTGAAGCAGTCACAAATTGGTGTTCAACAGTTGCCCCAACAACTTAAGACAAGTCGAATAATCAACTAATTTTATTTTACGTAGATTCTTCCCAGTACCTGTGAGGGATCCAAGAAAATGTCTTAGCTGACTTTTAACAGTAATACTTTCACTAAGACACTGTTTTAGATATTTTATCCCTCGAATTATAGGGGCATACCATGTATAAAGAGGGTGGTCATGTGGCCAAAAAGACTCGCGTATGAAAGAAGATTGTAATGTGAGGAGAAGGCGTAGTAAAAAGACTAGGATGGATTTTGAAAAAGAGGACATACTGCGTCGTCCCCACGTACTGTGATAAGAGTAAAAAGAAAAAGAAGATCCTTCGAGGTCTTGTTCGGGCCGTTAATAGATTGTGAAGTAAACGATCAGAGCATTGTGAGCCATCCTCATTGTGATCAATCCCATACCCCATCTTTGCTAGCTCATCAACCTTTTATTTTCCTTCGATATTGGGATATTTAGGTCCAAATAGCGACAGATACTTAGACTAGATTAAAATATTTATGTTGACCAAGCTTATTACGGGTTTCATGCATTCCAACGCCAATGCTGAGTCTACATATATTTTGTCAGCCACCAGGCCATAAGCGGAGTTTGGCTAACACTGAAAACGTAGATTATTTTTAACATTAGTTTGCCATTGCTTTGCCTATTGCAAGACCAATGCATATTGTTCAAGACTATTATTATAGTGACAGTACCACTAAAGTATATACCAGTTACATCTGTTGAACCGGTTTTCCAATTATCAATGTACTACAGCGGGACAAACCACGAGAACTAAATATTGACGCGAATAATATCAGTACACCATAATTTAAATTCTTAAAATAAATAAATTTTAAATACGCTTATGGTTATCTTTGTTCATAAAAAATAACACTGACCGTACTTAATGATTACACAAAAGCGTAAAAGTCGTTTTAATTAAAACTTTTATAATGTAAAAACCACACACACATTCAGCCCGTTATGTCAAGACACAGGTACTGTATCCCTAGTTGTGTGCCACAGTTAAATTGCTGAAAACTGAATTACCCCGAATATGAACACAGCTCAGTGTAAGCTTAAGCTTAAATCTATTAGCTGCTTGGTTCAGTCAGTCGACTGTCGAGTTGGAACGCCCTCTGGGAATACAATGATGCTACCACAAATGTTGGTACGCTGTAGTTATGTACTATGGTGGAAGGTGCTCTTTCGAATGATTAGATTTACGATTACGAAGACAATTAGATTCTACGTAGATTAAAATTATTTTATAATGTGGATATTTACTAGTTACTATCGCGATGAGGCTATAGCTAACTTGTGCTATAAAAAATAAAAGGTTTGTTGAGGCTTATGAACATACAGTTAAAAACACCTTCGGGTATGTAATCGGCGATACGAAAATTTAAATGAAAACCAAAGGAAAGAGTCAGAAACCGTCGTCATAACGATAATACACGACGTCAGAGAAAAATAGATCATAAAAAAAACGAATCAACAAAATTATCACAAAATAAATTTCATCAAAAGCATGTATGAATTTGCTCTAAATCGACTTAATGCTGGAAGTAGACCAAACGTAGACTGATAAGTTAGAGACATGTGTTGAGGAGACCCCAAGAGCTTAATGAAAAAGCGCTTACTACATAATTATAATAAATAGATTAGACTATATAATTAGGTTATAGATTATAAGATTGAAAAAAGTTGCTATTTAGATCACCGGTAGGTACCCTACGTGGCGCACTGAAGCATTATATGTTACTAAGGCGCTGGAATATTTCACGGAATAGGAATATTTAGTAGACTCTGGAAAAGACGAATCCGAAGATACTGAAGATGAATCTATTTCTAAGAGACCTAGAATACTAAAACATACGTTAAAAACAAAAGAAGGCAAACTCAGGCAATCCAGGCGCTTAGTAACAGAAATCGACATAATTGCTTCAATGAGTCGTCGTGGCCTAGAAGATGAGACGTCCAGTGCATTCGTGCTGATCGATGCACCGGTGTTCGAATACCAGGCGGGTACCAATTTTTCTAATGAAATACGTACTCAACAAATGTTCACTATTGACTTCCACGGTGAAGGAATGACATCATGTAATAAAAATCAAACCCGCAAAATTATAATTTGCGTAATTACTGGTAGTAGGACCTCTTGTGATTCCGCGCGGGTAGGTATCACCACCCTTGATATTTCTGCCGTGAAGCAGTAATGCGTTTCGGTTCGAAGGGTGGGGCAGCCGTTGTAACTATACTTGATATAACTTATATCTCAAAGTGGGTGGCGCATTTACGTTGTAGATATCTATGAGCTCCAGTAACCACTTAACACCGGGTGGGTTTCACCCATATAAGCAATAAAAAATAGTGGTGACCGACATGGCAGTCAGTATATAAAATAAGAAAAATCTGTTTCAACTGTTCACAACAAATATGCAGTGGATGAAATATAATCTCAAAATTAAATCGACTCCAAGTAACGCGAATAGGAGAGAGCTTCGAAACAAAAATAGGACTGTATTTGACAACGATACGATGAAATTCCGAAATACATATATATATATATATATATATATATGCGTTTACTATAGAGAAACCTACCCTATAGCGTATTATTATGACACATGTAATTTCCTGTAAACAAAATAGGTACGTTATATTGTTTATTTTGTTCGAAAAAAAATACCCTTCATTGTCTTTTTCAAAGCATCATTCATGAAGAAGAAACGGATTGCAATAATTGCAGTAATTCCTTAAAGAATTCAGTAGTACATTTGAACCGGGGCAGAGGATACCTACGTTCCCAAAAGTAATTTTGTATGGATGCCCCAATGAAATTTTTTCCGCTCGATTTTTTTTTTTTTTTTTTATCTAATACGAAACACAGAGTCGTATTCAAGTTTTAATATATCCAAATTCGTGCCCCAAACTTCGCATCGTTTCAGTATAATTAGGCACTTACAAAGTTTTAGCTGCGTTCGGTTACGGACAAATGGGAGTTTTAGTAAATAAATTTGTTGCTTTTTTTTTTTGGAATGTTCCAGATTTTTTTTTTGGGTCTAAAGGTTATTTAGAACGCACTTTAATCTATACTTAATATTATAAACCGCAGCACCGATAAAGAATGTTTCAAAATCCAATATTTTTACCTATTGAAAGCTTCCGCTGCGTGCGCTAAAGAAACGGTTAAAGTTACGCTAAAATAATGTATGACAGAATTGTTCCCCTTTAAAACATCTAAAAAAAAGTTCCCCGACAGCATATTTTTATATGTTATGGTTGGCTCTCTTAAACGTTTTTTATGCTAACCAAATTTGTTCTAAAATAAATCATTATTTGTGAACTATTCCACGCGAATGAAATCGCGGGCAAAAGCTAGTGATAATTAGTGTGCTGGTACTTTTCGTTTATAGGTTTGTAACTTGCGAACAACGAACTTTAGGTTTATATTATGTATTAGATGAAACCATAATATGATTATAGCAAGCAGTTCCAATAAAGAGACAGTGACAATCCTTCGCGATATAATCATCAGTAGATCCATCAGATCAAAAGTTAAATGAAAATCCCATACTTCAACCAGACTTCTTGATAAAATTGGAATAAAAAATAATCGGAAGGAAAAATAAATGAATCGAAATAAAATCGGAGATCTGAGAGAATGAGAAAAGCATTAAAATTTCTAATTCTATTACACATCATACACGTTCGATTAATTCTGTTACACACATTGTAACAGACTTATTCCAATTGAATTAATAGATGTCGCTAGTGGCGGCGAAACAAAAAACGGACATTAATTTCACCCAATTCCTTAATAGATGGCGCTACAAACTCGGACTTATTTTGTAAAAACCATAAAACTGTGCATTGAAACCAAAGCAATTTCTACTACTACAGCTAGCTACTACATTTATTGTAAATGTAACTATGTATTTCATTCCACTAGTATCTCACCAGGAATAGTCTGCAACCATTTTCACGAATCCGACAGTTTAGAATCTTTTTCGGAACTAATATCATGAGTGGGACAGGCGGGAATAACGTTTTAGCGAGATTAAATCGAGTAACCTTGTACAATGTCCAGTCGTAAGGGATAGGTAGTTGCGAATATTTAAAAGTATCGAGTGTTGAACGTAGGTTAAGTGTTTATCTTTAATCCTGACAATGAGTAAACTCGTGCGAAAATACAATTTGCTGTTTGATGTCTTTCAAATTTATTAGCAAACGTTGCAGAGAAACGAAAAAAAACTAATCTTAAATCAATGCACTTCTCAATGCATAGGCTGAAAGACCTCGTGGTCCGCTTGTCATTAAAGTTACTGGACACCGACTTCTCAAGGTCTTATTATAACGCCTACGCCATTTTAAAGTGATACATATGACTCAGTAAAAGTAGAGAGGACGGTAGTCGGTACTACAACTGGCTTACGATACACACCAGTGATTATACAAATTTAAACATTTTCTGGTTGGATATTGTGACCCGTATTTACCTAGAAACAGGTAAAAACGGTGTAATGTATGCAATGTAATGTCCGGCGGCACTGGATATCAATTAAAGAGGTCTATGTTCAACGGTGAATAGTGGACAGACTGAGATGATGATGAAGATGATTTACCTAGAATAATGGTACCTGCCTACAGAGTTTGAACCGAAACATAGTCGGTTGTGCCCATACCTATTAAGTCTATCTATGGAGTAGACTTGAAGTCAAATTCTTTAGGCGTTAAGATTTTTTTTGTTTTTCAGAACACAAGCTTTTTAAATTTATTCTTTATTCCGTTAAATAAAGATCTACTCTGAGTTAGGTACAAAGTAACCGTTAAAAATCAAAGTTCAATCTACATACGAGTATATGTAGATTGCACTTTTATTTGGCTTGCACTTGCCGTCTCCCTCACGCTACATCATAGTGGATCTGATAGTTCTGGAATAGGAGTCGTGAGACATAATATAAATTTGCAAAAAGGGTACCATAGTTTTTTCGTATACCCGAATCTTTTTATTAATTACTAACCAAATTATCAAAATCTAAAATTTTCTTATTATTATGTAGTATATTTGCTTGACATTACAAAGTCTCTATAATTGTATAGCTATTACGATTTTTAGTATGAATGTGAAGCTATAATCTGCCTCACACGACCATACACATGACGTTGAAGTAACGGCTACCCTACCTTTTAGGATTTATCTATTAACTTTCAAGCGATTCTCATCTCTCTCTTTCTTTCTCTCTCTCTCTCTCTCCATCTATCCAGCCCACGTCGTCCACTGCTAGACATAGACCTTTTCCAAGGTTCACCACAACAACCGGTCTTGCGATTCTCATAACATCAGCAAAACATTATTAATTTATATCAATAGTTTGAACACATCAAAACAAGTGACAAAGCGTATTCACTATCTATCTAACTGTATTAATAAAGAATAAGGAAATGTAAGCGCTCATATTAAAAGCCAGTTAAGTATTTCGGTCTGGCTGCGGTCCAATGCCACTGTTCACAAGTCAACCCACTCGTATAATCCGGGTAAGTAACGAGCATTTTCTCCAGCACGAGAAGCTTTGTTTAGAGAGCTTAGTAAAAATTTCACACAAAAGTAAATCAGTTTTTTTTTTTGCACAACTAAAAAAAAAAATCACCTTGCTCTGTTGTTACTAGTTTAACTATGATTAAACAAACTCATAGCCCAAGTGATGCCAATTTGAATATGCGAATATCGCTACCTTGGGGCATAATGTAATATTTTCAGTTGCATTGGAATAAAATTATAATTGGGAACTTAATAGAAATCAACCCAGCGTTTCAACTTCAATAACTAAAATTTTCTCGTACAAGACAACAATTATACAAAATAGGTACATACACAAAGAAGTTAAATATACAAGAGATAGAAGAGGCCGCGATCGTAAACATGTGTAATTAATAGCAGGAAGATATTACTAATAGTATCATATTAGATCTTCTATCCTAGTCGAGCTTAATACAAAATACTATACGATCAAAAATAAGCAAGTATCACAAGGTACTTAGTCAATTTTTTTCATACAAAATTGAATATGAAAACTGCTTAAGTAAATAAAATCAATTAGTTATCGTCTCTTTTTTTATGTTTTTAAAAAATTCTATTAAAATTACGTTGATGTTACTTCCTGAGAAAGCGAAAAACGCGATAGTAAAAGAAAAAAATATTTGTATGTAGTTGATAATAGATGGCAGCACATATTTTGTCAAGTTAACATTAAAAAAAGAAGTATGGAGTATGCTTTGAGATTTTAATTTAAATCAATAAGACATGCATTTACTGTCTCTTGTATATTCATTATTGTATAATGACAATCGCGCTTAAAGAGAAGTCAAGTCCCCAGTCGAACCTGACACGTACTTTGGCGTTAAGTTAGTTTCAAGTTTGTAAAAAGTAATTGCAGCAGATAGGTGCATGTTTTATATTGTTGATCCTTAGTGAGTTGAAATTTAGTTTCTATTTAATTTTTTTATTGCTAGACAAACCCGACCCGCTTTGTTGGCCGATCTTTGATTTGACTTTGATTCGATCGCTACCAAATGTCATAAATGGCGGCTAGGACAATTTGAAGACTTCCTGAAAATCTCATCGAAATCAGTTCAGTCGTTTCGGAATATATAGAGAACATACATAAATCGACTTTTATAGATATAGATACTTTGAGTCCCACGCAGACAGTGCTTTAAAGAGCCTAGCATGGACGCATTGTGTTTTTTGTTCATTTTTTACTTCTACTTTGAACAACTATTTAAATTTATTACGTTTTTATGAAAATATCTTCAGGGAAAATGTACGCGAGAATTCGTTTAAGCCAGTTAAATCACTTACTCTGGCCGGACTCCAGCGCTATCATCTCGCTCGACGATGGGAAGCAAGAGGCCTATTTACTTGGATAATCATGGTAATGAGGGCTTCGCGGACGGAAAAACCCTTTTACTGCGAAACCTAGCTTCGTTCTTTTGTGTTAGTCCATAAATAAAATTGTCAAAGGAAATGCTGAGAAAGTTATTTATTGGTCGGTAATATTTTGTGGACAATTTCAAATTAGTTTCAATACCTATATAAATTCAGAGTATATTTCAGAACCTATTTAAATTCATTTATAACGGTTTCCAAGTAAAGTTAAAGCTCTCGTCTATTTTTGTATCTGTGGGTTTTAATTAATTTCATAATACTGCATTTTTTTTTGTTATTCTTTAGATGAGCGGACGAGTTTACAGCCCACTTCACGTTAAGTGGTTACTGGAGTCCATAGACATCTACAACGTAAATGGCCACCCACCTTGAGATATAAATTCTAGGTCTCAAGTATAGTTACAACGGCTGCCCCAGCCTTCAAAACGAAACGCATTACTGCTTCACGGCAGAAATAGGCAGGGTGGTGGTACATATCCGTGCAGACTCACAAGAGGTACTACCACCAGTCTACCTTATGTTTCAAGATGAAGGCGTTGTGATGCCTTTAGTTAAATTAATCTTGATGAAGAATTATATCGTAATGGACCATCTGCCTCTCAGGAAAATGATTGTTTTGAATGCTAATTGAAGACGTATCAGCAGAAAAGCTTATTCATCGCAGAGATTCTAGGGCTGCGACCAGACGAACACTTATGAATCCATTTGTAAACGATACACTGCTCGCTTGATTAATGAATCAAATGGGCAACTGTTGATCTTAATGTATTGTAATTTTATCGGATTTTATTATAGGTTTACGGTTCAATGTATAAAAATTACGACAGAATTAATATTTTTCTCAAAAATGTAATGGTTTCGATACATTAATTTTTTTAAGAAACATCACGAAGGGTTTCAGCCTTTTATTATTATAATAGTATTCGTATTTCATTGTAACTTTAGTGATGATTTTAATGCAGCTTTTTTTTAATAATCTTGAAGACTTAAAATTGATCTGGGTATCTATGTTTTGCAGCATCTTCAGTGGTAATAACACATAATTTTTCAAAAATCAAATATCAATAAAAAAATATACCTATTTGAGAAATTATGAACAATTTTGGTATGAATATTTTTATGTAATTAAATTTGTCTCAATATTAAGTAGGTAGAGTTACACAAGCTTTAAATGAAGAAAACCATTTTTATCATCGAAAACAAATACATATTTCACTTTCTTCTCCATTCTAAAGTAGAAATTACACTTTACTTGTTTATCTGAAAATAGGAACCGTACTTTCCGAAATACGATGAAGCTCATTGTGACAATTGGACCGACAAAAACCCAAATCCAGTAAACAAAGACCTCTAATTTCCTTTCACCGTTTATGCTGCCAATAGCCGTTTCATAAATCATTAAACAGACGCAGACCATGTAAGCCTGGTTTGACAAACAATAAGGGTATTCGAACACCTCTAGTGTATTTTCCATCGGTTTGTCTAAAAGTTCGTGTGATAAACTCTTAATGCGGTGCCATAAGGTCCTAAATGTGCTTTTGTGAATAATAGAAGTGGCACAGATGTTTTTGTCGTCATACATGTCTGTTAACGCGAACCCTGATTGATGATTCATGACTGTTTACAAAGCGAGCCATTGGCGTTGAATTTTGGCGTGTAACAGGACGGGAGATTAACTTTATGGGATATCTCAAGCGTCTGATTATCAAAATTTGACTGTTTTACGATCTTTCTTTTTAACAAAAAAAGAATAGGTTACGATTTTAATAAACTACGTATTTTGAATTAGCAGTGTTCACCCAATTATCGTAATGGTCGATTTACGCTAATTGCTTAATGATAACACAAGATTTAAATAATAATGTCACATTTTCTCTTTTTCTTTGTTATAGACATTTAAAAAAAAAAAACACTAATTGCTTCCACATTTTTTATTCACAGCACTAAAGCTCATCAAACATTGCCACAAAATACAAAATCTGTTAAAGAACAGACGGAGAAAATGGTACTTATATATTTGGTAGAGAAATTTATATTTAGATAACAAACATTATGAACTATATATCGAAGCGTTCTATTCTAAAAAGTTTTAGATTTATTTTATTAGCTGTGCAAAATCCACGACCGTGGCTTTTGCTTTTCAATACTATGAACACTTGGTTAATTAATATTGATAGTTGGACTGTCTACAGTATTTAGAAGTCAAGAGAATTGCTTTTTTTTTTCTACCTAAGCTGGTAGCCTTGAGAGGCTATTCCAGCGTAACCTTAACTAGTAGGTGAGCTCACGGGGCTCAATCCTGACGACGTTGCTGACACGAACCCTAGCAAGAGCCGTGCTTCGCAGAATCTACCACCGGACCGGAAACGCGACCCACTGAGAAGATCCAGCGAGAAACTCAGTGGGCTGTGTCTGAGGGGGAGAATTGCAAAGTTATGTATAAGTACAGACCGCGCACTGGCAACACAACTCCGTTGAATGTTGGTTGCAGTTCTGTGGTCGACCTTCTCGATAATTTAATTAAATTATTATTTGTTACAAATGAGTCGTCTATTATCAAAGGTGGCAATCTGTGCATTTGGACAAAAAAATGTTATTAATATGTCAATACAGATTGATTTGAATATAATCGTCTCCTTCAAAGAATACGGTTCAAAACCTGCATTAAATAAAGGTTAATACATAACCTGTTATTTATCTAAGATGTCGTTCAGAAGAGTTTTGTGACTGCCAATGGAATACAAAGTCAATAATTCGTTTTTCTGATTTACCAATAATTGTCCAAAAGTCACATTGCCGGCTTTGATAATAGTCGACTCAAATATTTATTTGAATATTAAAACCAGAGATCATCGATGATAATGGACTAGCCGTTGTGAACCAAGCCAGTTTTAAATCATGGTTCTTTGTTACTGTATTCCCTTTAAGTCTCCGTGCGCAATAATAACTAGCTTTGTTATAATTGCAACAGCTTACCATCCAATTTTAGAAAAGTGATGGTTTCTAACAATGCTAGTAAAAGAAGCTCCTTAATATCTAATATATTTTCTATTTTATGTAGTAATTTTTTAAGAATAAAACTAATAAGTTACAAAAATTTAATATTTGCCGCTTGCACGAAATAAGAAACGCAAAATTTTAATAGTTACATAGTTTAACATTCTGTTATTGGTATTTATATATTTTTTATTTTTATTTTTTCTATCGTTAAGCGGTTATTGTCAATTCGATGATTTCCTGGAAGAGAGCGTTGTTAACGATAAGACCGCCAATTGTACATTCGTTTTTAATGTTTGCAAAATTTTTATATTGGTGTAAAATAAAACATACTAAGACAGAGCAAACTGGAGGAAGAGTAATAAGGAAAGCTGACTCCACCATCATGTGAGATAAATAGGAAAAGAGAGAGAGAGTGTGTAAAATAAAGCACGCTCTCCTCATTCTTATCATGACGTAACCTCATTATAACGAATATTAAAAAGATTTGTCATAAGTTACGAAGACATGATGACGATAGATAAAACTCAAAGTCAGAACACTGTACGCAAGACTTCATTGCATTAGCTTAATAAACTCGACTTACCTGCCAATAAATCTTGTTAGGCGCCTCAATAGGATACCACAAAGAGCCGACGGGCTCGTGCCTGCAGGGTAATTACCTGGTCTGGCCGCTAATTCCTGCCTATTACACGTCACGTTCACATTGACAACTTTGTTTGAGAGGTAGAGATTATACTAGTATAGCGAAGAGTTTAGAGGAGCGTTTGGTACTTACGTATTAACGCCACCGCGGCAAAAATTCGGTTAAACTTTCCTTTGGGGGGGGGGTAAGGGTTTACTCTCTGCATCATTCCCACCCCGCGGAATCCCATGGTTATGAAGATATTCACGGAAGATATCCACTGCTCTCCCTCCACGCCTCCGGTTCTTTATATACACTCTAGGGGTAGGGCAGACAAGACCAGGTGGAAAGTGGGGTGCTCTGATTCGCTTTTCCATATTTCTCGAGTTGTCCACACTTGCTTACCATTAAATTTTTGCCGTGGTGGCGTTAATACGTAAGTACCGAGTGTTTTATATTAATAATAAATCTTGTAATTTATGTCATGCTAGCTTTCAAATAAAAATTTTGATTGGAATTTTTNCACTTGCTTACCATTAAATTTTTGCCGTGGTGGCGTTAATACGTAAGTACCGAGTGTTTTATATTAATAATAAATCTTGTAATTTATGTCATGCTAGCTTTCAAATAAAAATTTTGATTGGAATTTTTTTTTCACATCTGCATAATTCTTCTGTACGTGTATTAGTAATTATAGTCCTCCTAAAGGGATTTCATGCTCATGCGAACCCTTATTTTCTTGATATTCTTGTACGCTTCTGAGACTTGGACCCTCAAGGCCCGTACCCGATCGAGAATTGACGCACTTGAAATGCGGTGTTGGCGCAAAATGTTGGGCATACCTTGGACGGAGCGTCAAACAAATGTGTCAATTCTCTCGGAGCTAAACGTCAAGACCCGTCTATCTACAATCTGTATGCAGTGTCTCCTCGAGTACTTCGGACACGTGACCCGACGAAATCCTGACAACTTGGAAAAACTAATAGTTGTAGGTCACGTGGAAGGAAAGAGAAATCGAGGAAAATCGCTAACCAGGTGGACGGACATTATAAAGGAGGCCACAAACACCAGCGTCTCGGGCGTCATTAAGCATCTGCCAAATACAGGCAACGTTGGAGGAAGCTAGTGCAGGTGGTCACGGCCCTCAGTAATGAGGAAGCGACGGAAGAAAGAAGAAAAAAGAAAAGAAGAAACCGGATTGACCGATTTCATTTTCATTAATTTATTCTCTTTTTTAATATGAAAATTTTACTGATGCACCACTAATGTGCTATAATAATTATGTATGTAGGGTCATAATCTAAATTGCCTTGTATCTTTTGCTGACGTTTGACGTTAAGGCGTATTATGAGCACGCACGGGATGATACCGCGATCATGCAGCGAACTAGTCTAAGTTGTAATAAAATAAAATAAAGACCAGACAGACAATTGGAGTATGTGTCTTGAGATGGGGTGGGTGACCGTATTAATTTATAATAACAATAATTTCAATTAATATAATATCAAGTAATAATAATTAAAGATAAAGTAGTTAATACCAAGATAGTACTTAATACTACGTAAACAGTGAGCCGTATATAAAAAAATGTAATTGTTCTCTTAATTCCCTTTCAATACAGTAAAGTTTACTACCTCCTTTGTTCTCGCAAGCAAATTTAATATTATTGACTAACGTAATCGCATGCCTCTGTTTCATTTATTTTATACTCGTTGACAGCCTTGAGTAGGCTACGATTGTACGAGCGTAGCGGAGATGGTAGCGGCGCTTTTTAATGAGATATATATATATATATATATTTTTTTTGTGTCTTTAAAGGCAGTCAAGAAACAACTTGTAACGTCTAATAGTCCCTGAAAAAGTAAAAGGAAAACGTCCTAGAGGCCGGAGCCCCAAACGTTGGTCCGACCATATCTCCGAGCAAACCAGCGGACCACTTAGCGCTGCACTACACCAGGCAACTGACCGGAACCGATGGAGGCCGGCAGTCGACAAGCTGTAACGGAGTCACGATCCTCAGCAATGAGGGAGCGATGGAGAAGAAGAAGAAAGAAAGGCAGACAAAATACGATTTTCCTAATGGCGAGTGGTCGCTGTTGCTTATGGACATCACGAATGCTAGTGACGGTTACAAGACTCTTTTGAAATAGTATGGATCGTACTTCTCAAAAAATATCAAATAGGGGAAATGATTTTAAAGCAAATTCTCCAAAACCACCACTACTGTCTGTCTGCTGCCTACTGTCTTATTCAATTTCCTTTTTATTAGTTAGACCATTGAAATCAAAATAGTTGATGGAATTATACACGTTATATAGTTTTAATGCTGTCTTTAACATTGGCGGCAGAAAAGAAAACACGAATATGTTATTAAAAAAATAATTGTTAATGAACACAAAAAGAAAAGTCGGTCTTAAACGTAAAATTAAACAGAAACAACGTTTGTGCATATTTATGTTTAATTCGGAGGCTAATGAATGAAGTAACGTTGAACGCGTAAGGATAATGAATGAATTAAAACGAGGTTAATACGGGTTGAACCCTAAATGTGATTTCATGCGAGCATTACAGGGTTCGTTAGACATTTATTACGCTTTGTGAAGACCCTCGTTCTTATCTTATCCTGATTAAATGCAGCGTAACCTCACTCGTTTATGGCCGGGAAGGCCTCATGGCTAATGCGATGTTGAATCCCCACCAAACGTGAACTTTACTGCCCACCGCGCATCATTGGACCGTATTTTCAACGTAGAATCGAACAACGCTTATTTTTACAAATTTACCGCACGATATAAAATATACCGATACCGATATATATAACTTTACTGAGACCTTAGAACTTATATCTCAAGGTGTGTAGCGCATTTACGTTGTAGATATCTATGAGTTCCAGTAACCACCTAACAGCAGGTGGGCTGTGAGCTCGTCTACATACCTAGGCAATAAAAAAAAAAAAGTACTGGTGGTGCTCCGGTAGTCGAAATTCGACTATAATTAACTGAAATTATAAGTTTGTATACTATTAAGATTCTATTGTCAATATACATCTATAATCCCAGATTTCACCAAGGCTACACTTTAGACAAATATTATTGAAGACAAACAATATTGAATCTATTCTCAATTTGACCACAGACTATAAGCAATAAGAAAAGTTTGACAATAAACAAATAGTATGCAGGCGATACACACTTTAAATACATGGTAGTGTGTGTAATGTTTTCTTTTATTGATTTAATGTATTTTGTATGCATAATGTAAAAAAAATATTAAATTCTGCACTCCTTCTCTATATTCTCTATAAGTGTGGGAAATATCATACTCCTCCATCAGCACAATTTTCGTAAAAAGGGGTACAATTTTTGCTTCACATATTAATATACAGATAAAACTTGACGTCATACGTGGTGACATATTCGAGAAGGTTATGACTGACAGTAGACTACATACAACACACAACGACTATCCTCGTGTGATTTAATTAGTGGTGATTTGATGAGTTTTTATTTATTTTATTTAATATTTATTGGCATTAATTCAGAAAGTATTTGATTAATAATAATTTCAATTTTATTATGGTTCTGAATATATAGACTATTATTATTTTGTAACAAAATAATATAACTTCTACGGTTCGATGTTAGTTAGTAAGTTATGAAATCCAACATATTAAGCATGAAATGAATAAAAATAGCTTAGTGTCTATTAAAGTGTAGTATTTATGTAATTTATTACGTAAGCTCGCAATGAACAATGTACAAAACTTTTGGGGTCAACGGCCGTAGCTATATCTACGTATGTTGTGGGTATATGTTCCTCGTTTGAGTAAACAATAGGAACGCTTAGTTTGGCAAATGAATGTGTTTATGATTTTATTAACACATTTTTATTTTTACCGCTTATTTACGTTGTTACCCTAGCAAGCAGCAATAACTCAATGATAAATCAATATAACTATTAATGAACTATCAATCGTGAGCACCGTTGACCCTTGAACGCTACCTTGTTATGTACCTACATCAGAAGATGCTCTATCAAAATATTTCCTTTATTCTTCTTTCTACATCAACATCATCAACATCTGCGGCAACACTTCTATCTAAAATAGCAGTTCAACTTTGGCCTACAAATTTTGAAATCTACCGCCAATTTGCCCGGGACCCCCGCGATCAACTAAACGCGACACCTAGTGCTACGCGTTGCGGCAGTTTGTGCAGCACTTACAAAAAGTCAGTCGTGACATAGTTGGTGGTGAGTCCGTATTTCTTTAAAACTTTTACATTTCAATAAAACTAAGCTATCGTCCAATGACATAGGGAAACACAGTACAATAGTCACGTCACTTTAAAAGAAAAATTGAAAACTTTTTTTTGAAGTCGTCGTTGCCTAAAGGATAAGACATCCGGTGCATTCGTATCTAGCGATGCACCGGTGTTCCAATCCCACAGGCAGGTACCAATTTTTCTAATGAAATACGTAATTAACAAATGTTCACGATTGACTTCCACGCTGAAGGAATAACATCGTGTAATAAAAATCAAACCCGCAAAATTATAATTTGCGTAATTACTGGTGGTATGGCCTCTTGTGAGTGCGCACGGGTAGGTACCACCGCCTCGCCAATCTCTGCCGTGAAGCAGTAATGCGTTTCGGTTTGAAGGGTGCGGCAGCCGTTGTGACTATACTGAGACCTTAGAACTTATATCTCAAGGTGTGTGGCTCATTTACGTTGTAGATGTCTATGGGCTCCAGTAATCACTTAACATCAGGTGGGCTGCGAGCTCGTCCACACCCCTAAGAAAAAAAAACCTATACTATTGCAACTGGCGAGCTTATCCCACCTTGTTGACGTCTACGTCGAAGCCGTCGCTTGCGAAGAAGGGCTCGGCGATTAAATTAACCCACAAACACAGCCCACTAAGTTTCTCGCCGGATCTTCTCAGTGGATCGCGTTTCCCATCCGGTAGTAGATTCTGCGAAACACGGCTCTTGCTAGGGTTCGTGTTAGCAACAACGTCGGGCTTCAGCCCCGCGAGCTCACCTACAAGTTCGGTGAATCTAGAATAACCCCTCGAGGTTACTAGAATAGGTAGGAAAAAAAACAAAAACAAAAAAACATCTCCAATGCTTAGGTACGTTATTTCCAACAAAATTAAATAAAATTTTGTATCTCTAATCTGTATGTGTAATCTTTATGTTTGAAAATGATTTTCATATAAAAAAAAATAAAACGAACATAATTTATATTGAGACTGAAATCGAAAAATTTATTCTTGAAGAACACAATTATCTTTTCGTTTACGGTGCCACCGATGCTCCTTTATTAAAGTTTATCTCACGATCACATCAAATACTACGAACTTAATAGCTCCTTTGATATACGGCTCTCTTATTAATTGGGTATCAATTCCAAACATCCTTTGAGGTATCAATACACTATAAAGCACACCGTATCTCGGAGAACCTACTCACTCCGGCTTTTGATGTAATATGTATTAAAATTTACGTTATACAATATACTGTGAGCGTCTTACCGTATTAATAACTATACTCCCTCGTGTATTACATATTTGTTCATTTAGGTATTTATATATTTGCTTGCTAAATTCTTATATATCAGAATTAAGCACTCTAATGTGTATTTGTGACACATATAAGTCGTCGTGACCTAAAGGATAACATGTCCGATGCATTCGTATGTAGCGATGCACCGGTGTTCGAATCCCGCAGCGGGTATCAATTTTTCTAATAAAATACGTACTCAACAAATGTTCACGATTGACTTCCACGGTGAAGGAATAACATCGCGTAATAAAAACAAAACCCGCAAAAATTACAATTTGCGTAATTACTGGTGGTAGGACCTCATGTGAGTCCGCACGGGTAGGTACCACCACCCCGCTTATTTCCGCCGTGAAGCAGTAATGCGTTTCGGTTCGAAGGGTGGGGTAGCCGTTGTAAATATACTGAGACCTTAGAACTTATATCTCAAGGTGTGTGGCGCATTTATACGTTGTAAATGTCTATGGGTTCCAGTAACCACTTAACACCAGGCGGGCTGTGAGCTCATCCATCCATCTAAGCAATAAAAAAAAGAAACACTACTGTTGTAATGTTAATAGAATCACTTTGGATTAAAAAACTTATAAGTACAGTGCGATACTTTCTCGACACTCGACCGCGTTTATTTCTAACTATTTCTATGTCCATAGCGATAACACTTCACACATAATAGAGGGCGCTGTTTACCGTCTGACTACTCGACGGTTGGTGAAATGTATAAATTACAACTACCAAGGAATTAAAAAAAAAAACGGCTTACGTGAACGCAATCTAGTATCCAAAAGTCGTCGTGGCCTAAAGGATAAGACGTCCGGTGCATTCGTGTTGAGCGATGCAACGGTGTTCGAATCCCGCAGGCGGGTACCAATTTTCCTAATGAAATACGTACTTAACAATTGTTCACGAGTGACTTCCCCGGTGAAGGAATAACATCGTGTAATAAAAATCAAACCCGCAAAATTATAATTTGCGTAATTACTGGTGGTGAGTCTTGTGAGTCCGCACGGGTAGGTACCACCGCCCCGCCTATTTCTGCCGTGAAGCAGTAATGCGTTTCGGTTCGAAGGGTGGGGTAGCCGTTGTAACTATACTGAGACCTTAGAACTTATATCTCAAGGTGTGTGGCGCATTTATACGTTGTAAATGTCTATGGGTTCCAGTAACCACTTAACACCAGGCGGGCTGTGAGCTCATCCACACTTCTAGACAATAAAAATAAAAAAAAAGTATTCACACACCATTGGAGTTAGAAAGGAATATAGTGTACATGAGAGGAAATATCATACTTAGGTATACTATTAGTAATAGAAACTGCTACTACTTCATTCATTGGTAGTCATTTCTCCTATAAATACGGTCATAGTCAGACTTTATGTTGAAATAATAAAAAACAATTATAAAAATAATAATAGACAAAAACAGTCATTAATCACAAACCGCTAGGCTAACATCCCCGCCCGTCAATGCAAACAGAGGGCTATCGTCAGGTCGTGCCCCGTGAGGCTCGTCACACACCGTACAACAACTTTATTGACCTAGTAGCACATAAATACATAAATAGAGATCATAAACATACGAATATCCGTAATAATATTAGTGTATTCAATAAAAAAAACCGGAATTTGCGGGTTTAGAATAATTGGAATATAGGTGACCCGTCTATAGCACGGTGGATACGTTCCTATAACGTTCCGTGTTGTTCGACCGTGTTATATGAGACTAGAAGCCAGTACAAAAAGAGCAATTTTTCAGAATGACACTACTCAACTACGCATGTAGGCATTTTTTTACATATTACATATAAAAAAATTGCAGTAATATTTCGATTAATCCCATATATTCTGTTATTTATAGGGCATCATGACATTTTTTATACATATATAATTATCATTATCGTGATGTAGAGGTACCGTGTCGTTGAATGTGAAGATGCATGTGACTAGGAGAGGGAGACCTCTACCTTGCACTACCATTTCCACACATCTTCCCAGAAGTCGACTGAAGAAGACATGGATGGAATGGATGGATGTGAATGACGATATGAGAAAAAGCGGAGTAAGTGCTGAGATGACGGCTGATAGAAGAAAACGGAATAGAAAAATTCGCTGTGCCGACCCTACCTAGTGGGATAAGGTGGAGACAAAGAACAGAGGGGGTGAGAAAGTTCCGTGTTAAAAGAAGGTTTTGCGATTTTTTTTCTTTTCGTGTTAGAGTGGAACAGTGTTGTAAAATACCGTGTACCTAGAAGGATCACCTATATTGCTTTATGTTAAACCCTTTTTATACACGGGGTCAACAGTATTAATAAAGGTTTCAAACTGCAAAATGCTCGAAACAAATAATATAACCGACGCTTGTGTCCCTGTTTTATTAATGGATTAGTATGCGTGTAGCCACATGTGAAACACGCCACCTCTGTGAGTAAAGCTAAAACTTAGTGTGGAGCGACGAGGTAAGAGCAGCGATTTATGGTGAAATTCTGTAATGAAAAAAACGACAGCATAAGACACCCTTGTATGCGCGATGTATAAAATTAAACAGGAAATGTTCTAAAATATTAATAAGTTACTTACGAATTTGTTGGTACAGTTTTAATAAAGCGGCTTCCGTGACCGAATTCCTTGAACCACAATGCGTTACTGTGATAATGGCTTATCTCGAAAAGTTTCTTTCTGCTAGGCGTATTTCTATTGCTGTACTTTAAGCATACATGAGCCGTGTCGCAGTCAACAAGTATTAAAAGTACGTTTTATATAATTTAGGTGTTAATTGCTATAAGTTCTTTTTTTGGGCTTAGGGCCGAAACTCTTGCGGGGCTCCCGCGGCGACATGTGGGGCTCAGTCGCCGAAGTGGAGTACACGAAGGCCCATCAGAAAAGCCTTACCTACCTAAAAGATTGACCAGTGAAGGGAATAATTCTTACTTATTTTTCTCTATTTAATGAATAAACCTTAATTCAGTGATTATGTAATGAGTTCTTAATTAAAAAAAAAACCACATTTAGTAAAACATTAAAGTGTCTAGAATAAGTATACGTTTAGTAATTGTTAGAAATTATTTTAAGTTAAAATGTAACAAAAGTAATGCTGGTGGATAATCGTAACAAATCTAAAACTGATAAACTGTTTGAAAATGAACTGTGATCGTGTCCCATCCAAAACCAGTGAATATCCAGTAATTACAGCGAATCTGCGAAAGTGGATCATTCCCACCTTTGTGGCTGCGGACTTAATTTTCCTCTCTGACTTTTAATTTAAATTCAAAATGGGGTTCCTTTTTCATGTTCTGAGTGCTATTATTAATATGCCACGTAAAATTGAGAATTTAGGATTTATTTTTCATATTTTGTGTGCATTATGGGGTAGAAAATGCCGTAAGGCATAACAGGAGTTGAATGAGGCTTTGACTACGACTACCGCATCTATTATAATAATAATAATAATAATAATAATGTTTTTATTGCAAGTAACCATGACTCATATAAATTGTTAATAAGACTTAGACCTATGTTAGTAGTTATATTTACATCACAATGAATTACTGTCGTAACATCCCATGGGAGATGGCACCACAGCGACCCATGTATACACAGTCCAGCCTGCTTGCGATCATGCTCAGGATGCTGTTGGAGCTGGCCCTCACTCTGCTTACCAGAGATGCACACCTCTTACGCATGGTAGCGTAAAAACAATCTATGTGCGCGTCTGCAAACATCCCTGATGCGCTACAAAAGCGGGGCAGCACCACCAGCACCCTAAACGCGTTATTATATTGAACACGGAGAGCGTTGTACGATTTTGAGTATATCCAGCCCACAAGCTGCACGTGTAAAAGTTAGTACAGTTTATAGAATTATAGAATAATTAATAATAGTTTATAGAATTCCGATAATCACTTAACTTGTGTTCATCGTAGTAGTAAAAGATACACTAATTTAGTCAACACGAATATTTCTAACATCTAAATATATATTAATACGTGAAACAAAAACTTTGTATCCCTTTTCACGAAAATTGCGCGGACGGAGGAGTATGAAATTTTCCACACTTATAGAGAATATAGAGGAGAAGTGCACAATGCTAATATTTTTTGAAAATAATTCATAAAAGATACAATAAATCAATAAAGAAAATATTACACACACTACATACCATGTATTTGACGCACACACGCATGCATACAATTTATTGTCAAACTTTCGTTCTTGGCGTCTGTTGTCAAATTGAGATTAAATATTGTTGTTTGTCTTTGTTAATATTTTTTGTAGTGTAGTCTTAGCGAAATTTGTGATTATAGAAGTATAAAATACAATCATAATAGTGTACAAACTTACAATTCCAATTAATTATAGTCGAATTTCGACTACTGCGGGACCTCTAGTTTAAATTAATCCTTGACCAAGAAAACTGTAAAGTATCCGAAACGTCAGAAATAATATTATGACAGAAAAACACAATATTTAACCATTAAAGTAGGTAATTCCAATTACGTCTACAATTCGATAAAGCCGAAAAAAGTGTAGGTGTTTGATAATATTATATATAATCAATGATCTTTTTCTAACAACAAAAGTTTGCCTGCATAATTTTTGTTTTAAAAATTATTTGTTTATTTGTTCCTTTTTAGTTTACCATGAGATATCTTTCTCAAGTCGTTATATCAACAACAAAATGAAACTGCAGGAATGTCTGGTGTATTAAGATTCACGAAGCTATTTCGTTGGATTCGTAATGTGAGATTGTAAATTATGTCAACATTGAATTTTAAGTGATAAGTACGATAGTATCTTTTTTTTAAAGTATAAACAGTGTACATGCATTCGTATCTTGCGATGCACCATTGTTCGAATCCCGCAGACGAGTACCAATTTTTCTAATGAAATACGTACTCACCAAATGTTCACGATTGACTTCCACGGTGAAGGAATAACATCGTGTAATAAAAATGAAACCCGCAAAATTATAATTTGCGTAATTACTGGTGGTAGGACCTTTTATGAGTCCGCACGAGTAGGTACCACCGCCCTGCCTATTTCTGCCGTGAAGCAGTAATGAGTTCCGGTTTGAAGGGTGGGGCAGCCCTTGTAACTATACTAAGACCTTAGAACTTATATCTCAAGGTGGGTGGCGCATTTACGTTGTAGATGTCTATGGGCTCCAGTAACCACTTAACACCAGGTGGGCTGAGAGCTCATCCATATAAGAAATAAATAAATATTGGATTTCAGTTAGACTGAAACAAAATCATTGTGTGAAAATATATACTGTACCTATTTATCTATACTAATGTATAATGTATGTGGTTTTTACGGATGTTCAGTTATAACTACTGAACCATGCGTCCGATTGACTTGAAACTTGGTATACATGTAGAAAATACATTTACTTAATGGATAGGCTAATATTTATATGAGTGTTGGACTCTCTACACCAGTTGCGTGGGCGTTAATGATGAGAATCCTTGTGGGGGTGAGAAATAATAATGTTAATTTTAAATGCCCAGCGAAGCGGACGGGTACAGCTAGTATATAATATAGGTATATCACAAAAATATGTAACAAACGCGATATGACAAAAGATGCGACACAATGCGGTCGACTGTACCACGATATCCTGTTGTACATATCACATTGAACAAGGTTGTTCAACTGAGAATTTATTTATTCATTAATTTAACACTTCAGAATGTATCAGCCGGAACCGGGACATTGCGGGCCTCGTTTATCTTAACCGTGGGAAGCATTTTGAATACGCTTTTATTAGCTTCAGACGTATGTATGTAACGGAATCTTTAAACACGATTTTGACCCCCTTCAAAATGTCGGATTAACTCGAAAATTGGAATACTTATTAAGGACCGATGACAATTCAATATTAAAAAATAAATAAAAAAATATTGAAATTTTAACTAAAACAAAAAAAATAGAAAATAAATTTTAATAAATGCTTTTTTTACAATGAAATAATTTTTTCTTACATTATTTTTAATTCAAATTTATCAAAATTTATTTTCAATTCTTTAGTTGGATTTTCTAAGCATATTTTGTTAGTTTTTTTAAACTATTATTTATTTGACATATAATTCGCGCACCAACAAGAAAACGAAATATGCACTGCTCTTGCAATACTTCCGTTCACACATCTTAAGTTCATTATTAGGTAAATAAAATAAAATGACCTATGTTTTATCTTATACTGGTAAGGTCTTCTTCTTCTTCTTAGTCGATTACTTCATTGCTGAAGGTCGTGTCCTTGAAAGCCCTTCGTGGCTCTTTGTACCCTCAGCTTCCATTTGCTTCGGAAATTATTATTTATTTATTTATTATTACATTAGAAATGTTTATTTAGAATTTTCATTTCTAAGGTGGGTCGAAGACTTGTGTGGCGAGAAAATAATACAAAAATTATTCTTACGACAGAAGAGACCGGTTAAAGTCGGAAATTACGTGTTTATAATCGCTCCGCCCATTAATTAGGGAACATAAGTAATGTTGAGAGTGATGAAGAATCAAATAATTAATACGTGCGTTCAAAAAAACGAATTTCAGAAATTAAATTTGGGGTTGACACCCCTAAATACAAGTACTCCCTAGACTCAAGCTTCCTTTCTAAAGATTATTATTTAATAATTTTCTTGCGAAAAGAAAAATATAGAACGGGTCCGCTTGAACTCTTGGCTGGATTGGCAAACTCAATTTGCGGGGACGACGTTCAAATTTAATTGTAAATATTGTTATTTATTCCCCTTCTTTAAACAGTTACATGAGCTTTTAATTTAAATGCAGGATGTAAAGAAATCTAAAGCTGAATGTAAAAGAAAAGTAATTAAGAAATGAAAAGTAATAAATTATTAATAATACTATAAAACTTTATACATACATAAAATTATTTAATTGTAGTTTTATTAAATTTACGTAGCGTAAAGCGTTCCTTTGAGGCCGTTGACCCTGGGCGCAAGCTTATTTTTAATTACATTGCATATAATACGTATGATTTTTGGGTATAATTCAAATACTCCGTCTATAAATGCGATTTGTTTCAATTTTTCAGTCTGGACCTAGAATAGCCAGTAAGTAAGAGGCATCAAACTAATTAATATTTCAACATTTCGGATACACGACATCTATAGGGTCCATTAATCGCTTTCAATCAGACGGACGCTGAGTCGTCTACAGATTTTAGACTATGAATGTACATCGATTTCATAAGCTTGCTTATAATTTAACAATGTATATGGATTCATAGCCCGTGCGTCGAATGTTTAAGATTAGAAAAGTTGACAACCACTAGACCATCGGCTCTCAAACTATTTAAATACTAACCGATACTAACTGATGGACAATAATTATTGGATATGCGTGGATTTTATAAGATTCACTCTTTTTGGATTCTTTTCTATAAATTCACAGATCTCTGCAAACCCAGAACGGTTCCTAACGATCAATATCATATTAATAGACACTGTATTAGTGTCAATTACCATTGTATACCCATTGTATTCAATCGAATAAACCAGAAATATCCATTTTACATTATGATAAAAACATATTCTGAAATGAGAAATTATTTTCTATGCGTAAGTTTGTGACATGGAATTTTTATTTCACAAAACGCCTTGGAATAAACACTTCACGTGAAATACAATGTGAAGTTTTCGCGATGTAGCTTCACTCCGCGCTCAGTTCTTGGAAGCGCACAGCGATAAGTTGCAAAATTGTTAACAACGAATTCACAGTATTCAAGTTTGCAAGTGCAATGTGTTTCACGTCAAGGATTCTGTTTTGCTTCAGCTTTCGTATAGTTTCCATTATGTTAAAAGTTAGCGTCTATATATGCCGTCGCACTGACAATCGGTGGGGTACAACAGTACTGGAGTGGAGACCTCGTTCTGGACGTCGTAACGAGGGTAGACAATCAATGAGGTGAACAACCTGGTCAAAATAGCAGGTAAGGACTGGATGCGAAAGGCAAGAGACCTATACTCACCATTGGGTGGACGCAGGTTGAAGAAGAATCTCTACCATTCTGCTGTATACAGCCCGATCAACACTAGGTATAAGCGAACAGTTCTCGATAACCAGCATTCTGGTAATTACAAAAAAAAAAATATAGTTAGTGACTAAAGTGATGAACAGTGATTCGGCGGACTGAATTCTCTTCCATATACTTTGAGAATTTATTGTATGTCCGAATTTTAATGCCAAAACAATGAGAATTTCCGTTTTGGTGTTATCTGTCAATGATAATTGAAATATCATGTGATTTTTAACAATCTTCTTCTTCTCCACCTTATCCCACTAGGTGGCGTCGGCACAGCTAATTTTTCTCTTCCATTCTCTTCTATCAGCCATCATCTCGACACTCACTCCTCTCTCTCTCTCATATCGTTATTCACACTCTCCATCCATGTCTTCTTCCCCCTCTGCCTTGCACTACGATTTCCATACATCCCCTAATCACATGCATTTAACAATGGCTTCACAAATATTGCATTTAGTTCCAAGTACAGAATGGTATAATTATAATGGTAAGTTGGAAAATTTATTCAATATTATATTTTTATCCTTTAATGGTTTACCTTGTGTGTGTGGGTTGCACAAAGACTTGCGAACGAGCTCATAGCCCACCTGGTGTTAAGTGGTTACTGGAACCCATAGACATCTACAACGTAAATGCGTTACCCACCTTGAGATGAAGTTCTAAGGTCTCAAGTATAGTTTCAACGGCTGCCTCACCCTTCAAACCGAAACGCATTACTGTTTCACGGCAGAAATAGGCAGTGCGGTGATACCTACCCGCGCGGACTCACAAGAGGTCCTTCCACCAGTAAAAAACGTTCCTAACTCCTTCCTACTTACCTACATACCTACCTTCCTACCCACCGTCGGTCAGGCTTGGTTAAACTGTACGCAGCGGCTTAGCTCTGCCCCTGGCATCGCTGACGTCCATGGACGACGGTAACCACTCACCATGAGGTGGGCTGTATGCTCGTCTGACTATAAGGGTAATTAAAATTCTCACGGATCGTTTGGAACCTCTGGGTCTGCGGAGGGACTTCGGTTCCCTCTGTATTTTGTACCGTATGTTCCATGGGGAGTGCTCTGAGGAATTGTTCGAGATGATACCGGCATCTCGTTTTTACCATCGCACCGCCCGCCACCGGAGTAGAGTTCATCCATACTACCTGGAGCCACTGCGGTCATCCACAGTGCGTTTCCAGAGGTCTTTTTTGCCACGTACCATCCGGCTATGGAATGAGCTCCCCTCCACGGTGTTTCCCGAGCGCTATGACATGTCCTTCTTCAAACGAGGCTTGTGGAGAGTATTAAGCGGTAGGCAGCGGCTTGGCTCTGCCCCTGGCATTGCTGAAGTCCATGGGCGACGGTAACCACTCACCATCAGGTGGGCCGTATGCTCGTCTGCCTACAAGGGCAATAAAAAAAAA
>NW_021011493.1:4054699-4155204 GCF_003987935.1 Bombyx mandarina
ACTCCATACAGAGGAGGGCCGTTCGGATTGTCGATAATCCCATTCTCACGGATCGTTTGGAACCTCTGGGTCTGCGGAGGGACTTCGGTTCCCTCTGTATTTTGTACCGTATGTTCCATGGGGAGTGCTCTGAGGAATTGTTCGAGATGATACCGGCATCTCGTTTTTACCATCGCACCGCCCGCCACCGGAGTAGAGTTCATCCATACTACCTGGAGCCACTGCGGTCATCCACAGTGCGTTTCCAGAGGTCTTTTTTGCCACGTACCATCCGGCTATGGAATGAGCTCCTCTCCACGGTATTTCCTAAGCGCTATGACATGTCCTTCTTTAAAAGAGGCTTGTGGAGAGAATTAAGCGGTAGGCAGCGGCTTGGCTCTGCCCCTGGCATTGCTGAAGTCCATGGGCGACGGTAACCACTCACCATCAGGTGGGCCGTATGCTCGTATGCCTACAAGGGCAATGAAAAAAAGAGACACAAAAACCGCAACAGTCGGGTTCCTTATCAATGACGGAACAACTGAGTCTAAAGAAGACTCCCATACAAAAGCTTGAATTAATACTCCGAACGCAAAACGATACGTGAAATCCTCAAAACGTTTCACTTTTAGAACCCTTATTTCGTTTTTAAACGTTTGTAACGTAATTCCACTGCAGAAAATGTTAGCTTTTATAATAAAAGGTTTCCCTCGGAGGTTCACGTGCCGTTGACTGAAGTATTTTATCAAAAGCCAAACGCGTGCTAGTGTGAATGCATCATTAGTGACTCGAGAGCCGCCTAGAGGGGTCTCCAGATCCGCCATTTCCAACGTAATTCAATCCCACTTTTCGTTCTTTATTTGTGAGGTTTGCAGTCGACTTAAATCCGTGGTAATATAGGAAAGGAAAATGTTTTGTTACTGCTATAGAATGATAACAATTATATTTGAAATTATTTATTATTTAATACGTTTAATATTAATACGTGAAGCAAAAACTTTGTATCCCTTTTTACGAAAATTGCGCGGACGGAGGAGTAAGAAATTTTCCACACTTATAGAGAATATAGAGAAGAAGTGCACAATGCTAATATTTTAAATAATGCATAAAAGATACATTAAATCAATAAAGAAAACATTACACACACTACATACCATGTATTTGACGCAACACGCATGCATACTATTTATTGTCAAACTTTTGTTCTTGACGTCTGTTGTCAAATTGAGAATAGATTAAATATTGTTTGTCTTTATTAATATTTTTTATAGTCTTGGCGAAATTTGTGATTATAGAAGTATAAAATACAATCATAATAGTGTACAAACTTACAATTCCAATTAATTATAGTCGAATTTCGACTACTGCGGGACCTCAGGTTATTATTATTAGCCCAAAAACGAAAATATTTTGAACGATTAAGAAGTAAGAGTATGTAAAAAAGATCGGAAACAAGAATTCAAGTCAGGATAGGAACTAATTAAAGGATGAATTTACGAAATATACTAATGTGTATATCTTATGTAAGACATTAAAAGAATATGTTTAAGATTTAATTCTACGAGATATATAGAATATATTGTATATTTATTGTATCTATTGCATATAATGATTTCGCTGTTTTTTTGCTATTTTTTTAAATACACTTTCATGTATGCATTACTTTTAATCTCTCTGTATTCTCAAGCTGTGAGTGAGCACACATACCATATACCGTATACATTGCATTTGTCGATCTCCATAAATTGATTATTTCAATTCTGGGTCAAGATATATTATAAAAATTTAATTAAAGTATGGATTTTAAAATTACACTAATTCAATTGTGTTGGCTTTAAATAAAAGAGAAGAAAGCGCGTTTGAAATTAAATGTATTCAGAAATGATCGCTCTGAAAGTACGTCGAGTATTTTGCACATAATATGAACAAAGAAACCTCGGGCCACCCGAGTTGGACGAGCCCACAGCCCACCTGGTGTTAAGTGGTTACTGGAGCCCATAGACGTCTACAACGCAAATGCGCCACCCACCTTGAGACATAAGTTCTAAGGTCTCAGTATAGTTACAACGGCTGCCCCGCCCTTCAAACCGAAACGCATCACTGCTTCACGGCAGAAATATGCACGGTGGTGGTACCTACCCGTGCGGACTCACAAGAGGTCCTACCACCAGTAAAAATGTTAAATGGGTATCGGATCTCATTGACATCACAATGTAGGTATGGATCGGATCTGGTGGCGATGGCGATGGATATGGTGACCCATTATTCCTATTAAAACTCACATTATTCTACCGCAAAGTGGTAATAAGCTAGCCTTGTAAAATCTATACAAATGTACATATTATGTCCTACTTACATTAGGTTAGGCCCTTCTAGTTTTAATTTATAATTAATTATAAGACAACCATCTATCTATATATATAAAAATGAATTGCTGTTCGTTAGTCTCGCTAAAACTCGAGAACGGCTGGACCGATTTGGCTAATTTTGGTCTTGAATTATTTTCGGAGGTCCAGAGAAGGTTTAAAAGGTTAGATAAATATGAAAATGTTCGGAATTAAATAAAAATAACAAATTTTGTTTTTCCTTTGACGTTTCCCCCGTCGGAGAGACTCCTTTTGTTTGTTTTAAGTTTATTTAAGTTTAAGTCTTTTATTTATCGATTGAGGCACTACGAAGTCTGCCGGGTCAGCTAGTATTCAATAAATAAAAATTCTATAAAACAATTTGCACGATTCACGTAGTTTACAATATCGTAAACAATGAAGGAATTCAAATAAAATTCTCTTCTTCAAATTCAAATAAACAACAATTGTATGAGTATAGCGATACGAACGAAACGTCAAAATGAGTCCTCGAATGCGTCAACAAGTGAACTCAACGTCTACTTAAATTTGTTAGCTTGAGGGGACATAGAAAGAGGCACAATTTATAACAACGCACGCACACTTGTCGATATTATTTGAACTAGAGGTCCCGCAGTAGTCGAAATTCGACTATAATTAATTGGAATTGCAAGTTTGTACACTATTATGATGGTATTTTATACTACTATATTCACATATTTCGCCAAGGCTACTCTATATATTTTTTTTAATAAAGACAAACAATATTTAATCTATTCTCAATTTGACCACAGACGTCAAGAACAAAAGTTTGAGAATAAATAGTATGCATGCGTGTGTGCGTCAAATACATGGTATGTAGGGTGTGTAATGTTTTCTTTATTGATTTAATATAATATATTTTATGCATTATTTTCAAAAAATATTAGCATTGTGCTCTTCTTCTCTATATTCTCTATAAGTGTGGAAAATTTCATACTCCTCCGTCCGCGCAATTTTCGTAAAAAGGGATACAAAGTTTTTGCTTCACATATTAATATATAGATTTGACAACGCTAATACTGTAAGCGCTATTCTTGTAAAACAACTCATCGGAAATCGTGGTGTGTGTAATTAATTATATAGGTATTACGTATCTGTAAATCGAGAATAATGCGAGATACGTTTGGACAGTTTTCTGTGCCGCCCTATTTTAAGCGATTTGTTTTTTATTGCTTATTCGTATAACCTGGTGTTAAGTGGTTATCGCAGTCAATATACATCAACAAGGTAAATGCCGCCACCAATCTTGAAATAGGAGTTTCTCTAGTGAATAAAATACTTATAACAATAAAATGAAAATATTAAAATACTATGTAGCTATTCCAGTAATTTTATTTTTTATTTTTAGTTCCTTAGTTTGGTGGACGAGCGCACGTCCCACCTCACGTGAAGTGGTTACCGGAGCTCATAGACATCTACAACGTAAATGTCGCCACCTACCTTGAGATATAATTTCTAAGGTTTCAGTATAGTTACAATGGCTGCCCCAGCCTTCAAACCGAAACACGTTACTGCTTATCGGCAGAAATAAGCAGAGTGGTGGTACCTACCCATGCGGACTCACAAGACGTCCTACTATCAGTAAAAATAAAATAAAATGTAGAACTTGTAAAATTTATTTTAAAAAAATACGCGCTGAAATTAGTATTTAAAAAAAGAGAATTCAATAACGTAGTGCAATATTTTCAACCCCGTAACAAAAGGGTAAAACAGTACCAGGTGCCCTTTCGGTCACAAAAAATAGCGTGCTTGATATTTCACGAGTCGTTAAAGCAAACATTCCCTATGACGATGTGATGAATAACTGATGTAGGGGCTGAACAAAGCGGTTGATGGCAAAATGCTTTGAAATAAATAATGGCTCTCGAATTTTTAAGTTTCGGGATTGGCAAAAAAAAATTTTTTCGTTATTACTACACGTGTCCTTTTGTCCGGTTCTAAGGTATATTGCAGGACTAGGATGTACTAAAAGTTTGACAAGAGGGACAATATTTTAAAGATTTCCAATCTATGTTTAGGTGCGTTGTTATGTTGTTACGTAGTAGTATGTTGTATTGTAAGTAGAAGAATATCTAATTAACAATAGGCGATCGCTACGCTAATCTCGGTTCCGACTTCATGATATATATACATATCTACATGTTTTTGTATATAGCACAATTAAAATTTAAAAACATAAAATAATGATTGGTAGGACCTCTGGTGAGTCCGCACGGGCAAATACATTGCCTATTTTGCCGTGAAGCAGTAATGCGTTTCAGCTCGAAGGGGGCAGCCGTTGTAACTATATATTTTTTCCCTACCTAAACTGGATAGCCTTGACAGGCTATTTCAGCTTCTCCTTGACGTGTAGGTGAACTCACGGGGCTCAAACCGGGAGTGTTGCTAACACTGGCCTTCGCAGAATCTACCACCGGATCGGAAACGCGACCCACTGAGAAGATCCAGCGAGAAACTCGGTGGGCTGTGTCTATGGGTTAATTCACTCGTCGAGCCCTTCGTTGCAAGCGACAGGTTCAATGAGGACAGTGACCGGTGCTTGTGGTACATCAAACATCAAAATTTTAACAGAGTTTTTTCCCGAATATAAACGAATGCTATTTAAATTTGAATTAAGCCTCTCTCATTCAGCTTTCGAATAGGCCGTAGCATCACTTTCATGCTCCAAATGCACTCCGCATTAGGACCTACGAACTGAAAATCTCAACATTAAAACTATATAAATGAAGCATGTACTTAATAAGTTTTTATAAAATTGAATACGACTTTCATAATTTTATAAATTTGAGATTATATTAGGACATAATAAATGTAGGTTACTTTATTTATTATTATAAAAGTCTAACTCATCAGTACCTCGCGGTTGAGGATTAAAATTGAGTACAATTTTCACTGTGCAACGGAGGGTTATGTGACTTTTACAAATATTTTTGAAGATTGAAGTAGAAAAGGCATCGTATAGATCACACAATGACATGATTCCTTAATGTTCTAAAATATATTCTAAAATATTCCAAAATCAACCTACTACTACTAAAAACTGTTTATTTCGTTGATAATTAATGTTTTTTCAAATCTTAATATGTCTCAAATTAATATAATATTATATTTAAAATATTGTCATTTTTATAGTATTATATAACACACATTCCTTATTTGCGTTCTAATATAAATACTAGAACCATCTATATATCTATACATAAATCTATATACATATAATGAAAATTCAACCTTCATTTTTAAAGTTTTATGTATTTGAAGTACTTAACAACGCAAATCGAATCAAAAAACTTTTAGGTGTCTATCAACAATACGTGCCACATAAAAGTTTAATAGGTACCTCGATTTAAGAATATTTGGTTACAAGTGACAATAGATTCGATTTACAATATAAAATGCTCGAAGAATCTGCAGCAAAATTATCGAACGGCAGATACCTTTTTCCCTTCCACACGCGAACCCGTAAGCTCTCAAAGGTCGATCTTCGAAATCGCTTAGTCATCTCAGGATACCGATCACAAACAACTTAAGCAGAACCGTCCACTCATGTGAACAATAACTTAGGCCGCACAATCCATCATCGGCGATACGTTACAGCGTCCGAAGTTGGCGAAACTCGCGATATAACCTAATCTCAACGCATCGCTTTCATTAGTCGGAGAGTATTGGAATATTGTAACTTGTATCGAGGTAAACACCTGCGCCGGACTCAGACGATCATGTCTAGTGATTTATTTTACACTCTCCCATTCCTACAATATTTCCCGTGGATAAATTAACATTATCATGGAAATTAGTGTTCATGCGTTTTTTTTTATTCCTTAGATGGGTGGACGAGCTCACAGCCCCCCTGGTGTTAGGCGGTTACTGGAGTCCATGGACATCTACAATGTAAATACGCCACCCACCTTGAGATATAAGTTCCAAAGTATCAGTATAGTTACAACGGCTGCCCAACCCTTCAAGCCGAAACGCATCACTGCTTCACGGCAGAAATAGGCAGGGTGGTGGTACCCACCCGTGCGGACTCACGAGAGGTCCTACCTGCAGCAAAGAGACCTAACAACAGTTTAGTTGTAATAACTCTCTTTCAAACTGGTACACGGAACTTTTTCTCGCTGGTTACCAATATAATGCCTACTTGTGTTAACAAATTATCTTAGGCTGAGTCCTGTGAGCTCGCCTATCAAACCGGTGAAGCTATAATAGATCGTCGAGGCATCCAGAGATTAAGCAGGAAAGAAAAATTTACTTGTGCTCAAAATATGTGCAAAATATGTGCATATATGAACAGTTAAAATGCTATACGATTACTTGTTAATTGTCGCATCGAAATTGTAATAGAAATAGCAATAGATAACTCTAATTAATAATCCTCGTCGAACTCATTATACTTGTAAGTTGATACGAATATAAAATATGTATTATATTATATAAAATTTTATGTTTGAGTTCGTCAATAATCATTGATGCGACATCAATGGAAAATAATCTTTTATAATTCACCCGCTATCGTTACAAAAAAAAATATGAATAAATTGCCAATAATTTTCCCAGACTACATCCCTGGCAAATAAGGCTTCTTTGTTAGAACTTAAGCTAAATTAGTATAGAGTTGTTTGGCAAGAACATACACAAGAGTAATTGAACTAAAAGATACGAGTCGATAATACGTATTAGTTCGAATTAACAAACAATGTACCTACTGCTTTCAAAGTCGCGAAAATTATCCTTGGCGTATTAATATTAGACAAATACATAATATATTTGTCGTGTGTGTAAAGAAAATGTTATTCAAAACCCGTTTTGTCGATAATCCTAAAATAACTTTTTTAGTTGGTAATATTAATTTTACCAATACTATTATATTATATTATTTAGTGTATTAGAAATTTCATATTATTTCTGCAAAAGATGTGCAGATTTATTTATTTATTTATTTAGACATACCAAACAGCAATACACACAAAACATTCAAGCTTAAAATTAACATGTATATAATTAAGTACTGGCATGTAAGCCACTTACAGGCATGTACAGCAATCTCTTATAATAAACTATGACATGTTACAGCAATTTTACAAACAGCGGAAAAATAGGCTAAATTTATATGTTAACAGTACGACAAAAAAAGTATATTTGAAAATAACATGAAAACAAGAGTCAACTACTTAACATTCTCTCATCAATTATAAACAAAGGAACTTGGATATTAGTTCATTTTTAAGACCAGGACACGTGTCGTTAAAATTATAGTTTATGTGTTAAATATATCTTATAGTTTATGTGTTATATGTCGTTAAATTATAGTTTTTAAATATCGTTCTTTAAAGCAACTATATCTAACTATATAGTATCTTATAGCTTTTCGTTTTATCCTCTTTGCGATTGCAACTTTGTTAATTAATAATAAGAGGAGCTCATGCAATTAATCATCACGAAATTGTCAACAGGCTGCTAATCATAGTTACACATAAATCTTGCTACGCACCAACATGTGACGACAAAACAACTTGTCGTCATAATTAATCAGTTATTTAGTCCTGATGTATATAATATCTTCTGAGAGCATGACAACACTAGCAGCAGAGGCGAAGAAGTCAAGTGTTTTCAAAAATTTAATCAAACATAAATTTGTTTTCAAACAATTCGTAAGTTTCAGTGTAACCTAAGCTTTCTGAAGATTATTTTCAATATTACGTGGATCTTTAGAAAAGTTTGGCTTTTCATCGTTTTCAACATTCCTTAACAGGTCGGAGAGCTTTTCGCTTTTCATCTGGTAATCAAGAACGTACGCTTTTGAGGAAACAGAAATATGAGCCGCATTCCAAAGCTTATTTGTCGAAAACTTTTAAACGATCGTGTTTTCAATATTATTAATATTACTTAAGAAAAATTGTGCTGTAGGAATCAGAAGAGTATTTATTACGACCTGGTATTTACATATACTGCCACCATGTATGTGTGTATGTACGTCACATTGCATACAGTGCACGCGATAGCAAGATTTTATTGGATAGTTATTTATTTAGAGTCATCGTGGTCCACCATGGTCTGTCCTGATGTTCGCTTCCAAACACACCAGGAGTTCAAAATTTCCTAGAGCCGTAGTTCACAATGAATACTCAAACTGTAGCAAGTGGATCACACTACATCTTTTAAAATGTTTCCACAATAACTACATCAAAACCAAAACAAACAAAGCGTTGAAGAAGGTTCCTAGGTAAGCTTATTAAAGTTGAAAGTTTTTTTTTATTGCTTAAATGGTTGGACGAGCTCACAGCCCACCTGGTGTTAAGTGGTTACTGAAGCCCATAGACATCTACAACGTAAATGCACGATTCAAGAGGTCCTACCACCAGTAATTACGCAAATAATAATTTTGCGGATTGAATTTTTTTTTTATTCCTTCACCGTGTAAGTCAATGGTGAACATTTGTTAAGTAAGTTTTTCATTAGAAAAAGATTCGCTGTAAGAACGGTTTAAATAAAAGTATTAAACAGGTTGCAATTTTCTTAATTCCAAAGCATTGTTCTGTATGTATATCTTCATCTTGATTAATAGCAATTTAGTGATTTATATTGCCCTTACAGGCTGACGAGTATACCCCCCTATCTGACGGTAAGTAGTCACCATCGCTAACAGAGAACAGCCATGTCGCGACATAGCCAAGTTGCTACTGAAATGTTCTCGCATCTATACGATTTGAGCAAATAGTTTTCATTTACCCTAGTCGAAAAATACTGGNATGTATATCCTCATCTTGATTAATAGCAATTTAGTGATTTATATTGCCCTTACAGGCTGACGAGTATACCCCCCTATCTGACGGTAAGTAGTCACCATCGCTAACAGAGAACAGCCATGTCGCGACATAGCCAAGTTGCTACTGAAATGTTCTCGCATCTATACGATTTGAGCAAATAGTTTTCATTTACCCTAGTCGAAAAATACTGGGCTTATAACCTAATCTGTAATTAAGAGCAGAAAGTGAACGCCATCTCAAGAAATAAAGTCTAAAACGGTTTTAGATTGCTTAACAACTTAATTCGGTATTTATATTTGTTATGACTTATAATCTTTGACATACTGGTGGTAGAACCTATTGTGAGTCTGCACGTGTAGATACCACGGCCCTGCGTATTTCTGCCGTGAAGCAGTAATGCGTTTCGGCTTGAAGGGTGGGGCAGCCGATGTAACTATACCGAGACCTTAGAACTTATATCTCAAGGTGGGTGGCGCATTTACGTTGTAGATGCCTATGGGCTCCAGTAACCACTTAACACCAGGTGGGCTGTGAGCTCGTCCACCAATATAAGCAATAAAAAATAATAATACCGTATTGACAGTTTGCGGCATGTATGTATTATGATTTCCGACAAAACTTTCCAATCTCGATATTAAACCTAACTTAAGTTTACTGAAATATTTAATACCAGTCGTAACTATAACATGTTTTATTGTTTTTCAAAAATACGTTGTTACCAAGTAGCAGGCAACGTGTTCGCGGCTTAGACTTGCGGGAATGCTGCCAAAATTGTCCGCAAAGAAAAGGTACCGCGAGATAAGCTGACACATCCGGCGGTGTCACTGCTGTTCCTACCACAAATATGTATGGACATATATGTTTAAAGTAATAAAAGTTCTGTTCTGATTAAAATATAATTACTTCAGGTTGAAATTTATTTTTTTTATTTTTATTTATTGCTTGGATGATTGCTTGATGATAGATGGGTGGACGAGCTCACAGGCCACCTGGTGTTAAGTGGTTACTGGAGCCCATAGACAATGCGCCACCCACTTTGAGATATAAGTTCTAAGGTCTCAAGTTTAGTTACAACGGCTGCCCCACCCTTCAAACCTTCAAACCGAAACGCATTACAAGACGTCCTACCACCAGTAATTACGCAAATTATAATTTTGCGAGTTTGATTTTTATTACACGATGTTATTCCTTCACCGTGGAAGTCAACCGTGAACATTTGTTGAGTACGTATTTCATTAGAAAAATTGATACCCGCCTGAGATTCGAACACCGGTGCATCGCTCAACACGAATAGACCGGACTTCTTATCCTTTAGGCCACGACGACTACACTGAATACTACTTACACTGTAACTATACTGAGACCTTGGAACTTATATCTCAAGGTGGGTGGCGCATTTACGTTGTATATATCTATGGGCTCCAGTAACCACTAACCAAGTGGGCTGTGAGCTCGTCCACCCATCTAAGCAATAAAAAAAATTACAAAGATTATACAAAAAATTCAGTTATCAATTAAGGCTTTTCGTCACTTTTAATGATTTGTTGTAGCAAAAACAAAACAAAATCGGATACCAATAAATAATGTCTTCGGTGTGGCACAAAACTTAAGGTATGTACGTATTGAATAATTTAATAGTTTCGAATTTATAATTTTAGATATTATTCATGAAGAAGTTTTAACAGAGTCGAAAGATAAACGATCAAAATGGCCTATTAAAACAGACTTCAAATCTGAGGGATATATTTTAAAAGGTCCCAAATTCAAACCGCTTTCGTCCCTAAAGCTATAAACAATAACTTCTTGTTATTGAAAATATTGAATGGTTAGTTGATGTATGGGTTAATTACTTATACGATTTATGATAACGAGAAAGCCCGATACTATTCATCTATATATATAAAAATGAATTGTTGTTCGGTAGTCTCGCTAACTCGCGAACGGCTGGACCGGTTTGGCTAATTTTGGTCTTGAATTATTTGTGGAAGTCCAGAGAAGGTTTAAAAGGTAGATAAATATGAAAATGCTCGTAATTAAATAAAAATAACAATTTTGTTTTTCCCTTAATGTGTCCNTAACGAGAAAGCCCGATACTATTCATCTATATATATAAAAATGAATTGTTGTTCGGTAGTCTCGCTAACTCGCGAACGGCTGGACCGGTTTGGCTAATTTTGGTCTTGAATTATTTGTGGAAGTCCAGAGAAGGTTTAAAAGGTAGATAAATATGAAAATGCTCGTAATTAAATAAAAATAACAATTTTGTTTTTCCCTTAATGTGTCCACCAAAAGTTTAGGGCTTTTATTTATCGATTGAGGCACTAAGGAGGCTGCCGGGTCAGCTAGTTTTGTATAAAAATAATCCTTAGTTTCATAATAATCCTAAAAGCTTAAAAATACTTTGACCAAGTAATACATGGACCACTCCCTACGATAGTCAACTTGAATTACGTAACAAAGCTCGATTTTAAACAGCAAATTCTAAAACGCATATTCTGAGCGGCCTTGAGGAATCAAAACGAACAAATTTCTAGAAGTACTCATAAAATGTATTAACTTATTCACGATCACATTTCATTTTCAATTTGTACGGTAAAATTTGTAGGTACCATAACGGTTTTGCAATTTAACGCTAAACTCCGGTTTCATTTCCGTACGATATCCGTCGTTCTGAGCCAACCGCATCGGTACAAAATGCAATTCATCCATCTCATATAATTTTTTTTTTTTTTTTTTTTTTTTTATGATTGTAAGTTTACTGGTGGCCCGAAGGCCTTTCCAGTTTCACCAGGACAGGTGGGCGAGCAAAGGCTCAGCCAAGAGGGGTGGGATTTGCTAACAACTGCCCGAGCGCCTCCGAAGGAGACCTAACAACTCAAGAGCAATTGTTTCGCGAATGAATCTACTACCGGATCGGAATCGCGACCCGCTGAGNAGGTGGGGCGGCCCCGGGTCTTGAAAACACTCGCCTTGCGGCGAGGCCCCAACTTCTCGGACCTGAGCGGTTCTATTGAACACAGGTGGCAATGCGGCGCGATTACTACAGGACAAAGAAAAAGCACAACAAAACAGAAATTACGAAAAGAAACAAAACAAATAAATACTTGCAGGAAACCACTTTGTCGGCAGATGTACCACGAACACAGAAACAACAAAAGGAAACAAAACAAATAAAAACTTCCAGAAAGAGCACTTAGTCGGCAGATGTACCACAAACACAGGCCGCGCGAACAATGGCCGGGCTAACAAAAGCCGGGCGAACAAAGACCGGGCGATCGAGTGGACGATGAGCACGTCCGCACGTGACGGGTGCCTCTATCGGAATGGTCTCATATAATACATACGCTTGTATAATACACATAAATCGTTTCAGACTTTTTAATTTGAAAGTTGACGAGGAGACACGATTAGTTTTTACTGGTGGTAGGACATCTTGTGAATCCGCACGGGTAGGCACTACCACCCTGCCTATTCCTGCCGTGAAGCAGTAATGCGTTTTGGTTTGAAGGGCGGATAGCCGTTGTACTGTTAAAATTTGAAACCTTACACTCATGTCTCCTGGTGGGTGGCAGCATTTACGTTATAGATGTAGAATAGGGATCGCAGCGCATAAAATAAAAGTTACACTGTTCCAAAATCTTCTGTTATAATAATAATTTAAAAATTAACTTACATTTTTATTACGCCTTGCTCATTTTTTTACTGTCTTCGCCATCTTCCAATTATCTGTCATTCTGTCTGTCATTCTCCCTTTCTTTCCGTTTTCTCTCACTCACATCTTAATGCTCCGTTCCACACTCTTTTTATACGTTCCGTTCTTACCAATCCTACATAGGTGTCTATGGGCTCCGGTAACCACATAACATCAGGTGGGCCGTGAGCTCGTCCACCCATCTAAGTAATAAATAAATCACAAATTATTACGCCTGTTTTTGACTTTTCCAAGTCAGTCAGGGCAGACATAAAAATGTCTAACTAATTTTTTTTGTAATTTTATTGTTAATTTTATTTCCTAGTAACTGATGATATTCACTTTATAGCTTCACTACACTAACGCCATATTATTATGAATGATGACTTTAGTAAGTATTATCCTAATCAAAATAAATTTACAGCTCAGTATAAAAACGCTATCGCCAAACATCAGCCATAGCATATCCAGATAAATTATGTAGCTGTGAAACAAATGCAACTTTTGACTGAAATCAAAATATAAAATTGCCTTTGAGTTGTGCTAATTCGTTTCATATTTATTGGGTCAGTGTGACTTTAACGTTGCTATACAAAATTATGAGTACCAGTAGAGCGGTGGCTGTGGCCTGGTTAAGAAGAAAACAATACCACTAACGAACATTTTCATACTGAATTTTTTTAATTGCCGTAAATACGACTACGTCTTATTTGATTTATAGACGTTACTAATTACCTTTCGTACCCACAGCACGGCGTATGACGAGGCAGACATTTAGAAGCAAGTTCGGGTAATCCTAAATCATCAGACTCCCCAGGCATTTGGGGAGCGCTCTAAGGAATTGTTTGAGACGATCCATCTTGTTTTACCATCGCACCGCCCGTCACCGGAGTAGAGTTCATGCATACTACCTGGGGCCACTGCGTTCATCCACAGTGCGTTTTCAGAGATATTTTTTGCCACGTACCATACGGCTTTGGAATGAGCTCCTCTCCACGGTGTTTCCTGAGCGCTGTGACATGTCCTTCTTCTAACGAGACTTGTGGAGAATATTAAACGGTAGGCAGCGGCTTGGTTCTGCCTCTGGCATTGCTGACGTCCATGGGCGACGGTAACCACTCACCATCAGGTGGGCCGTATGCTCGTCTGCCTACAAGGACAATAAAAAAAGACAGTACGCAGTTAGCTGAATGAGGCAATGATGATGCTCGTAAAATCCCTCCCACCTACGAAGCGTTTTAAGATGCGGCATATCTGTTTCAATTAATGTCAGATGTGCTCCAACTTCGTTGCAAATCGGTTGCAGATGGTTTGTCCCGTTCGCGAATTTTTACTTTCTGTTCGTGAAAGTCGTCGTGGCCTAAAGGATAAAACGTCCGGTGCATTCGTATGTAGCTATGCACCGGTGTTCGAATCCCGCAGGCGGGTACCAATTTTTCTAATGAAATACGTACTCAACAAATGTTCATGATTGACTTCCACGGTGAAGGTGGGTGGCGCGTTTACGTTGTAGATGTCTATGGGCTCCAGTAACCACTTAACATCAGGTGGGCTGTGAGCTCGTCCATCCATCTAAGCAATAAAAAAAAAACAGAATCAACCTCGTTTTCACAGAATTATCTTAGTATATCAAGACAAATACTTGCCATCCAACCAACCGATATACCATTTAATAGTAAGTAGTGTGTAGAAAGGTATATAGAGCTATAGAATTGTATACCCTAAAAAGGTTTACTTACCGTGTATAAATTCGAGGTTTAGCCTGTTTTCGGCAGGCAATCCATTTGCTCTAAATAAGATTGTCGGTTCTCGTTTCCCGTATGGCGTAATTTTAAAACATTGTTAAAAATTAATTGTGAATAATGAATACGCCCGCGAAATCACGATAATTAAAACTCAAATTAACTAAACGTCCGTCTGGTGTAGTGGTAAGTGACATGGTCACTACACTAGGGGGTCGCGGGTTCGAATCCCGCCAAGGGAAGATATTTGTATGATAAATATAAATGTCTTTTCCAGGGTTATGGATGTATATTAAATATATGTATGTGTATAATAAAAATCTTACATTTATTTCCGATGTCTGGTACCTGTAACACAAGTTCTTTACGAACTTATCACGGGACCAGTTAACGTGGCGTGATTGTTAGTAAAATATTTATTTATTTATTATTTATTTATTATTAAATTTTTGACAGCGTATTTCCTCAATAATTACTTTAAACTTTAAATCTTTTTCCCATTTCGTGCAAGGTTTAAAACATAGATCGGTAAGCTCGACTATTGTCGGAGTTAGTTCCAGAATGAAATCCTATTCTAGAGTAAATCCTATACAAAGACGTTCACTGTTCTCTATTCAATGCGTATTTTCTTTACTCAGCAAGTAATATTTCCTTGCTACTCCAATTGACCACGATAGAGACGAAGGTTTTAGATATTATATCATAGAAAAGTGATACTTTTCTATAGTTACCTAGTCCGGACATGCCCCTGACTATTCTAGATCGGATATGTTTTAAGCCCGACATACATATTAGCCGTATAAAGCTGTGTTAAGATATGTAAGTCTCTCAACCCGCGGTCAATAGCTCTTGCTTTGTTTAATAAGAATTGCGGTATCATAAGAATAGTCGTTAATAGATAATAAGCAATTACATTAGGTATTTTTATTTTATTTTTATTTATTTATTGCATAGATTGGTGGACAAACTCACAGCCCACCTGGTATTAAATGGTTACCGGAGCCCGTAGACATCTATAACGTAAATTCCGCCACCCACCTTGAGATATGAGTTCTAAGGTCTCAGTATAGTTACAACGGCTGCCCCACCCTTCAAACCGAAACGCATCACACTGCTTCACGGCAAAAATAGTCAGGGTGGTGGTACCTACCCGTGCGGACTCACAAAAGGTCCTGCCACCAGTAATTACCCAAATTATAATTTTGCGCGTTTGATTTTTATTACACGATGTGATTCCTTTACCGTAGAAGTCAATCGTGAACATTTGTTAAGTACGTATTAGAAAAATTGGTACCCGCCTGCAGGATTCGAACCCCGGTGCATCCCTCAACACGAATGCACCGGACGTCTTATCCTTTAGGCCACCACGACTTCACAACCACTTGCTACCGCATCGCGTAATTACACAAGGCTATGGGGCAGAATGGTGATTTACACCCGTTAAAATTTGTGGGTATATCACCAGTATGTATAAATTTTTAAAGGAAACACAGAGACAGATATTGTACAATGCAATTGAAATTTCGACATGATAACTCATATAAATAAAATTAGAGTACTGTTTGTAATATTGAATTTACCGCTTTTTACTACATGTCTATAATTATATATACGGTACATACACGAAAATAACATTTTTTACGATTTTTGTCTGTCTGTCTGTCTATTTGTTTTTTCCGGCTAATCTCTGGAACAGCTGGACCGATTTTCACGGGACTTTCACTGATAGGTAGCTGTTGATATAAGGAGTAACTTAGGCTACTTTTTTAGACTTCTGCGTCACGCGGCATCACCCGCGGTACGACAATAACCGCGGGTAACATCGCGGACTTAGCTAGTAAATAATTAAATCAAATATAGCTTTGCGTTCTAACGTGATTACGATTACAGAGTCTGATAGATGCATTCTCGTCATCTATACTGGCACCTTCCGATATTCGTTTAGACGCTCGTGAAGGTTCAAATATTAGGGCTCGATAAGAACAGTCGTTTAATAAAAAAACCTCAGGAGAACGTGACTGAAAATCTATTTTTTTTTTTCTTTTTCATATTTTAAGAGCTTATTCATAGAGTTTTCATTAAAATCTCGTTTCGGGATAAACTAAAATGTATGCATACTGCTTTGATAAAATAAAAAAATATTTACGATTTTTTCTAGTTTTTAAATTTTCTAGATTTTTTTGATTTTAGATTTTTTAACGTGAAATTTTCTATATTTTCTAAATTTTCTTTAAATTTTCTAGTCTTTTATTTTGGCAATTTTATTTACAAACATTTTTAGATTTAATAATTAGTCAGTGGAAAAAAGCAATGTTCTAACCTAATTTCTTACTTGAATACGTAAATTCCTATTTTATTATAAGTACCGGTATAAAGAGATGTTGCAAATCCTAACAACTAATACGATGGAACGGATCACTTATTTGCTGCCATCCTGCCAACTTTTGTTAAGGAATCGTACGTTTCAAGGTAAGACCTCTGCACCAAAGCATTGAAATCTTAATGTTATGTCCCAAGGAGCATTTAGATTCTACAGTTTTTATAATCGCTCACCATGCAGTGGGCCGTGAAGTCGTCTGAAGGGTATGATTAGCTCAAAAAAAGGAAAAACTACACATACTGAGAATTATATTCCAGCTTAAAAGAAACCTGAATGATATCATTAAAAATAAATTAAAAATCTATTGATATGTGTGTCGTACAACGCATACATACATATAATTTATACTTATAAATACTTACACTTAATGTGTATACCTACTTTCGTTTTATTAAATTTTGAGACAACCGCCATGTGTTTATGTACGCAATAAATAAAATTCAGAGGCTTGTAACACAATGATTAACATAGGAAACTGACGTAACGCGATTTCATAGTCACATAATAAACACATCTTCAACCGATGTTATAGCTACACATGGCAAGTTATATTTACGATACATAAAACAATACGGTGATTGCTTTTGACCATTATTGAATGACTGATAATTACTGTACGGTTTTTGATGGTGTTTCGACAAAAGCATTACTCGTTGAGATTATTCGACGTCCATTTTGTTTTATCAATAAAATATATTACCATGTTAGATAAGGACAAAAAAACTATTCGAGTGTAATTTTCATAATTAAATAGTAAATTCAATAGTAATTGTTAACTTTTATTTTGGGAGTAGATTTTCTTTGTATGTATTTAAGTAGTTTTATACTTGCTATACAAATAGTAAGTATATGAAAAGTTAATGACAGTGTAAATAATTTATTAACTTATTTATCTTATTAATCTAAGTTTTGTACATTTAATCCTATTTCATGTCTTTTTTATTTATTGCATAGATGGGTGGACGATCTCACCTGATGTTAAGTGGTTACTGGAGCCCATAGACATCTACAACGTAAATGCGCCACCCACCTTGAGATATAAGTTCTAAGGTCTCAAGTATAGTCTTATCCTTTAGCCCACGACGACTTGTATGTGAGTAGATAATTTTGTAGTATTACCAAATAACAACTCATTGATGATTTAAGCTGACTTTTGTATAATACATTTGTTTTCTTATGTAAAATTTACGTAATAGTTGATTTAAGAAAAGGTGTACGATATAAATTCAAGAAAAAATATTAAAAATATAATATAGAATAGTTTTTCTCTCCATTCTTCTAGCATAAGCAGTGGCTTATCCGACGTGAATTTTCCTTAGAAACGTGATTGGATGAATGAAAAAAACAAGAAAAGTTACATACATACACATATACCAAATAATGTATTTTGTCCAAGTAGGAGTAAAAAAAAATCGACATATACTACAGAACGAACGAGATCGCGAAACAAAAAACATGACAATTTAAACACTGACCCACTTCGAAACCGCAAGAAACTACGGGCAGTGCCCTTTTAAGGCGGAATTAAAGTGACCTCTTTGAGGCTGTGGAAATTGCTCGAAACATTTTTAAAATGAATCAATAAAATAATATAACGTTTTTATTATAACGTTTAGTATTCTCTGCGGTTTTCACGGGCAAACAAAATTACTATTTCGGTTTAATCTCGCGTTATTTTGGAAGCTCCGAAGACTACAGTTTTCGTGGTCACGGATGAATATAACGACAACAAAAAACGCGAAATAAAACCGGAAAAGTATATATGAGTCGACTATTATGAAAGCCGGCAATGTGACTTTTGGACAATTATTGGTAAATCAGAAAAACGAATTATTGACTTTGTATTCCATTGGCAGTCACAAAACTCTTCTGAACGACATCTTAGATAAATAACAGGTTAAGTATTAACCTTTATTTAATGCAGGTTTTGAACCGTATTCTTTGAAGGAGACGATTATATTCAAATCAATCTGTATTGACATATCAATAACATTTTTTTGTCCAAATGCACAGATTGCCACCTTTGATAATAGACGACTCATATGAAAATGTGATGTTTATGAGTATTTACAATATTTTAACTTTGAGATAAAATTATGCACTAAAATTATAATTCTAGATAACTAATTTAATTCATGTAACAAAACAAATATGTTAAGTTACGTATGTATGTAGCAGCTTCCTTCAATGTTGAGAGAGTATTTAATAATAATGCAATTCAATGTAATATATTTGTATTTAAAAAAGAAGGGCTTAGTAATATGCGTTTTATAAAATATAATATACAAAATAATAAATATTCTAGTTATCCTTAGTCCGATCTGATTTCGGTTGCATTTTAGTTATACGCTACTTTGAATTTTTGATGTTTAAAAAAGGCAAACCACCTAAAGCTCTTGCACCATTGCAATTGTCGATTGCGAGTTCTTATGAACAATTTTCGCTGGTGGTAGGACCTCTTGTGAACCCTCACGGGTAGGTAACACCGCCCCGCCTATTTCTGCCGTGAAGCAGTAATGCGTTTCGGTTTGAAGGGTGGCGCAGCCGTTGTAACTATACTGAGACCTTAGAACTTATATCTCAAGGTGGGTGGCGTATTTACGTTGTAGATTTCTATGGGCTCCAGTAACTACTTAACATCAGGTGGGCTCTGAGCTCGTCCACCCATCTAAGCAATAAAAAATTAAAACGTCAGTTCTGAGAGCGTTCAGCGTGTTTTATCTGTCACTCTACCTGCGAGCTTCAAATCATTCATACCTAGTGACTATTCTTACCATAAACCTCTAACCTAATTTATTCTACTCCTATATATCTTGAGCACTGATAGTATTAGACGTGTTGTGAGCTAACAAGATCCCACACATCACGCTATCTGCTCTGAAGATCATCCATGTTAAATTATGAATTCAGAAAGAACAATGCACGTTGCATTTTCCCGGGATAAAGGGTGATTTGTGTCACTCTCTGGTCAATAAAGTACCAATCGATTTGTTTATTCGTATACCCGTAAAATCCCGAAAACAGCTAACACATTCGTCGTATTTATTATGGATAAAACGCACAGCGTTACCAGAGGAATAACATATACCATAATAAAAAAATCCTAAGCATGATCATACCGAACTATTAAACTATCTTTTTGCGAAGTTTCGTTAAAATCCGACCAGAATATTAGTAGGATTTTAATATTTTATATTCTAAACATTACTATAAATAAATTCCATCAAATTTATCGTAATAAATTTTGGATAACCAACCACAGACGAGTTTTTTTTGAGTCGTCGGACCGTTTATTATGATTTTATGAAGCATAATATAAAAACGCATTGAGTGAACTTCTAAAATATTCCATTGACGCAACGTTTATATGAGACAAACATGAATCTCTATACAAATAGATAGCTAGTTGAATTACAACGAATGCGACAATAAGGACGGGCACATCGATAAAATACGATTTGGAATGTTTTATGTAATGATTGTGAGGGTGCGTGTCTCCGGGGGCGCTCTGTGAACACACCTCGCAGATAAGCGCGTGTTTCCAATAACAAATGATACGACCCGCCTTCGGTTACGTAAACCTTAAAAGAATTTGATGAATATTCCGACAGAAACGAGCGAAGGTTAACAATCGATAGGAAAAAAATGTTTCTGGGCAGAAAAAAAAACAAAACCGCGGCTAATGTAATGAGAAAGTGGCAACGACGAACGGGTCGCGGTAAACATCACACGCGCAGCCGCATAAATTGTCTCCTGGCTATTAATGCTATCGGAAAAACCATTATTTACTAACGGTTAGTGGAGCGAATGCGTGTTTACCAAGGACGGGCGCTCGCGAGCTGGGTACTCACGCTGTTGGGGGCTAAGGGCAGTCCCGGCACCGGTCAGCTCGGGCAGCCCATTGATGAACTCCGACGGCAGTAGACGCGAGTCACATGTCAGCGAGCGCGCGGCGGGCGGGGTCGCCGGCGACCGCGGCGTGACTGCCGGCCGCACGTGGTCTCTCAGGTATCAATTAATCGATGCGCAGTGCGAGCGGTCGCGGCGCCCGCGTCCCACATTCACGTCCCACGAACAGCTGACGGCCGAGCCCCGTAAACATGAATCGGAGCCGCCGCCCCCGCCTTGCCCCCCTGCGCGACCGCCCTGCGCGCCGCGAGCCTCCTCAACCTCCCTCAACACTCCGAACGCTTTTATGAGACATCGTTTCTTTGGAGAATGTATGTACGAATCTTTAAAGAAATTGAAATTCAGGTTTGTATAAGTATTTAAGTAAGTAGATATTATGTGTAATGAGTTATTTATTTATAAAATTGCAGGTTTTCATGAATAATACATAATAATTTATTCGACATAACGTTTAAGTAAATTTACAAAATAGTAAGACGGGTAATATTGTATAGTGGATTAGAACGGTTACCTATAGCAATGTTTTATAAGATAACAGTCAATTTTTTTGGCGTTAGTTAATTTATAAATAATACTTTTTATTATATTATATTAATAACTGAAATTATTATTATAAATATAGTAATACCTAATAAAATAACTATCTAAATAAAACAGTTAAGATAGTTTGGTTTTTTTCGTAGCACCAAGCTACATGGCGTAGCTCCGTAGCCTTCTTGAATGTGAAGTAGCTTGTAGCGTACATTATAATTACCAATTTCTAACATTACAATGAAAGTACATAGGTTTCTTTAAATTAATTTAAACTGATGAACTTGAATAGAAATATCTTCATAGTCAGTTTAATTATAAAGGTTTCAAACTAACAGAAAAAATGCTTAGATAGTTAATAATGACATACATACAATTGCAACGTAAAAATGACTTTTAGTAATAACAATATGGTCAGAGCGCCTTATATGATACGCCTAGTCATCACTCAGAAATTACAATATTACTACCACATCATTCACTCGAGGCAGACATTGACCTCATCTTATTCACTTACCCAACTACTACCTAATTAATATTAATTAACAAGTGGCATATTATCGGCACCAGTTGGCACAATAGTTCCATTTATTTCATCCGGGGTAAACTAAGACTAAAGCATTGGTCATAATTTCCATGGACTCTTAAAATCTAGAGAGGTCTTGAGATAGTGGACGAAAAAAAATTCAAAGCTTAATTAAATTTTTTTTTAATGCTTAGATGGGTGGACGAGCTCACAGCCCACCTGGTGTTAAGTGGTTACTGGAGTCCATAGACATCCACAACGTAAATGCGCCACCCACCTATGAGATATAAGTTCTAAGGTCTCAAGTATAGTTACAACGGCTGCCCCACCCTTCAAACCGAAACGCATCACAGCTTCACGGCAGAAATAGGCAGGGCGGTGGTACCCACCCGCGCGGACTCACAAGAGGTCCTACCACCAGTAATAAATATCTTAGACACCCATCGAATCAAAACTCACGATTATTTTGCCGCAGAAAAACTCACCATAGTCGCAGAGAAACACGGGCTCGGATTACATCCAACCAATTAATGTGAGTGCATGTTCGTGCAATACGTATTAATTGAATTGAAATGCGTCCAACATATTGTCACGGTCGGGCGCTCGGTTCGCGTAACGTGTTATTGAATACGATCACATCTGGATAAGAGCCAGCCAGCAACAGTTCGACCATGCTGACTAGCCAACGAACAAGCAAGTATATTGTTGAGCAAATGCGTCGGACGAAACTTGGATACGTGCTTTCAAAAACATATTCAACGGAATTGCTTTTTTAATACGCTTTTATTAGCTCCAGACGTATGTATGTTTGTAACGGAATCTTTGGACATGATTTTGACCCCCTTCAAAACGTCGGGTTAACTCGAAATTTGGTATACTTATTAAGGACCGATGACAATTCAATATTGAAAAAAAATTGTAATGCAACAAAAAAATGAAAAATAAATAATAGTTTAAAAAAACTAACGAAATACGTTTTTAAAAAGCGTGGGGTGCATGGTATCAGTAGTTATAAATATTTTATGAACAGATTTCCTGAAATATGATATGATATTTCCTGAAAAGCACCCCACGCTTTACAATAAAATCATTTTTTCTTAAACAATTTTTAATTCAAATTTATTTTCTATATTTTAGTTGGATTTTCTATAAAAGCGTATTTTGTTAGTTTTTTTAAAGTATTATTTATTTGTTTATCTGAAACCGATTTCATATACACGAATTCGTATGTTTTCTGCAATTAAAAATGAATTGTTTTACGTAAAATTTGATATTGTTAGATTATATTCGGGTGGAGCTTTGAAGTCGTCATTCTCTTAAGAATAAGGCGGCTAGTGTTCAAATCTGGCATGCAGCTTCAAATTTATCTTATAAACACGTGTTTTACTTCAAACGTGCTTATGAATGACCTCCTCACTAAAGGGATAAAATCATGTTATAAAAAAAAAAAAAAATTCAGCCTGCACGAATAGTGACCTTTATTAGTGTCTCTTTTAGCCGCGAAATTATTGCAGATTCATTCGACTCATATTACCACAACGGACTACGTGCTTGATCATTTTACGTTAAACATCTTTATATTAATACGTGAAGCAAAAACTTTGAACCCCTTTTTACGAAAATTGCGCAGACGGAGGAGTATGAAATTTCCCACACTTATAGAGAATATAGAGAAGAAGTGCACAATGCTAATATTTTTTTAAAATAATGCTAAAAAGATACTTTAAATCAATAAAGAAAACATTACACACACTACCACGTATTTGACACACACACGCATGCATACTATTGTTTATTGTCAAACTTTTCTTATTGCATAAAGTCCATGGTCGAATTGAGAATAGATTAAATATTATTTGTCTTCTATACTTTATACTAATATTATAAAGAGGAAAGATTTGTTTGTTTGTTTGTTTCGAATAGGCTCCGAAACTACTGGACCGATTTGAAAAATTCTTTTTCCATTAGAAGCCGACATTGTACCTGATGAACATAGGCTACTTTTTTTATTTTATTTTTTATTTATTTTTTTTGGTTTCATGTGTGTTTTAATGTTTCCGAAGCGAAGCGAGGGCGGGTCGCTAGTTGTTAATATTTGTCTAAAGGCTAAATTTTGTATTGGCGAAATCTATGATTTTAGAAGTATAATAAATAGTCTTTGACAATAGACCCATAATAATGTTCAAACTTATAATTTCAATTAGGTAATTATAGTCGAATTTCGACTACTACGGGACCACTAGTTTAAGTAGTTAGGTACATAGAAATTGAAATGAAATAAAAATGAACGTGAATGCAAGAGACGAACAGATAGTGATAAAATCGCTTTTTCCGCTCCATAACAACGTAGCTTATGTGAATCGGAATTTTTTTGTTCAACGGCTGTACGCGACCGTATCGATCATCCGCTTGTGTCAAAATTCAATGCATTGTACAACACGCAAAAAAACACATATGTGTGCTTTGACTGATATCTGTTCCGTTGTAAACCTATTTGTCAGGACTAGAGGTCCCGCAGTAGTCGAAATTCGACTATAATTAATTGGAATTGTAAGTTTGTACACTATTATGATTGTATTTTATTCTTCTATAATCACAAATTTCGCCAAAACTACACTATAAAAATATTAACAAAGACAAACAATATTTAATCTATTCTCAATTTGACAACAGACGTCAAGAACAAAAGTTTGACATTAAATAGTATGCATGCGTGTGTGCGGCAAATCCATGGTATGTAGTGTGTGTAATGTTTTCTTTATTGATTTAATGTATCTTTTATGCATTATTTTTAAAAAATATTAGCATTGTGCTCTTCTTCTCTATATTCTCTATAAGTGTGGAAAATTTCATACTCCTCCGTCCGCGCAATTTTCATAAAAAGGGATACAAAGGTTTTGCTTCACGTATTAATATATAGATAACGTTTATGACATATTGATAATTATTTTTGAAACCTTTCATGCAATCCAATGTTCACAGCGAAGTATATTAAAGAGAGCTCTTTATTATATTTAAGTACATAACACAAGCCGTGATTCAAACAATCCTCGTACTACAATTTACCCATTGATTCTTTATTCGCTTAGCTAGGGGAACGAACTCACAGCCCACCTGATGTTAAGTGGCTACCGGAGCCCATAGACATCAAAAACGTAAATGCCGCCACCCACCTTACGACATGAGTTGTAAGGTCTCAGTTTTATGGTACAACGGCAGGTCCGCCCTTCAAACCCAAGCGCATTGAAAGCTTTAATGTTCTGTTTCTCCCTAAAATTATATAATTTTGTGGAAGTCGTCGTGACTGTTGTCAATATGGCATGTGACAATGCCTGAGCTCATATAAGCATTCTTTAGCAATCATATACTCAACAATTGATTACGAACAACTTCTACCATCATATCATGTAATGAAACTGGCTAAATTAGAAACCGTGACTTAAATACCTATTTCTGTCGGGAACAAAACTCGATTTCAGGTATCGAAGAATTAGAAGCAAGCTCATTGTTGACTTCAACAGATATGACATGAGAAATGACAAGGGTACAATCAAACTGCTGACTCCTGCTAAGCATTCTTCGAACCTTGTTCAACATAACCAAAATCTACTTACGGCCATAAATATTTACTACTGCACTACCAATTTACTACCATACTAACAATTTACCACCATACATTAATGTACCTAAGTTGTGATTATCGATTTTTGTGTAACTTCACCTACCCTAACATTTAAGACGTACTTGCACGGCCCTCATGTTTCACTTCGACACTTTCACACTTCTCACTCTTCTCTGGTTATCTGAACTCTTAATTATTTATTTATTTATTACACTTCATGTAAAATTTACATTAGCGGACTTAATGCCTAAGGCATTCTCTACCAGTCAACCAAAGGTAGTGCAGAGTAAATAGTGGTAAGTGAAATGAAATTTATATTAAGTTACAAATACATACACAAAAAAGTATGTAATTATATACATATATACACAACCACATGTACTTAAACATACTTCGGGAGGTACCTGTGGAAGGTCAGCAGGAGAGAGCCACATCCGGGTTGCCACCAGTGCGGGCATCCGGACAATGACGCTCAGCACGCACTCCAAGCGTGCCCGCGTTGGGAGCGCTCGCGGCGAGACCTCATCGCGGTGCTGGGGAGAGACCTCTCCTTGCGGGCTGTCATCGCCCGCATGCTAAAGGACCAGAATTCTTGGGAGGCCATGACCAGGTTTTGCGACCTGGTCATGGCGTTCCGTGAGGCTGAGGAGCGCGAAAGGGAGTGGGATCCCTCTTCGGCTTCACAGCGAAGAAGGCGGAGTGGGCGGCACGGGCGCGAAGCTCCCGTTCATCTCCCGTAGGGGCTGTCGGGTGCCGGGTGCGGGGGTGCCCGGTACTCGGCTGTTGGTCCGGTGGTGAGGCGGCGCAAGGTGGCTCCTGTGCACCGCTCACGGTGTGTCTCCGAGACGACGTCCTGCGGGATTTTCCCGGGGATGGAGTGCCGTCCTATTAACAGGATGGGTACCGGCGACGGCGAGCCTTCGGCGCGCACTGTGCGGTACCGTGGGTTTCGTGGAGTCGGAGTGGTGGGGCTCGATGGGGTTTAGTCGGTAGTCGTTCTGCGGGGCAAGTGCTTCGCGCGCCTTTTTCAAGGCGTAGTCTCCTGTGAGAAATTGGGGGAGGTGAAGGACCTCGGCTCTTCTCTTCTCCCCTTCTTCCTCTCAAGAGGCGCCGGAGTCCGACATAACNAGCGTCGGAACGGTACTTCGATAAGGCTATGCGTCATGATAATCGCCTTATCGTAGCCGCCGCTGACTACTCCCCGAATCCTGATCATGCAGGAGCCAGTCACCGTCGACGCCCTAGACACGTCCTTACGGATCCATCAGATCCAATAACCTTCGCACTAGACGCCTTCAGCTCTAGGAGCAGGCTTAGGGACCTCGGTAACCGTACTCGTCGAACTCGACAAAGAGTTCGCCGTGCAACCTAACCCATGAATCAGCTCGCTGGGTTTCTCGCCGGATCTTCTCAGCGGGTCGCGATTCCGATCCGGTAGTAGATTCATTCGCGAAGCAGCTGCTCTTGAGCTGTTAGGTCTCCTTCGGAGGCGCTCGGGTAGCTGTTAGCAAATCCCACCCCTCCTGGCTGAGCCTTTGCTCGCCCACCTGTCATGGTGAAACTGAAAAGGCCTCCGGGCCACCAGTAATCCTTCAATCATAAAAAAAAAAAAAAAAAAAGCCCACTGACTTTCTCGCCGGATTTTCGGTGGGTCGTGATTCCGATCTGATGGTAAGGTTGAGCCCGTGAGCTCACCTACCCGTCCGGGCGTAGTTGCTACAGCCATTTAAGCTACCAGCAAATAGGTAGGTAAAAAAAACATGTCCCCATTTTCTTAAAATCAAGCAGTTTGCTAACAAATCTTTCTGACAGATAAAATTGTTACCTTATATTTTACTAAAAATATTTGTATACTGTGTACATTGCAGTAACTCACACAATATATAGATAACAATTTAATCTGCACAGTAAGGTTACCACAATTGCGACGATACTTATATCAAAGATATTAGGAATCGAGAAAATAAAAACATATAATATTTTATAATAATTTATTGTAATTCACGTACACTTACAAATATATTATGTATCTCATACATGAATGTGAACCTTAATAATGAATAGTTATTATAAAAAGAAACACGATCACGGATACAAATACCTACGTTTCTAATTGAAATGACAAACATACATTGAGGACAAAATATTACTTCACAATAAACAAATATAATTCACCATTAAAAATCGAGAAGTGAAAGACCATTTAGTGCGGCGACATTTTGGTTAATACGCGACATTTGTTTTTATAATTAAAAATGTCTTTTATTTGGTATTAGCATCAACATTTTAATGTTTTTAATTGGACTTTAAATAAGTTTACTACATTTAAATAGCTGAAGACTTTTTTTTCTGTTATGATATTTTTGCCAACTTTTAAACTTTAAACGACTCTTCTGCAAAGTTGCAAAAATGGCAGTTAAACCAATTAACCTTTCACCTGTCGAAATATAAGTAAACATTAAAATCAATGTATTTTCCCTCGTCCTGATTAAGAGCGCCTTTCCATCTTTACACGACAGTTGTTCCTCAAGTAAATTATAACCCGACTAAATTTAAAGTGACCTAATGATTTTACTCAAACAAATGCGGGTGTTTTTTTTTATGATGGATCAATTTTAATCTGCAGAAAAAATGATTTTTGTTGATTGAATAATCAGCTCAAACACACGTGATTTCCATTTAGTTACTAATATACCAAACAATCAGACTTTCTCGTAAGAGTATACGTAATTATCTAAGTAGATAATAATGAATCATTTTTCAGCTTAATTTCTCCCCAGTGATGATTTGCCGGCTCATGCGCTCATCCTATTACTTAGTGAAATCAAGTGCTAAACATTTTTTTTTCAGGTATTAATCTGTGATTTTTATATTACATATTATAATCCTATGAATAGATCTATCTGATATTAGAAAAATCAGCCCAAACTACAGATTAGATTATTAGAATTAGTATCTATGAGCCCTAAGCGCGAGTTAGCAACGTATCGCGTCACAATAAGTCAGTATAATTTATCTGTGGCTAAATACATACACTTTCATTTTAACCAACTAACCAATCAGTTGTTTTACTCATAAAATCATGTTTGGCATGTATTATGTCACTTTGACATAGACATGTGACAGATACAAACGTCAAGACACATTCTTAATTTTGATAAATTAATTAGACAATCAGAAAAATTGTATTAAAAGATAGAGATGATTTAAGAAAACTGTCTAGGGTACTTATTGGTTTAATTTAAGATCGATATATAGGCAACGTGGGCCTGTGAAATCTAAACCCAGATTCTTGATGCAATATTATTTAGCCTTTTTGATTTCTGGCCGTTTTCTAACATAAATACAACTTTTTCTCAAATACGAACCATAGCATATTTCCCAAAGATCTTTTATTCCAACTGCAATCAATTTAATGATTTGAAAGCAACGTACAAAAAAAGTTTTAATTATTTTCATTATAATTAATCCTTAACCTACGAGTCGAGGGTTCATTAAAACGAAATAATAAGTTTTGCATAAAGTGAAAAAAAGGGAGAAAAGAACATAACAAAATACGCGTGTATTCATTCGTCGCTCTCGCCTAAATAATTTCAATAATTTTTCTCAACGAATTCCTTTTAGACAGTTTTTCGATTAAACTTATATGCACTTACGTACATGTTACAAGAGATATCGACACTAAATAATGTAATAATATATAGTTATGGTACTTAGTTTATAGAATATAAAATTGCAATGTTACTAAAACGTCATTATGACAGTTGCCTACCCATATTTGTCACTAATCTGCCTAACTATTTTAGGAATTAGGTTATGGTTTATATATTATATAGATAAAGGTAGACATAAAAACTGACGTAGCTCAACTACTTTTCCTATCTCGTATAGAGTCTACAGAAATGCATAAAAAAAATTGCATTGCTGCAAAAAAAAATATTTTTTTTCTAATTAGAATTCATAAACGGGTACGAATCATTTTTAGCTTCTATCGATGAGACTATCGTTATGTAGGTACCGTAAGTTTGTTAAACACTTGAGCACTTTCGCGTTATTGACATGACTTCGCCACGTGACTGTCACATTTAGGGTTGCCACCTTTTTTTTGCAGATAAAGTACATTGGCTATTATGGGTAGGAAAAAAAGTACAAAGTATTAACATAAAGTACAATTTATTTATTATTATTTTTATGTTTAAATACATATTTTTTAATACAATTGATAAGATTAAACACGAAACTGTGACAATTAATGACAGTGACNTTGACATGAATTCGCCACGTGACTGTCACATTTAGGGTTGCCACCTTTTTTTTGCAGATAAAGTACATTGGCTATTATGGGTAGGAAAAAAAGTACAAAGTATTAACATAAAGTACAATTTATTTATTATTATTTTTATGTTTAAATACATATTTTTTAATACAATTGATAAGATTAAACACGAAACTGTGACAATTAATGACAGTGACATTGTTGACATTTGAGGTTATGTTGCGTTCAGAATTAATTGTTAAAAATACGAGTGCTTAGGTGCTGAGGCGTTGGCGAGTGGCGACATCAACTGAACGATCGATGTATTTCGCCTAACAAAAACATACATATGACTAAAACTTTTCAAATAAAGTATTTTCGTGTGTACTTTATTTTTCACATAAAGTATAGAGCACAATTACCCGAAATAACGTAAATACTTTATTATTAAGTGCGGGTGGCAACCCTAGTCACATTCGCGCTTTTGAGTTTTCCGTAAGACGAGACTTTCGTGCACAAATAACGAAAAACGTAAAATCAGAATAAAATTCCACACAAATAAAGAGCGAGCACAAGATATGTTTGCGGCAAGATATGTTCAATAGTCGAGGGCCCATTCGTTGTCCTGCAGAAAAGCGTCAACGACCTCCTTCATAGTGAAGTTGGGTATCAGCTGATCTGCCGTCAACTTCACACGGGTAACCGGATCGAAATGACCAACGCGCTGAAAAGAAAAAACAACCTTCAAATTAACCTACATTCATTACAACGGCAATGGGAGAAGGCTCCTTACGAACATGACATATGACGTCATTCTAATTTCCGTTTATTTATTACGTAGGTAAAGAACGGGCTCACGACTCAAACGGTGCAAATTGGTTCCCGACATTGAGTTTGAGACATAAGTCGTTTGAGACATTAGTCGTCGTGGCCTAAAGCAGCGGTTGGGGAACTTTTTTAAATATTACCCCAAAATATTTTTGTGTAAGTTGATATCACCCCATGACGAAGAACAAAAAAACGAAGTCGCTTCTTTTTGGCATCTTTCATATTATAGACCCCATGATAATTTTGAAAAGAAAACAATAACTAAAAATTTAATTTAAACATCATTTATTCAATTTATCAATGTAATACCTAGTAATACATAACGGTAATAATAGTACTAAATGTAAAATACAGTTGAGGAAAAAAAACTATAATATATACTTTATACTATATAAAATATATACTTTTTACTCACAAAAGTTTCATTTTTACCCTTCAAAATTTCATTTTACTCCATTTGGGGTAATTTACCCCGGTTCCCCGACCGCTGGCCTAAAGAATAAGACGTCCGGTGCATTCGTATCTAGCGATACAACGGTGTTCTAATCCCGCAGGCGGGTACCAATTTTTCTAATGAAATATGTACTTCACTAATGTTCACGATTGACTTCCACAGTGAAGGAATAACATCAAACCCGCAAAATTATAATTCGCGTAATTACTGGTGGTAGCACCTCTTGTGAGTCCGCACTGGTAGGTACCACCGTCCTGCCTATTTCTGCCGTGAAGCAGTGATGCGTTTCGCTTTGAAGGGTGGGGGTAGACGTAACTATACTAAGACCTTAGAAATTATATCTCAAAGTGGGTGGCACATTTACGTAGTAGATATCTATGGGCTCCAGTAGCCACTTAGCACCAGGTGAGCTGTGTCCTCGTTCGTTGATGGGTTCAAAGCAATAAAAAAACCATGAGTTCGAAATTTCAATTGCACTGTGTATAGGCGTTTCCATGACTACGCACTACAATTGAAGATGGAGACCACACAGCCATTATGCTATTCAGATACAAAGTCACATCATGTCACAATAATATGTATAATATATAAATCATCAAATTACATCCCGAATCTGACCCATTATTCCCCTAAATAATTCTATTAAATTTCTAAAAATGTAATCAAGTCATTATAGTTTTCTTCTATATATTCTAAAAATTATAACTCACTTCTAAATGTTCCTCAATGTCCTTTTTCTCATAAGTGATACCGCTCGGAGTGATGACCGGCTCATTCAGGATTTCAAAGCTTATTTTGCCACATAGGTAATCTGGCACATCGCGCTTCTGCATTATAAAATCACAACATCAAAACTGACTTTGGACTCTTTTACTGAGTTAGATGGGTAGATGAGCTGAGGGTTACCTAGTAACAGAATCGAAAACCACAATAACATTTGATGTTTACAAGAATCGAGATGGTCTTGTAACTTTTAGAAAATATGCTGAAATATCTTTACGGACAGACCAAAACAATTTATCTAGATGTAGGACATCCACAACAGCAGATGTCTCAGCGGATGTATGTAACAACATAGTAGAAGTAACAACATGAATAAGCAGAAACAGTAAGTGTCTATATAGATTGATTGTGCTCCAAGATTGGCTCACAATTTACTCACTATTATTAACTGCATTTCTGTATTTAAAATACATATTTCTATTTCTATACTTTTATACTTAGAAACGTAACAAATATGTAAGAAAAATATTCATGAATACCGTTCTTCTTTTTTATTTTTATTTTGTTAAAGTTAAAAAGACTTACCCTTCGGCGATCGTCAATTTTTGAAAATAAATTATTCAATTCACTAGAGTAGTTATTCTGAAAAAATATTAATAAAAATTTTATTTGTTTTTTTTTGTTTCTTATCACACAATATTTGATCGAAAGGTACATACACATTCCTCCTCAATTTTGGATACTTTTGTATTACGATCATCTTCATTATTTCCATCTAGTTTCAGGGTCTCTATCCTACGTTGCATGTCTTCATTTATTAGCCTACCAAAAAATTTAAGAGTTTATATTAAATGCAAAGATAATATTAAAAGTTGAAAAAAATTAAAATGTACAGTTTTCAATTTCAATATTATTTTGTTGGTAAATGTTTAAATCAGAAATGCCTAATGGATGGAAGTATTTTCCAGACAATAAACAATATTTGCAAACTTGATGAACATATCTGTTTTCGTTAGTAAGTGGCAGACCCCCCGCATAGCCATCCCGCCTATTTATATCGCATAGCAGTTATGCATTCCAGTTGAGATTCACCTTCAATTTCATGTCAACAATTGCCACAATATAGGAACATCATAGTGTAATAAAATGAAATGTGCAAAATTTGTAAATCTGTAAATAATTCCTGGTGGTAGGTCATACCTTCATCAGTAGTTACCACCATCCTGTCTATTCTAAGAGTGGCACAGCCAATAAAAATACAATTGAGACGTCAACCTCAAGGTATGTAGGCCAGGAGCTAGTCTGCCAATCAAAAGAGTCAAAGTAAAAGCCTACTTATTATACTTGCTATATTACTTACTAATAGAAATGTTACTTGTCAAATAACATGAAGCTTCATAAATTAGATTAGTAAAATAACTAATAGGTTTAAGAGTTACACTTATTACACTTATTAGCTTATAATTTGTACAAACCTGTTTAAATATGTTTGCAATTCAATTTCTTGGGCTATCCTTTTCTCCTCTTGTACATTCCATCTCTTCTTCCGTGCTGTGCGTAGCTGTGCAGCTATGTCATCACCGAAATTTAGCTTCTGCTCACGAGCCAGATCATTTGCTAAAAATTTAATATATAGTTTAAAAATTATGTTTATAGCTCAAAATGTAGCACTGTTGCACAGTTGTGTTTAAATACTGCAAGGAAATGAAAAGATTGAAATCTAAGCCAATGTTGTATTTATACAAGATGTATTGTGGCCAGGTTCGAAACAAAGATGGGGTAAAGGTGATTACGAACTTAACCTTATTCTTTTAAATAATGTTTTTAAACACCGATCTATTTATACATAAATAAAGATCGGCTGATGTGTAGAACCATCTCATTGCCATGCTGGGGATACTTGACAGCTATCTTTACATTACGATATTTGAACAAAATTTTTTACACTCATAGAGGTCACTTTACTAACGCCTACTTCATCATAATTCTGATTCGAGAGTAGTTTCTTTACACTCTATTTAATCACAATAATAAGAATATATTTAGTAACCAATTTACTATATGCCTACCATTCCCACTAGAAATCAATCAGACTTATGTCCAAAAGCCACCCTAGTCTTACCACCATCATGAAACAATCGTTCATTCGAATTTGGATTTGGATTGAATTTCGGTAGAACAGCCATTTTATAACTGAATTGAGATCTGACCTCATGTCTGATCTGTCAGAAGTCAAGAGTGTGTGATGGCCTTAATGTTGTAATGTCTCACCAGTAACCACTTAACACAAGACGGGTCATGATCTGACCATCTAGAGCAATTAAAAATTCTATAATAAATAAAATGTACCTCTATGCAGATGCTTGATGGCTTCATCATAACATTCAAGTTCAACCAGAGCCTGTCCCAGAAAGAAATGTCCTTTGACCTGGTTTGTATCAATGTCAAGGGCCCTTCGACAATCTTGACAAGTTGCCTCCCAGTGTTTCATTTTGAGATGACAAAGGGCACGGTTTGTGAAGTATGTGGCCACTGATGGATTTTTTATCTAAAATATTTTGTTACTATTTTAACTTTCATTTTAAGAACAACTTTTGTTATAACAGAAACAAAAATAAAAAATTAAAAACACTAAATTACTAAAACTAAGGTACATATGGTATTTTAAGGTACATATACATACAAGTATCTTAACACTATTCTGTTAATAGAATTAAGAAAAGCCAAGCTTGAAAATGACATATGAAAGTGCCCAAATATTAGCCTATCCATTAAGTACATGTATTTTCTACATGGATACCAAGTTTCAAGTCAATCGGATGCATGGTTCAGTAGTTATAACGGAGCATCGGTAAAAACCACTGTAGATTTATATATTTCATCATTTCAGCCTATCGCCGTCCACTGCTGAACATAGGCCTCTCCAATAGATCCAGTGCGACCGGTCCATTGCCACCTGCATCCAACGAGACCCAGTGCTTTTTACTAGGTCGTTGGTTCATCTAGTAGGTGGCCGTCCCACACTACGCTTGCCAGTACGTGGTCGCCACTCGAGGATCTTTCTGCCCCATTGACCGTCCTCTCTTCGTGCTATGTGGCCGGCCCATTGCCACTTCAGTTCACTAATTCTACGGGCTATGTCAGCAACCTTCGTTCTTCTACGGAGCTCCTCATTTCGGATTCGATCACGTAGAGAAATGCCGAGCATAGCCCTCTCCATAGCTCGCTGCGCGACTTTGAGCCTTCGAACAAGATCCCTAGTGAAGCACCACGTCTCCGAGCCGTAAGTCATCACTGGTAACACACATTGGTTGTACGCCTTTGTCTTAAGGCACTGAGGTATTTTGGATGAGAAGACATTGTGCAGTTTACCGAACGCTGCCCATTATATATTACATAGATTTATATATTAGTATACATTATATGAATTATGCCTGGAGATCAGCAATTGGTTAAGTTAGAATAATTTTTCGCATCTTGTAGACATTATTTAAGCAATTTTTCCAATTTATTAATGTATTATATCAGTATTATTTCCAATGCTTTAAAATGGTTTGATTAAGCTATTCTAAGTACAAATAGTTTAATTTATTCTTCTGTCTAATTTAGCTAAAAATATATCCTGCGTTTAGCTTACAAGTGTTTGAAAAACATTGTTTATACTCACTGTAAAATTAAAAAATGTAAAAAATATTACATGTAACATTTAAAAATGATATTTTGAATTATAATTTCAAATTAATCAAGAGAAAGCAGCATATGTTCTTCATATTTGTCTTTATATTTATATTAGTAATTTTTAAGACGCTTCACAACTTCATCAAATATAGATACTTGAAAAATTTTGTTAACTACATTTTCAATTAAATGAAACAACGATTATGACGTATTAATATCGTTTGAGGTGTATAATTGTTGCATATCATTGAAATTAGAATCCAAGGCTGGTTTTTATAAAAAAAACAATTTATACTGGTGTTTTCCTTTGAACATAAAAGAATTTTTATATTTTTCATAATAACATTGTATTTAAAACTTACAATAGCTTTTGTATAGCAATTCTTTGCATCTTCGTACCGCCGTAAACTAAAAAGCCTATTCCCTTGTTCCTTCAGTTCTTTATCGGTCAAATTTGCCGTCGAATACATATGTTTGCTCATTTTGAACCAATTTTTATTCACTGTTATGTTTTCACTAATCACATTATACGAAGCTCTAATCCTGCTGCTGTTTCTGAGATCTTTTTAAAATAAGGAATAATATAAAGTGCTAAGTACGTAAATCTCGATCTCTTCAATTTCCTCTAGATTCCAGAATTTGGTTGATTGACATTTGACATTTATGACAAATCGATGCATTATTTGATCTGTCTGTTGAAAAAGCAATGAAAAACAGCCCATACTTTTTAGAAGCTTTCATTAGTAAGCTTGTTTTTCAGTTACTTTGTTTTCTTTTACAATCATAATAATTTTTCTGATTACAATAGCCATGCAACAATACGAATAAACGGCTTTTCCCAAAGATTTCATTAAAATATCTTAAAAAAAAACATAATTTTATATACATTTTGATTAAGCGGACCGTTACAGTAAGAAAAACTTTAAGAAGTGCTGCTTGTGAAATTCGATATTTTTGACGATTAGTTCGTATCGTAAATTGGAGGAAATCGGGACCCTTTCCAAATCCAACACAAATTTTCAGCAATTGGCAGCAATTTTCAGCAACTGTTAGGGTAATACCAATATAATTGAGATTAAAATGGTTCCGGAGGCTTAAATTTTTATATACCATACGTTATTATTTGGTTTATTACAAAATATACACAAAAACTGAACTTGACTTGAAACTAACTTGACTCGATTCACCTTGGCTTCGGGGTGAATCAGGTTACGTATGGGGACAATAGAGTTTTTCGATAGGGGTGGCACTATTTAGTTGTTAGGTAAGTACCTAACTTTAGGTACGTAATTAACTTTTTAATATCTTTAATGAGTTACAAAACGTTGATGACTAAATTAAACTATTTAATATTCTTAAACACAAAATAAAACTCATTTTCAGTTCAAGAAAATTAAATCTAACAACTCAACAAAAGTATTGTAACATCCCAGATTTGTCCCTATTCTAACTCTGGTCTCTATTTCCCCCAATCTACTGTAACTTGAATTCTCAAGTTAACGAGTTAAGGATAGCTCTATTATTTTCTTGTTTAGAGAATAATTAATTCGAAATTTATATAATTGCAAGACTACCAACCAAACTACTGGAATTTATTATTTGATTATCCAGTCGCGTAAATATATTCTTGAAATTGAAATAATATAATACCTGTAATGTGAAGGTACTGTGAAGAGGAGAAAGAAACCCTTCTTAAAATTTGTGCTCCTGTATCTTAGATGGCAAAAGGTATTTATTGCTCAGAATTAAATATTTTCTTCCCTGACATAGCCAAAATATTTAATGGTACATATTTAGTACTTTAGTGTACCCACGACAGATCCGTGCGAGACGCACGACTATATAGTTTAGAGTCTTACAGCCCCTTGATGTCAATTAATAAATAAATACTTACTATACTTGAGACCTTAGAACTTGTATCTCAAGGTGGGTGGCGCATTTACCTTGTGGATGTCTATGGGCTCCAGTAACCACTTAACACCAGGTGGGCTGTGAGCTCGTCCACCCATCTAAGCAATAAAAATAAAAAATAAAAATACATAGAATTATGTGGCTGCTACAAAGTCCGTCGCCACTTCGTAAATTAAGCCGCATCGTCTACGTAGAACGATTTCAAATTATTTAGGGGAAGCTGGAAAAGAAGTGACAAAAAAAAAAGTGTGTGTGTCCGCTCCGACGCACGACTGGAGTTTACTGGATATAAAAAATTAAACGAAACAATACGAGAAATAGTTCTATATTACGACAACACGATACACTACAGATTATTAACAAATTAACGAGACACAAAACAAACGACTAACAAATATATGAAAATACAATAATGAGAGAAACGCGCGATCAGTACGAGGCTTTGTGGCGGACTGCCGGCGCAGCAGCCCGGCGTCACCTGCGATAACGCGGCCGCGCGTTGGCTCCTGATTGGCGCGCGCACGCATCACGCAATCAGGAGCCAATCAGGCGCATAACGCATTTCGTGTGACATGCTAGTACGATTTTGGTCCCCATAATTTTCATACCCCGGGCCTATATATGTAAATCGATTCTAAAGGAGTAAACTCCAAAAATTTATAATTAAAATGTGTCATTAACAGAAAGAGGTTCAAAGGTGAAACATGAAAAAAGATACAGTCCACTGTATTCTTAGAGTAAGTACACAGCTTCATTAAACGTTTAAGTACTCTGCGATCTGCTCAATGCTGCTGCTATCTCGCTAACACTCATAAGTGACTGTTACCGTCAGGCAGATCGTTAGCTCATCTACATCTACACACATAGCAATGAATAAACGAAATGAAAAATTCTGAAATGGAAGAAGGTGGTAGATCTTCCTATTGTCGTTTTCTTACAATACTCGTGACTCACATATTTATATTGTATCCATGAACAGAGATTTATTAATAATTTTACTGTAAAAGCGTTATGAGAATCGAAGCAACTATATTATTAAGGAACTAATATATTTATTCATCTCTTTATCAGAATAGCTTTTCGGTAAATAGGTATTAGACAAAAAAAACTGGAATTAAAATAAAATAAATTAGAATAAACATTTTGACAAAAGGAAAACAATATCAAAATCTAATTCCATATCAAGTTCAATTCAAATAGGAAACTGATGTGAGGGTAATTTGACAACCGAATACAGACTGCTAAAATCGCGCGCCCATAGACTATAGCGTTTGTGGATTTCTTCCCTGGGCACATTTCGCGCCAGCGCGGTTTGTGATAAATTTCTTCGATTTTTTGATGTTGCACTGGAAAAATAAACCATCTTTTTATTTTATTATTGACGTAATAGTACGATTTAAGGCTATTACATAACGGGGCATTATCTATACTAATATTATAAAGCTGAAGAATTTGTTTGTTTGAACGTGCTAATCTCAGGAACTACTGGCCTGATTTGAAAAATTCTTTCAGTGTTAGATAGTCCATTTATTGAGGAGGCTATATAACATCACGTTAAGACCAATACAAGCGGAGCACCAATAAAGAATGTTTCAAAATCGGGTTTTTTCCCTTTTGAGAGCTACCGCTGCGTGCGCTGCAGAAACGGTTAAAGTTTCGCTAAAATAAAGTATGACAGAATTGTTCCCCTTTAAAAGATTTAAAAAAAAGTCCGCGACAGCATGTCTTTATGTTAAGGCTGACTCACTATAACGTTTTTAGCTAACCAAATTTGTTTTTTTTTGCATTATTTGTTAACTATTTCACGCGGACGAAGTCGCGAGCAGAAGCTAGTTAAGCATAAAAACGATTTTATTGCTGCATCTAAGTGAGAATAGAATGGCAATGTATCTTACTTCACAACGGATATCAGAGTAATTATACGAAAGTACGATTATGAACATATCCTGCCACAATAAATCTTCCCCTTAACCCTTAGACTGCCATGTAGGTCACCGGTGCCCTACGTGGCGCACTGAAGTAAATTTGTCGATTTCTCTCTTCGAACTTCTTACTAAGGCACCGGAATATCTAATAGACTCTGGGAAAGATGAATCCGTAGATACTGAGAATGAATCTATTTCTAAGAGGCCTAAAAAACTAAAATATACATTAACAAATAAAAGAATGCAAAGTTAGGCAATCCAGGTGCTTAGTAACAGATATCGGCCAAATTACTTCAGTGAGCCGCGTAGGGCACCGGTGACCTACATGGCAGTCAACGTGTTTATGTTCTACATTAAAGCATTAATTTTAATTTTTCTCAACATAAAATTGTAACAAAATTTGTGACTTTGTAACACTTCCTTTCAAAATAGTAATAATAATAATACCTAATATTCTAGACAGTAATCTCTATAGTAGTAATTAATACAATACTAAAAATTATCTCTTCATTCTTAAGGTTAAAAGGTATAATTATGTAAAAATAAAATGAAGAACATCTAACAAAAGCCAAACTTTTACAATTTTGAACTGGAAATATTAATAGTGGTCAAATTGAATGTACCTATGTAAAGGCATCCTGGATTTATGACAACTATAGTTTTCGAAAAAAAATCAAATCAATGACATATGTACTTACGTCAGAGAGGGATCTTTACACAAGGGAGTCTTCAATGGTACCTCGAGTTTCTTTTTCATCATTGGACAAGGAAAATGTGCATTGACTAATTCCAATATGCCTTCTTTAGTAGCATTAGATGCTTTCATAATTGTTTCCTGTGAAACAAGTGCAGATCTCGATTTAGGGATGGCGGAAAACTTGTTATGAATGTGTATTGTATGAAAGATATGTGGAACTGGTGGGGACGACGACAAATGAATGCCAATTCCATTCCGTAATGTTATAGAATAATGTTGACTTTAATTTTTCTTAAAATAAGGGTTTCCAAATAGGGTATGTAACTTTGTTCGGAAATGACTCTTTGGTTATCAATATTTAACCCTTCGGGCGCGAAGCGTCGATAGATCGACTCTCTATTAATGCGTAGTAATAAGTGCGGAATGTCGGAATACCGACTATCGCAATGTTTGAATAAAGGTAAGCGGTATCGACCTGTAGGGACGTTTCTCAGCGCGCGCATGTGTAAATAGTTTTTAATAAGCTAATAACATTTATAAATAACCATTAATTTTTTTTTTGCTGTGAACATAGCAATGATTTTTAATTTTTTTTCACGTTATAGTTTTTTGCAAGGAATTTTTATCTTTCAAAATTTGAATTTGCAATTTCTGCAAATTCTTTGAATATAAGTACAACACTAAAAGAGTTAAATGCAGCCGCGGTATTCAACTGTTGTTGTACAAGAAATATGATCAGATACTCCTACTGCGACTACAAGCCCACTATTCGATGTTCCAATTTTTAAATTATGAATTGCTGACATTGTTCAATAAACTTCTAATATGTATGATGTGCAAAATGAAACAACTCCCTACTTACAGTAATTTGCTCACAATTGAAAATCTCTAAGCACCGAATTACGATTGCTAAAATAATAATAAAGTATGAGCCATATTTTTTTTTAGTGCAAAAAAGAAATATGATTAATAACATAATACTTTCTCTCCAGTTTTGAGTTTATATCTCGAATCACGCGTTATAGTTTTGCACCACTTCCAAATGTTTTCATCGGCAGCACCCCGACGATTCAATCTTTCCGTTAGCTCCGCCATATTCCGAATGGGAGTTTGTCGAATCTGTGCACAAAGTGTTTTATTGTATGACAAAAAATACGAATTTTAGACAGTTAAATGTTCCAGTGCGTTTTCCATGTTTTGTATGTGTCAAATGTGTAAGTTAATAAAAGAAACTCGATGATTTTTTTTTTATAACGCCATCTTGGTTAGATGCCCTCAATTAAGAAAAATAGTCTTATTATTCGCCAATAGATGTCAGGAAGATTTGATTATTGAAAACACGAATAAAACGAACATTTTCTGAAAATAAATCGTAGCTAGATCGATGTATCGCCTCCGAAATCCCCTGTATACTAAATTTTATGAAAATCGTTGGAGCCGTTTCCGAGATTCAGATTATATATATTATTATACAAGAATTGCTCGTTTAAAGATAGATAAGATAAGATAATTAGATACCAATATTATAAACACGAAAAAGAGTTGTTTTGTTACGTTTTCACTTCTTAGCTATTCAACCTATTTGCCTATATGCTGTCAAGAGTAGCTACTGAAAAGGATAACTTTCTTAAAAATAAAACACATTTTTTGTGCATTAACGCGACTGAAGACGCATGTAATAGCTAACAATAACATAATTCAAATTTGGAATTAGCATAGAATTAATGTGCCACTTTCGTTAGGTTTCAACTTTAGCGTTTATTTATTTATATTTATTTCTATATATATTATTATTATTATATATCGCTTTATTTATTTCTGTTTTAAAATGTATTTTTCGGCTTTCATAGTAAGCGTTATTCCATTCTAATTGATAATACCTACTTTATTTTCTCATAAGTCTAGCGATTCGTGACTCGTTAATTCATTCAGTATCTTTGTTCAAGATACATTTGATATATGGAGGCTGTATTGTCATCGTGTCACTGTCACTGATTTATGTTTGTTTCCGTTAAATGCTTACGGATGCGTCACAAGGTAGCCTCTTTGCTATAGAATATTACCAATCAAGAGAATATTTTGAAAGTAATTTTATTTGGGCTCAAAACAAAATTTGCTTCTTTGCTACTTTAACTAAAAATATATTGTAGTCGTAGATCTTTCCTATCTACCCCATGTAAGCAGTATACTCGCTTTTAAGCGCTCAAACCAAATCCCAAGCACGTCGGAACGTGAAAACCCATCGTTTGATTAAACCTCAATGGCATTCGAATAAGGCTTCGACAATGAAATCCTTCAAATCGAGTATAAGTCGTTTCCTTACGACAGTGCCATGACCCCATACCCATACCCATAAGTAACAGAAAACACTATAATCGCGAAGTTTCTCCAGCGCTAGAAATAAACAAATTTGAGAGTTAAGCAATTAAAAAACACACACTCACCACAGCCGGTTTCAATTTCTTACTCAAGAAATGTCGCAAAGAATAAACTCCTGCAGATTTCTCACTGGCCCTCACACTTGGCTGTGACTGAAGTAGCTTGAACTTAGCCGACTGAGCTAAACTAGTTGCACCCAAGGAACTGCGCGCAGCCGGCTCCTTAACAACCTCCAAGACCTCCAAGCTTGTGTCGTGACGTAACATTAAATCCTGGTAACATATTGTTAAGCTGGTAAAGTAACGCCATCTATCGCCGAATACTCGAACGAATATCCAAGGACCTAGTAGCACCTAGAACGCTCGAGAAGTACAACGCCATCTATTGTCAGATAACGGAAACGACTAATAGAAATGTGTGGAATATTCTCGACAATTCTATAAAAGCTATAAAAGCATTGTAGAGATCGCACGCAGTCAGTCAGTAATCGGAACTAATCGAAGCGAAACAGCGAACAGATCACCTGAAGCGAAGCGGAAAAAGCGAATTGAGAGTTTTAAAGTGTTTGTTGTGTGTTTTAAGTGTACTAAGTGTTGAATACAGTTTTTTAGTTGTACTTTGGTGGAATTTTATTTATCCCGAACCCCAGCGTGTAACAATATTAAAAGAAACATATCCAAAAGACTAGTTACGTTGAAGATCTGAAATACACATATAGAATTCTTAGAGACACTTGCATTGGTTTCGGAAGCGACTTACATTATCCTTTGTGACGTCTAGATGTAGGTCAAAGGATCTTAAAGATAATAATTAGTCTGTCCGGATAACACATCAATCGATAGGATAGCAGAAGTTACGGGTGTGAAGATGTCGGTCTGCTTTCGAAAATGAACACAACGTATTTTTATCATATTCAAAAAAGATTGTAGCTTAGACTATGTATTTTATTATATTCACCAAATTCGGTTTTGAAAATTCTTTTTAATTTTAAACCGTATTCACATTCCTGTTGTTAATTAAAATCGATGCATTTCACTCTTGAAGTGGGATTTCATTTTACTTTTTTTATGACTTTAAAAAGTACATTATTTATTTCATACATTCATTAATAGTTTTAAATACTAGTTGTACGTACCGTAACCTAACACGACATTCATTCCGTTTGCATTTGTGTGTTTACTCTATATCGTATCGTATTGTATTGTATTCAAGTCATTTTATCAGTTAAGTTCATATACAAATGTAAGCATATAGGTAAGCCTATGAACATACACGCATTTTCGCAAGATCCATATCAATCTTAACTCTGGCAGCAAGTTCAGCGCGCAGTTCGTCAACGAGATACGCCCAGTACTTGTTGACACGTGCGTAGTCGTTCAGTTGATTCCGAGGTAGATAAAAAAAGATCCTCTTCGCTATAGCTGATGGTAACAATTGTACCTTGAAACCAGGAAATTTTACGCAGTCTGTATAAGAGCCATTTCCGAACCCAAAATGAAAGTCACTACTTCCTTACCTGACATAACCAATATATATTTATATATTTTTTTTTATTGCCCTCGTAGGTAGAAGAGCATACGGCCCACCTGATGGTGAGTGATTACCGTCGCCCACGGACTTCAGCAATGCCAACATACATATACATATAGTTCACAAACGTTTCCCATTTGTCAAACGAATTGTATTGTTTTTGTTTGATACCTCATTTCAGAATATAGTTCATAAAATGAATTTAAGTGTGGTTTGATTGTGGTCGAATTTCGACCAATCGGTAAAGACTAAATTAAACAGGCAAGCTTACAAACCGGTTAGAAATCTTTTAGAAAGTGAATGCTTTTTGAAACCATAAGATAAAGGGAAGGTAGCTGGTAAATGCACATTACGTGCAATGTAAATAGGTTCCAAAGATCCCAGAATTACGTAATTCTAACAAACTTTTATTGCTTAGATGTTTGGACGAGCTCACAGCCCACCTGATATTAAGTGGTTACTGGAGCCCATAGACATCTACAACGTAAATGCGCCACCCACCTTGAGATATAAGTTCTAAGGTCTCAGTATAGTTACAACGGCTGTCCCACTCTTCAAACCGAAACGCATTACTGCTTCACGGCAGAAATAGGCGGGGTGGTGGTACCTACCCGTGCGGACTCACAAGAGGTCCTACCACCAGTAAACTTGAAATTTTAAGTCGGGATGACTTTATTTATGCGTTACTATATAGGCACCGGTAACCACTTACCAGGTAGGCCGTGACCTCATCCAGACACTTAGGCAATAAAAGTCGAAGAAAATTTTATTTCCAACACGATAACATTTAAATCTAAGCCTATGATGCATTTGCAACGAGCATGAATTAAGTTGCTAAAAAATTAATAGATCTACATTTACATAAAAATGGATTGCTGTTCGTTAGTCTCGCTAAAACTCGAGAACGGCTGGACCGATTTGGCTAATTTTGGTCTTGAATTATTCGTGGAAGTCCAGAGAAAGTTTAAAAGGTGAAAAATATAAAAATGCTCGGAATTACATATATAAAAACAAACAATTTTGTTGTTCCTTTAATGTGTCCCCCGTCGGACGGATTCCTTTTGCTTGTTTTAAGTTTATTTTATACAAAAGTTTAGGTCTTTTATTTATCGATTGAGGCACTACGAAGTCTGCCGGGTCGGCTAGTTTAAAATAAAATTAAAAACACTTCTTGTGCTACTTCGTTGCATTTAAAAGTAAACCTACAAAGTCAACCGTCTCGATAGTTTCCGGCTTAGATCTGTTCACTTTCCAAATTTTCCTCGCGGTACCGTCTTTCAAACTTATCTCCAATTCTTCTAATTTCAAGTTTTCTCTCATTGATTTCAGTGTAGCGTTCCACGCTGCCAAGTTCTCTTCTAGCTAAATCGAATGAGAAAGTTAGCAGTTACAGTTACAGCCATAAAAATGGGAATTTCGACTAAAGATATACGGCAAACGACATTGGAAATCATCATTACTTCTTTTTCAATCGGATTTGTGTTCACATTTTGACTTTTATCCGGCGCTGATGTTCCCGGCACACGCGACGCCGGTGACTGCTCTTTTTTGTCCTAAAACAAATAAGATATGGGATTTAAAAAAAAAAAGCTCCTGTTATATTTTCAGTTTTGTACCTAATCACAATCTCTTAAAGTTTTCGCGCTCATGAGATACTGTTAATTCAAAATTATCACCTCTAGATTACTGTCTATGTGTTACATAAAGTCTTCAATTTGCAAAACTTCAACATATTATTACTATACTTAAAAGCGGTGTTAGTAAAACTTATAAACAGCAAGATAGTTCTGTAAAAGAAAAAAGACAATACACACGGAAACGACTAAAGCAAATTTAGTTCATTTAAAAAAAAAATTGACCTTCTATTCGCTTTACTAAACAGCAATTTTCAATAAAAAAAATTATAATTTAAAGATTACTGGTGGCCCGGAGGCTTTTCCAGTTTCACCAGGACAGGTGGGCGAGCAAGTGCTCAACCAGGAGGGCAATTTTCAATCATATATGCCGTGCGAGTTTTGATATACTTTTCCATGGGACAAAGGATATAACAATGATTGCCTTTTATGATTGCTATAAAATACACGAACCATAAAAATACCTTTTCAACATTAGGACTTTTAATAAGAACACATTCCTCCAAATCTTTTAACTTCTGATGCTGACAAATATCGTACAAGGTTTGAGCTCTTCGTAATACTGTCCACATGATGGGCCCGCCAGATGCAATCAGTAGTTCCATTAAAACGATTGCCTGCGCCTCCTGAACACAGATTTACTACTTAGATATATAGTCAATAATTGTTAATATCGACTAACTCGGTGGTGCAGAATTTAGCGCCCCTAGCAGTTACACCGGGGGTCGTAGATTCGATTCCCACATCGGGCAAACATTCGTGTGATGACCAGGTTAGTTTGCTCTTTGTCTGGGCACTTATTACCTATATACGGTGGTGGTAGGACCTCTTGTGAGTCCGCGCGGGTAGGTACCACCACCCCGCCTGTTTCTGCCGTGAAGCAGTAATGCGTTTCGGTTTGTAGGGTGGAGCAGCCGTTGTAACTATACTGAGACCTTAGAAGTTATATCTCAAGGTGGGTGGCGAATTTACATTGTAGATGCTTATGGGTTCCAGTAACCACTTGACAACCAAGTGGGCTGTGAACTCATCCACCCATCTAAGCAATAAATAAAATCAATACCTTTTTTATAAGTTTATAAGTATGTATATCAATCTCTAGTACCCATAATACAGGGAATCGCAATTTGGGGTCGGGTGACCGTGCGTGATTGGTCCCACTTATTATTATTAAATTCGAATGCTCCATTTTCTACGGAACGATAACTTTGCCCGCTACTCCAGTTTATTAAATATAATTTTTCTAAGCAAATACGTAGCTTTATTGCACAGATGGGCGGGTAATAAAGACATCAAAAATCCACCTTAAGACGTGAGGTTAAAGTCTCATTGTATTGTATAACGGTTGACCCCCCCCAGAACGTTATTGCTCTATAAATAGGCAGGATGGTGGTCCCCATATGTAAATTAAAAGCCCATGAATTGAAGTTAAATTGAATGAGAGACGAACTAGCAGTGTATCCCTCCTGTCTTGTATTTTTCATTTACTAACACACTATATACTCGTGGTCAAACTCAAAAGTATGACGTCACACGTGAAACACGAAGACAATAACACATATAAAATATTAAAATTTATTTTCTAAAACGTCATAATCTTGATTTATTATGTATATGTAAGTATATTGGGATATAAATTATATAGTGATTTCATATTATATTTAACGGTATATATATCTATTTATTGTATGTATGTATTTTCTTTAATAATGTATTTTTAATAGTACACCGCAATATGCTGTATGTTTATCTGTCCAGAATTTCTGATAGTTAAAAGGTTTTCTGGAAGAAATCGTTTTAGCGATAAGACCGCCTATTGTACAAAAGTATTTGCTTGGTGATTGTTTTCTAATGTTAATTGTGTTTTGGTGTGCAATAAAGTATGTTCTCTCTCTCACACACACAATAGCAATATAATATCTATACTAATACTATAAAGCTGAAGAGTTTGTTTGTTTGAACGCGCTAATCTCAGGAGCTACTAATCCGATTTGAAAAAATATTTCAGTGTTAGATAGCCCATTTATTGAGGAAGGCTATATAACATCACGCTAAGACCAATACAAGTGGAGCACCAATAAAGAATGTTTCAAAATATTTTCGCTTTCTACGTTAGTGAAGTGGGGGGTAAAATTTAGCGTTATGCCATAGTAGCTATTCCACGCGGACGGAGTCTCGGGGAAAAGCTACTTTGTATAGAAATTGCTTTACACTAGTTACGGTTTTTTTTTTAAATCATTTTTACCTTTTCAGAGGATTCCGATGCCGCTTAGCACGTGCAGAGTTTCGAGTTTCGGTCAAGTTGCCAAAAAAGAGGCGACAATTTCAAAAGCTGCTGCCCCGAAGCAGAAGTTTAATGCTAGTCAGAGCTGATACGATCTACCCTCAATACCTCAGTCCACGATGCCATACACGCAGCCGAGAATATACTGAGCTGTCCAATTATAGTCCAAGATAAAGTGATCTAGAGTCCACGACCTTGCCATTGAGGATTATCGATGCAAGCAGAGACCTTACTTACCTTTTCCAAAGAAAGAAACCAAACTCGATTGTTCTTCATTGCTTGTGCGAGCGTGGACAGCGGGATTGCTGTTCTGTTGTGGTCCATCGGAACTTGGTCGTAGCAGCTCAATACATTTTTCCTGTCATAAATAAATAGTACAATAATACACCGTATTATATTTTCTGATTAATTGACCATGTGCGAGAGAATGACCAAGAGAACAGAGTTAGATGAACTATGTTGAACAAAGGCTTAATATAATCGGATAAATAACTTTTCTAAGCTATTGTATGTTGTTTTTGTTATTGTAATAAGATAAAGGACAAAAACAAATAAAGATTCGGTAAAAAGGGATAAAACATATTTGTTTATTTTTAACCAGATTTTTTATTGAACATTACGAATTTCTATACAATTTTTTTTCTTCTATTTTTTTACCTCATTACAGACGAATTTTCCAAAAACTCTTACCAACATCAAAAAATGTATCAACTGCAGAGTTTTTAAGTTGATAGCTCCAACCGCTAAGGCGTCGTAGTTAAAAAAGAATTAATTTCTAGAAGACTCAACTTAATACCAACATACAAATAATCATAATTCATTGCACAAGGCATTAATCAAAGAGATCGCTTACTCGCTGATCGACATAACAGAATCCTTCGTTCTACAGTTCCATATCGATTTCAAAAGCAGAGACAATGTCCAAGCACTTCTGACATCTTCGAGCAAAGCCAGCACGTAACGTTTGTGCTGGTCCACGATAATCTTTCAAACCAATTCTTAGTAATCAGAAGATTTCTACTAAAGCGCAGGGCTTCTTCTGAAGCGTCCGCATTTTCTGAATTACGAAAAACACAATTTCATAAGAATAGTTTTTTAATAGAGTTATTAGGGTACAGCAACTGACCTACTTTGAAATGATTACATATGGATAGTATAGTAATATAAAATAAATTCGTGTAATAAAAATCAAACCCGCAAAATTATAATTTGCGTAATTACTGGTGGTAGGACCTCATGCGAGTCCGCACGGGTAGGTACCACCACCCCGCCTATTTCTGCCGTGACGCCGTAATGCGTTTCGTCTTGAAGGGTAGAGCAGCCGTTGTAACTATACTGAGACCTTAGAACTTATATCTCAAGATGGGGGGCACATTTGCGTTGTAAATGTCTATGGGCTCCAGTAACCACTGGATACCAGGTGGGCTGTAAGCTCATCCACCCATCTAAGCAATAAAAAAAAATCGTATGTTCATAATTTGTATGTTCTTACTTTTGTTATAGGAAATATATTGTTAGAATGCCTCTGTCGCAGACGCTATAGCTGTTGCATTTGTATTGCAAATATGTTATGTAAGAAGAATTGCAAAACTAAAAATGTAAACTGACTTCTTGTCTTGGATCGCGAGTTCACGTTGGCCTATGGCTTCCAGTAACCACTTAACGCGATATGGCTTGTGAACGCATCTGCTGTGTGAACGCTATAAAAAATATTAACCAAGAATTATTCAACTTATACCCACCACATACCATATCCGAAAGGATCATGTCGTTGATAAAGTTCACTTGCTTGGTTAAATCGGCAAACGAAATAGATTTCATTTTCATTTATTGCTTAGCAGGTCGCAGGCAGTCAATAATGTTAGCCCGTCAAACGATCTGTCAAATAGGTACTAAAGCTAATTTAGTTTTTACTACCATCGACAAGGTCGATCCTGCAATGAGCACGCATACGAGATTCGAGTTCTGAATATCTGTCACCGCATCGTCATTCAACTAGCACCATGACTCGAGTTGACACGCGAAGTTCGCGAACTGTTTCGATCAAATCCAGTCCGAAAACTGCGAACTTTGGACGATTTCTGTCTATTATCGCACTGACGATATTCGTGAGTGTCGTGTATTTTGTTATTAAGATATCTAGTGATTCATTAGGCGACCCGTCCGACCAGTTCGTTGTTAAAAGCATTCCCGATATTTATTCGAGATACGAGGGTATAGATCCTGAAGATAGAGATGTGTTCGAAGGTTTCCGTACGTCGTTCTTGCCCGCAGAAGAAGTTATCCTTTCGAAAGCTCAATCGAAAAATAAAAGAGAAGTTTATGATCTGAATTTGACGAATGATAATTTCTTTTGGGGTAGTTACGAAACTCAGAGTGAAACTTCGAGAAGACTAAAACGAAGGAGCCAGGCTGATTTGCAAGAGTCCGAGTGAGTATTATGCAATTTAATTAGGTATTATTATTAGTTAAAAAACTTTATAGGTTTTGTTATTTTTCAATTTAAAGTAAAATCATACAATACATCTGAAAGTTTTTGGTTGTGCTATTCTGTCACGTCAACGTTCATAATATTATAATTCAAAAATGGTAAAGGTAAAGTAATCATAATTATTTACTTTTAAATATCCGAAGAACGCGTCGGTTGCCTTAAAAGACTGGAAAAACTCTATACAACGTTTGATGAATTTGTATCTGGAAAATATCTGGGTGTGCTTGTTTATTTAATTAACTGCCCTAGCGACAACATAGATTACTTACAAGACTTTTGTTCACCTGGTACCTTATGAAATAAACCACTGTCTCTTTAATAATTAGTTCAATATTACTTACTGGTGATAGGACCTCTTGTGAGTCCGCACGGGTAGGTACCACCACCCCGCCTATTTCTGCCTTATATAGAACTTATATCTCAAGGTGGGTGGCGCATTTACGTTTTAGCTCCAGTAACCACTTAACACCAGGTGGGCTGTGAGCTCGTCTACCCATCTAAGCAATATAAAAAAATATAAAAAATTCAGTTGTACAGTCCGTAATGAATCCGACCGATTATCTGAAACAGTCAATTGTGTATGTTTCTTTATTTTAGCTAATATTTTTATTGGATTGAATACTACATTACAGACAGAAAACAAAACAAATCGTAATTTATGTTATAGTCCCTCATGAAAGTTATGATTTTGTCCACCTTGTGTAGAATAGCTACCCATAGGAACCCATAGACAACAATTTTGGGTCTTATTCACTACGAACGGTTCTGTATCTATCAATAATCACTCACGTAAATATTGTCATTAATGATTAATTTAAATCGTTCCTATTTGCATACGATTGTTTACGAGTTGTTGTTAGCCTGGACTAAAATAAAATGAAATATAATATATAAATAAAATAAAGTTATAAATAGCTAAATGTTTCTAGTGACAGTGTTGAGAACGAAACCGACGAGGAATATGACATCCAGGCAACCACTGATCAGTATGGTGACGAAGATGATGATGATGAGACAATTAAAAGGTAGTAGACTATTAAAACTATTTACGGTAGGCAGCGCGACCGCGTCTTCGAAGTTTGCGGCGAGGGAATTAGCCAGCCCTGCGGATTGTTTCAAGGATTAAAACAAGGATATTTCAAAGTTCCAACACTTTTAAATTCATAGATAATACACATGATTTATAATATTATTCTAATTTTCATCTTTCTATCCCTTTTCTGTTATTCTGTGGAATTGGTTATCAGCAATCGGTAGGCAGCGGCTTGGGTCTGCTCCTGGCATTGCTGAAGTCCATGGGCGACGGTAGCCACTTACTATCAGGTGGGCCGTATGCTCGTCTGCCTATAAAGGCAATAAAAAAAAAACATTACTTTCCATCTCACATCACGATTTTTTTGTTTATCTTACACGATAGGATCTGATCTAACCAGCCATTCATTATGAGAGGCGCGTACACGATCCTAGATATCTCAGGCTAATCCTATAAGTTCAAACCCTTCAACCATAGAATCCGGTAGTAGTGAACATTGTTTGTTGTTTTTAAAAACTCCCCTACTGATTTCCTAATTTGACCCACCAATTATGAAGTTAAAGTTATAAAAAGATTTGGAGATTCCCGATTTTCGCCTATTTGATATTTTCTGTTGTTTGATTTGGGTTTTCATCAAACGGTACAAGATCTTTGTTTACGGTCATTGTGTCTGATTAAGTTTAATTCTTATAATTTTTTTTTTATTGCTTAGATGGGTGGACGAGCTCACAGCCCACCTGATGTTAAGTGGTTACTGGAGCCCATAGACATCTACAACGTAAATGTGCCACCCACCTTGAGATATAAGTTCTAAGATCTCATTATAGTTACAACGGCTGCCCCACCCTTCAAACCGAAATGCATTACTGCTTCACGGTAGAAATAGGCAGGATGGTGGTACCTACCCGCGCGGACTCACAACAGGTCCTACCACCAGTAAAAAGAGCGCAACGCATATTTTAAGCCTGTTGTGCGTTTGAAACTGGATCGTGTAGTTACTATCAACGTGTGTATTTTTTATATCCGTATGTAAATAGAAGTGAAGGAAGTGGTTGCCATACGGAAGAAATAGATTAGTGACATAGCATATACGGGCTTAGCGTGCGATTAAAAATTTAAAGGCTATTGGAAATCGGCTATATTTTTATGATTAATATTATCGACTATTCAGCATAGTTCCTCAGCAGACTCATGTCGATCGTGGCCCACTAGATGATGTGGTTGAACAGGTTAGAGGTCAACCGGAACTCGAAGAGGAAGAAATGGGTGTTTCTGCACACGTTTATAAACCTGTCAAATCATATACTGGTAAGTTGAAAATAGATGACAATCATTGGATTAAGATTAAACAAACCCAGTGTATTATTAAATTAACGCCACTATTTAAAGGGCCTGATGAAGGATGAAACTAAAATAACGAGATATGAAAGCTGAGTCGAGCATTAAGTGTAGTTAAAAACAATTTGTTTTCAAAGAGCCCCAGAGACACGGTCGATATATTGAATATAATAACACATCCCAAAAGTGACACTGACAATTTTACAGTTCATTACAAGCAATATGATAATTAAAAAAATGCTAAAAACTAATTTGCCACCAATCGAGATTTGGAATACTAGTCTTAAAACAAAAATACCTTACTAGTTTTATGTGTCCTATACTGCCTTCAATATTAATGAAGGTTCATATTTTAAAACATTGTTGCATAAATGTCGTCGGTACCTTGAGAATGAAGAGGAAAAGCCAGTAGAATATAATAAGATCGAATAATTAGTTAACCTGAATTACTATACAAAGGTCGAACATAGGAAGGACCGAATTTCCTATCTGCAGTCTAAATCAAATTGTTTTAACGGTGGTTCGTGATTGCGTTGAGCGAATTATCCAATTGAATGTTAATACCCCAAACGAGTCAAGGTTGGGACGTGGGGATCAACATGCCAGTGTTTATAATTTGTTTTCGTCACAGGTATTCATGCCTTTTGGAAAGGTCAAGGCGATAGGGAAACTATACGAAGTACACAATCAAATATAATGAGGCAGTACATGGACGCCGAGGCGGATCCATGTCACGACTTTTACCAGTATGCCTGTGGGAATTGGGCTGCTTTAAATCCAATACCAGCAGATAAAGCAGGGTAAAACGTTTATGTGGATTAATAACCTATTATAGACAAAGACATAATTTCATTAAATGATTTTAGGTCAGACACGTTTGAAATGCTTCGCGAGAATTTAGACACCGTCTTAAAAGAACTATTGGAATTTAAGCCGAATGAAGACGTGCGTAGCGTTTATCCGGGTTCAAATTTAGACCCTCATTATAATTTTGTGGATTGTACTGATTTAATAAAGAATAGTGAAGAAGAAAAAACTTTTAATCATAGGACTCAAGTTTTTGATACAGATACACAAACAAAAATGATTACTAATGGCACGATAAATGAGTATCGCTATATTGTAAATACACAAAATGAAAATACTGAAATCGTAAAACGTTTGAGAAGATACTTAAACTCAAAATCGAAAACAACATTGAAGCCATTATCGAAAGACATCATAAAAAATCACTCCAATAAAGTAAAGGTTAAACAAAAGAAACAGAATCATTCAGACAGAGAATTAAGAAAAAGAATATCGAACTTCAAGTTGGGTGAGCCGAGACACCTGAGACTCCAAAGAAAGCTACAAACATTCAATCGATTATCAAAAAGACGAGATAAAAGGGCACTTATGCTCAAAAAAGTTGAGAGAACTCAGGGAGCTATTAAAAATAATGATCCCGCAAATCACGATGCTGTTTTAAAGGCCAGATTTCTGTTTAAGTCTTGCATGAACTACGATATTTTAAAGAAACGTGGACACCAGCCACTCATAGATTTATTGGACTTACTTGGTGGTTGGCCTTTACTGAACCCATATTGGAATAGCTCTAATTTCGATTGGTTGGAACTGATGGCAAAATTGAGGCTGTTTAATAATGATATTTTGATATCCGAATGGGTTGGGCCTGACATAAAAAATTCTGACGAATTTGTCATACAATTTGACCAAGCAAGCCTAGGTAAGACAGAATATTAAGAAAGAGAAGTTAGTGTTAATAATTCGCCGATTCATCTGATGTTCCCTCTTCTAGGTCTACCAACGAGAGATTACTTTCTTCAAGACGCTAATAAAGCTTATTTGAAAGCATACGAAAAATATTTGACGACAGTTGCTTTATTGTTGGGCGGGGAAAGGAAGCACGTGAAGGAAAGCGTGGATCGACTTTTAAAATTTGAAATAAAGTGAGAAAACCACAAAATAATTATGATTCCACTTAAAATTGGCATTAAAAACTTTTTAACTAAATTTAATAGTTAATTAAAAACTATTGTAAAAATAACCTTTTTGTTGTGGGGTTTGATCGAATTCTTTACTGTGTTCAATTTCGCCATTATTATAATTGATTCGGTACTTTATTTGATAATAGTGAATTTTACAGTACTTGAAAATTACACGGCTAATTTGTTTTACGGAATTTAACTAAATGCGGAGATGAGTATTAAGTAAATTTTACTATAACGATTTTAGATTAGCAAAGATAACATCCGGTCCAGAGGATAGGAAGAACGTGTCCGAGCTATATCGGCGTATGACTCTTAAGAAACTCGAGGAGTTAGTGCCTCAAGTGGAGTGGAGAAGGTACTTGTGTATCGTGATGAATAGAACTGTGCATTCTGGCGAGACCGTCGTGTTGTTCGCGCTTAGTTACGTTAGGGTCAGTATAAAATGAAAAGTTTTAATGACAAAAAAAAAAAACAATCCTTTATTCCATATTTAAAGCTTACAAATTTTTAAAAACTCTTCGAGTATTTTTACTGTTTATTTATAGCAGAGAATTCTTCATTATTATTTATGTACCTAACGGTTTTCCTATTAAAACTTAAAGCTGTATATTAAAATTGACGAGAAGTCCGGAACGAATTATTTCAATAATACTTTTCTTTTTCTTTTTTTTTATTGCTTAGATGGGTGGACGAGCTCACAGCCCACCTGGTATTAAATTGTTACTGGAGCCCAAAAACATCCACAACGCAAATGCGCCACCCACCCTGAGATATAAGTTCTAAGGTCTCAAGTATAGTTACAACGGCTGCCCCATCCTTCAAACCGAAACGCATTACTGCTTCACGGCAAAAATAGGCGGGGTGGTGGTACCCACCCGCGCGGACTCACAAGTGGTCCTATCACCAGTAATAAATGTATGCGAATCATATATGTAGTAAGTTTCCTTCGTGCGAATGATATTGCAGCATTTAGTTCAATTGATAGAGGAGACTGACCCGAGCACGCTATCAAATTACCTGCTCTGGAGATTCGTAAGGCACAGAATCAACAATCTAGACGACAGATTCCAGTCCGCTAAGCAACAGTAAGTTTGAATGTTTTTTTACGGCCGTCTGGTCTAGTGGTAAGTGTCATGGTCACTACACAAGGGGGTCGCGGGTTCGAACCCCGCCAAAGATATTTGTATGATAAATATAAAATGTCTTTTTCAGGGCTATGGATGTATAATATATATATGTATGTAAATAATAAAAATCTTACGTATATTTTCGTTATCTGGTACCTGTAACACAACTTCTTTACGAACTTAGCACGGGACCAGTTAACGTGGCTAGATCGTCAGTAAATATATCTTTAAATATATCTTTATTTATTTATTATATCTTTATATTTTATCTTTTTTATAATTATTGCTTAAACGGGTTGACGAGCTCACGGCCCACCTGGTATTAAGTTGTTACCGGAGCCCGTAGACGGAAACAACGAAAACGCCTCCACCCATCTTGAGACATAAGCTCCAAGTCTCAGTTTTGACAGTACAACGGCTGCCCCACTCTTCAAACCGGAACGCATTACTGCTTCACGGCAGAAATAGGCAGGGTGGTGGTACGTACCCGCGCGGACTCACGAGACGTCCTAACACCAGTAATTACGCAAATTATAATTTTGCGGGTTTGATTTTTATTACACTATGATGTTCCTTCCCAGTGGAAGTCAATCATGGACCTTTGGTAAGTACGTTTTTGATTAGAATAATTGGTATCTGTCTTCCAGATTTGAACACCGTCTCAGGCCACGACGACTTTTTTTTATTTATTCCTACAGATAGAAAGAAGAGCTCACGAGTGATCATCGGAACTCATAGATATCACAACGGCGATACCTTTGTCATACGTGGGTTGGAAGTTTTAGTTGCATATTATAACGGCTATGTCACATTTCGGATTGAAACTCTAAGACGTTTCGCGGCAGAAGTAGAATGGCGATAATATCCCATTAGGCACAAAATATCACCGGTTTTACGATGCACTCAGAAAGCGATGTTTTTCGGTTGTATCGCACCAAATTTTAATGTTAGAGGTAAATGCTTCACCCACCTTGAGATATCAGTTCTAAGGTCTCAGTATAGTTACAACGGCTGCCCCACCCTTCAAACCGAAACGCATTATTGCTTCACGGCAAAAATAGGTAGTGTGGTGGTACCTACCCGCACGGACTCACAAGACGTCCTACCACCAGTAAAAAATGATAATGATAATGATTTCAATCCGGACTAAGCGACCGATAAAAGTCTAAAACTTGTTCTAGATTTTACTTCACGTTATTTGGTCGCGAAGAAGCGCCATCCCGATGGAAGAACTGCGTTTCTCAGGTCAACTCTAATATGGGAATGGCCCTTGGATCCATGTTCGTGAAAAAATACTTCGACGAGATGAGCAAAAACGATACTCTGACGATGACGAGAGAAATACAGTTGTCGTTCAAAGAACTGTTGCATTTGACCGATTGGATAGACGAGAAGACAAAGAAATTGGCTGCTCATAAAGTGGACGCTATGTTGCTGAGGATCGGATATCCGGATTTTATATTAAACAAGAATGAATTAGACGATAGGTATAAGGAAGTGACCGTGCATCCTGACAAATATTTTGAGAATATTCTAAATATACTGCAGCATCTGACGAAGATGGAACAGTCGCGGTAGGTTTAAGGAATCCGTGAATTATGTTGTGTTTTACTCTAATAACAATACAAAACTAGATGAGACGATGAGAAAACAAAAAAAAATTGTTGTCTGTAAACTAATTTTTTTTCCTACCTAAGCTGATGATAGCCTTGAGAGGCTATATCAGCGTCGCCTTAACTAGTAGGTGAGCTCACGGGGCTCAAACCTGATGACGTTGCTAACGCGAACCCTAGCAAGAGCCATGCTTCGCAGAATCTACCACCGGATCGGAAACGCGACCCACTGAGAAGATCCGGCGAGAAACTCAGTGGGCTGAGGGTTTGTAAACTCAATTTATGGACAATAGATATGCAAACCGAACCAACAATGATTACGTGTTTTCTTCAACCGGGTGATTTTGGTCAGGATATTAGAGCGAAGTTGTAAAATTAGGATATTTTCATCGGTCCTCGATGCGTGTGGAGACGTTTCGGAAGTCAACGAAAATGACCTACGAAAATTTCGTTACATACACATAAATAAACATACCAAGCTAATAAAAGCTTGTTAAAATTACTGCCGTGCTTACTACGGTCTGGTTGTCCAAAGAACTGTGAGGTGGACGATTTGCTTCTGGATCTTGTGTGAATCAGTTGACTGACATTAATGTAGTTTACCAAACATCGACAACTTCTCTGCGTATTATTGTAACTCCTTAATTTGAACCCATAGACAAAGCCCAATGAGTTTCCCGCTGGATCTTCTCGCGATTCCAATCCGGTGGAAGATTCTGCAAATCTCTGCTGTTCTAGGGCTAGTAGGTAACACTACTAGGACTAGTAACGCTAGCCCTAGAATAGCAGAGATTCGCAAATTCTCTTAAGTTGAGCCCGTGAGCTCACCTAACTGTCCGGGCGTAACTGAAATAGCCTCTTTACCAGCGAATAGGTAGGGGGGGGGAAACATGTTCCCGTTTTATTAAAACCAAGCAATATTTAATTATTAACTAACAAATTTTTTTGACGGACAAAATTGTTACCTTAAATTTTGTTTACCTGTCAGTATCGGACAACCGGTAAACAAGACGCTATGGAATACCGCACCGGCCGTTGTGAACGCGTACTACAGTCGCAACAAGAACCAGATAATGTTCCCGGCGGGAATACTCCAGCCCCCGTTCTACCATAGGCACTTCCCTAGGTCGCTGAATTACGGAGGGATCGGCGTTGTTATCGGTAATTATAATATTTGATTGGTAGGTACCCTTGAAATTTTCTATACGATTCTCGTTTTTATCGATCATGTATACAGCACGATTCTAGAAGTTTACGTTGTTATTATCTAATCATTTTTATTTATTTCATTTACTTCAGATTTTGCATCCATATTACATTCATTTACAATAATATTTCATATAGAATATCAAACGGAAATAAAAAAATAACTACTTTTTATATTTTATTTTTTATTGCCTAGATGTGTGGACGAGCTCACAGCCCACCAGGTGTTAAGTGGTTACTGGAACCCATAGACATCTACAACGTAAATGCGCCACACACCTTGAGATATAGTTCTAAGGTCTCAGTATAGTCACAACGGCTGCCCCACCCTTCAAACCGAAACGCATTACTGCTTCACGGCAGAAATAGGCGGGGCGGTGGTACCTACCCGTGCGGACTCCCAAGAGGTCCTACCACCAGTAAATATTAAAAAAAAAAAGTGAAAAAATAAATTTCGGAATAAAATAAATATAATAATTATTAATATAATATTAGTCCCTAACGCTCCGGCCGATTGATGCCCACCTCGCCGGAGTGTGTCCTGCCGTCTTCTCAAGCGAGGCAGTGTTTAATATACTGAACAATATAATAATAATTCTGTCTTAAATTGAAAAATTACATTTTATTACAGTTCCTCCAACAGACTGCTTACTCTGAGATAAATTCCCGTTAAAATTAAATTATGTAGTTAATGTGACTTTATTTATTTTTTGCCCTTGTAGGCAGGCGACCATACGGCCTACTTGATGGTGAGTGGTTACCGTCGCTCAAGGAAGTCAGCAATGCCAGAGGCATAGAAAAGTCTATGCCCACAGCTATAAACTCTCTGCAAGCCTTGTTTGACGAAGGACATATTACAGCGCTCTGGAAACCCCGCGGAGAGAGGAGTTCATTCCAGAACCTGATTGTAAAAGAAATATATTTGGAAACGCACTGTCGATGAACATAGCGGCTGCAGATAGTAAACTAAGATAATACCATTCAAATTAGACCCTACAAAAAATTAATAATAATGCATAAAATATTTGAACTACCCACAGTTTTTTCTACGGCACTTGTGTCCAATTTTATTCTTATAAATCACGCAAACATTACGCAGTGATAGGAATATACGAATTGTGTTTTAGGTCACGAAATAACCCACGGCTTCGACGACAAAGGTCGACTGTTCGATTGCGACGGTAACCTGCACAGGTGGTGGTCGGATTCAGCCATCGAATCTTTTCACAGCCGAGCACAATGCCTCATTGATCAATATAGTCATTATGTTGTGCCCGAAGTCAATATGAAACTCGACGGAGTTAATACACAAGTAAACACTTTTATATATCTATATATAATACCCAGAAGATAATAAGTGCCATGTTGAATACTAACAAATAATAGGTATTTATCTATGAAGTCTGGCCATTTGTAACGTAAATACTCGCATAGATTAGTATAGTATTAGGTACTTAAATGAATACTCATATGTGTGGCTGGCAATAAATTCTAAATTCAAATGAATTTTATTTTAAAAAAGTCCAATTCTATTTCCATATTCAGTCATTTATTTATTGATTTGTGTGTTTATTTTCACCAATTTGGATACGTTAAAAAATATGGAATACGAATTCCGTCGCGGTTACAATGCCGCACAAACGGCTCACAACAATAAAAACCTGGGTGCTTAGTGCAAGTTTTTTTATCGTTCTCGATAGCGTAAAAGTTAGCTCATATTTGTATGGAACTTCACGTTATTGGTTTGAAGGCTTCCAACATGGAAAGATTGATTTGAAGATGAACCTTGTGGTCGCCTGAAAACTAAAGTCAACAACGTTGAATCACGAAGAGTTTATAGAAGCTAACGATACTCAATCTACCGTCAAGCTATCAGCATTTTTCAACGTTAACATCAACACAATTTTAGTCCATTGGCGTCAAATTGGCAAGGTAAAAAACCTTGAAAAGTGGTTCTGCACGAACTTTACCATTGCCAGCGCAATAAAAGCATTACCTTGCCTTGCTTAACAGATACAGAATTCATCATAGCTTCTTACCGAATGACACCAGTATTCCTGAGGGACTGGATAGAGAAGCTAAAGGATAAAAAAGAAATGGAGATCCAATAATAAATGTACCAAATTTCATAAGGGAACATAGTATAACGGAAGAATAGTTTAGCAGCGCGTTCAAAACAAATATAAATAAATAAATGCTATGCAACGGCCATCATCGACCCGGAGATAAAATTTTCTCCCGCTTTATATTTAACTAGCTTTTGCCCGCGAATTCGTCCGCGTGAAATACGCTACTTTGGCATTACGCTAAATTTTCCCCGCCTCTTCATTTACGTAGAAAAGGAAAATATTTTTGGATAATAGAATGATAAGGAATTATTGAAGGTATCAAAATCACGCTTTTTAACCGACTTGCATTGGTCTTAGCGTGATGTTATATATCTAACACTGAAAGAATTTTTCAAATCGGACCAGTAGTTCCTGAGATTAGCGCGTTCAAACAAACAAACTCTTCAGCTTTATAATATTAGTATAGATTCGAGGAAAACGTAAAATAAGAACACGAAATAAATCTTTACCAAAGATCGACTCCGACATCAGAGTTCGTAGGACATTAATCAGGGCTTATTAAGCACTAGATCTCCGAGGCTATTATATAAATGCTATACTTTCCAACAGGGTGAGAACATAGCGGATAATGGCGGTGTCAAACAAGCGTTCCGTGCCTATTTGCGTTGGGTGAAGCGACACGGCACAGATGGAGAAACTTTACCGGGCTTAAACCATACGCACACGCAGCTATTCTTCTTGAATTTCGCTCAAGTACGTATTTTTAGGCTTGTTCCATATGTAATAAATTGTGTACGATAATACCGCTACTGGTCTCATCAAATACAAAACAATAGAATGTTTGCATAGAATAACTTGTGTATTACTAATAGTACTAATAATTTTTACTGGTGGTAGGACCTCTTGTGAGTCCGCGCGGGTAGGTACCACCACCTTGCCTATTTCTGCCGTAAACTAGTTATGCGTTTTGGTTTGGTTGGAGCAGCCGTTGTAACAATACTTGAGACCTTAGAACTTATATCTTAAGGAGGGTGGCGCATTTGCGTCGTAGATGTGTATGGCCTCCAGTAACCACTTAACACTAGGTGGGCTGTGAGCTCGTCTACCCATCTAAGCAGTAACAAATAAAATTGAAATAAAACCATACCCAGCTTACCCAAGATTAAAGGTAGTAAGATAAAGTAATTAAAGGTAAAGCACCAATTTGTTAAAATTGCTCGCGAGTCAACTCTTACCACCATGGCTGGATGGTACAGGACAAAAATTGAACATGGTGTTGTTAAGGGGCTTCACTACCTTCTCAAGAATGGTATCTTGATACACTTGTTTTGATACCTTTTTCACAAAAGTATGGTTCAGTCACTCCTTCATAGCTAATAGCCCACCAAACCATCACTGAAGTCGGATAGTGCCCACGTTGCACTCTGTCGACTAATTGGGAAGCTTCCTTAGAGCTTTGAGCATAAATACGGTCATTTTGTTTGTTCAAATGTTGCTCAATTGTAAAAAATTTCTCATCCGTAAAAAAAAATTTCTATGACCTCCCTTTGCGTACCGCTTCAGTAGTTGTTTCGATTTTACCACCCTATTCTCTTTTAAGTTATCAGTTAAGAAATGACCAGTAGGTACGTCTCTTATAGGCTGCAAATCCTAAGTCATCTTTTAAAATACGCGACATGGTTCTAGGTGCTATCTTCATTTCCCGAGATAAAATCTTTTGCTTTTGGACAGGATTTCTTCGAATTCTTTTCCTTACTGCTTTGACCACCTTTTTCGTACGAAAACTACGTGGACGGCCAGATCTTTTTGTGTCACAAACAGAGGAGGTCTCATTGAACCTATTAATAGCCCGGTACACAAACATTTTACTAATACCAAGCGTATGGAGAGTTTTAAAAATTGCATTTGGCTCCATACCTACTTTGTGTAATGCAATCACAGCGATTCGGTTCTCTTTATCACCCCACTCCATTTTAATATCGCAAAATATTGTACAATGTATTGGCGCCAAAATGAGAAAACTCAATGAGCAATCATATAAAAATGACCGATTCCAAATTCAAATGTAATATTTTGTTTATTTTTAATTGTAACAGTATTTATGGTCAGATTAAGTATATACCATCCGGCTCTGGGATGAACTTCCTTTCGTGGTGTTTCATAGCCCCATGGTATNAACAAACAAAAAAAAAAAAAAAAAAAAAAAAAAAAAAAAAAAAAAAAAAAAAAAAAAAAAAAAAAAACGTGTTGTAAGTATACTTAAGACCTTAGAACTTATATCTTATGTCTATGGTCTCCAGTAACCACTTAACACCAGTTGGCCTGTGAGCTCGTCTACCCATCTAAGCAGTAACAAATAAAATTGAAATAAAACCATACCCAGCTTACCCAAGATTAAAGGTAGTAAGATAAAGTAATTAAAGGTCAAGCACCAATTTGTTAAAATTGCTCGCGAGTCAACTCTTACCACCACGGCTGGATGGTACAGGACAATTTTTTTTTTAAATGGCTATATCGTAAAGTATCTATATATTAATACGTGAAGCAAAAACTTTGTATCCCTTTTTACGAAAATTGCGCGGACGGAGGATTATGAAATTTTCCACACTTATAGAGAATACAGAGAAGAAGTGCACAATGCTAATATTTTTTTCAAATAATGCATAAAAGATACATTAAATCAATAAAGAAAACATTACACACGTTACATACCATGTATTTGACGCACACACGCATGCATACTATTTATTGTCAAACTTTTGTTCTTGACGTCTGTTGTCAAATTGGGAATAGATTAAATATTGTTTGTCGTTGTGGTCTTTATTAATTTTTTTTTATAGTGTAGCCTTGGCAAAATTTGTGATTATAGAAGTATAAAATACAATAGTGTACAAGCTTACAATTCCAATTCATTATAGTCGAATTTCGACTACTGCGTTCTAGTCAATTGAATAAAAGTGTGCAGTACGTTTCCAGAGATATTTATTAGTTATATGCCATCCGGCTCTGGAATGAACTTCCTTTCGTGGTGTTTCATAGCCCTACAGCATGTCCTTTTTCAAAATAAGTTAATGGAGAATACTCTGTGGTAAGCAAAGCATGGCTGTACCCTGGCACTGCTGATGTTCATGAGTGATCACTCACGGTTAGGTGGACCATATGCTCGTCGGTCTATCTATAAAGGCAATTAAAAACTTGTGAAGACACTTCACGAAAACTACTACACAAAAATATCACATTTATTATATCTATTTAATTATCTTTAAAGTATCAAGTAAAGCACTATTAACGCCTATAGATAGCATGAAGATACAGACACTAAGCAATAGTTTGCTTGTTAGCTGACTCAGGAGTCTCAGTAACCCAAGCGTAGACTTTTTTAAATATGATATGTAGGTTCGCCCTGAGCGGTCTCTTACTATCTTGAACCTTGAGGGTCAAGGTAAGAAGTACATATAAGAGAGACAAGGTGAAAATTTATTCAGCTGTACGCAGGAAATAACTACTCGAAAACCCATTAAAATCCCAAGACATAATAATAAATGCAACAGTTGTAACTTCGGTGTGTTTTTTTTTAAAAAACAACCACTTGCTGCGGTGGCAACACCCTAATGGTCGCTTTTTGAACATACGCTTTTTCACACATAGAGAGTGCTCGTTACCATTACCCTCCAAACATACCTTGCAGCCGTACAATAGAAGTGTCCGATCCGGTAGTAGATTCATTCGCGAAGCAGCTGCTCTCGAGTTGTTAGGTCTCCTTCAAAGGCGCTCGGCAGCTGTGAGCTAATCCCACCCCTCCTGGCAGGGGTCCTGGTGAAACTGGAAAGACCCTGAGGGGTCATCATTCTATCATAATCTATATATTAATACGTGAAGCAAAAACTTTGTATCTCGTTTTACGAAAATTGCGCGGGCGGAGGAGTATGAAATTTCCCACACTTATAGAGAATATGGAGAAGGAGTGCAGAATGCTAATATTTTTTTAAAATTATGCATTAATAATACATTAAATCAATAAAAAAAACATTACAAACACTACCATGTATTTGACACACACACTTATATAAACTCTTTGTTAATTGTCAAACCTTTATTATTGTTTAAAGTCCGTGGTCAAATTGAGAATAGGTTAATATTGTTTGTTTTTAATATTATTTGTCTATAGTGTTTTGGCGAAATCTGTGATTATAGAAGTATAATAGTCTTCGACAATAGAACCATCATAATGTTCAAACTTATAATTTCAAATAATTATAGTCGAATTTCGACTACTGCAGGATCACTAGTTAAAAAAAAAAGATAATAGTTATCTACTCAATTGTGTACTCTGTGTATGCGACATTTTTTACCAAAACAAAGTTTAATTAGTGACATTTTTTTACTGATTACAATTACTCGTTCCCACAATGGTATTTTCATTATTTCTTGTAAGTGAACATTATGAAAACAGATAACGATGTGAGATTTTTCGGTTTGTGCTTAATTAAAATAGTTGCGTTAACAATAATAGTTTTTCGTTTCGATACGAAGATGAACATTCATTGTCACTCTAAAGGGAAATTCCGTTCTGTACTCTCTTGTATTATGTTCTTTTCATCCTATTGGCCAGAAGCGACTTTTGCTTATGGTGTAGACTGTACGCAGCGTGTTAGAGTAAGTCGCTCTCGCCACGTTCAGCTGTAGTTTTTTCCTACCTAAGCTGATTGTCTAGAAAGACCATATCAGCGTCGCCGGGCTAGTAGGTGAGCTCACGAGGCCCAAACCTGACGGTGTTGCTAACACGAACCATAGCAAGAGCCGTGCTTCGCAGAATCTACCACCGGCGCCTACTGATCTACCAAGCGCGACCTACTGAGAAGATCGGGCGTGAAACTCGGTGGGCTGTGTCCATGGGTTAATTTACTGGCCGAGCCCTTCGTCGCTAGCGACGAGTTCGGTGACAACGGTGACCGGTGCTTGAGGTACCTAAAAGCACCGTTAATGGATCGGGAGGATCCGTAATGTCGTGTTTAGAGTGACGACTGTTTACCATTCGGTTCACAGGATCGGGTATCTGTCGCAAGATGCAGCACCTTCAACGTTTTGCTCAAAAAAGAAAGTTTGTCAATAATACTTACATTACTGAACACTAACCTTACTGTTATTTGGATTGAAAAAAGATTAAATCGGAAAAGGTTTTATTAAAGTGTTCTCAATCATATTCATGATTCTGAAAATTTATAAAATACTGATATTTGTTTATTAATAATGTACATTACATATATAAAAATTTAATAAAGAAACTGGACGACAACATACGGATTGTATGTTCTCTAACGGACGTGACGTCAGCTGCCATACCCTAACGCCAGCCATGCCGCCAAGCCATGTTAACGCGCCCCCTTCCGCCATTGCCACTAGCCAAAGCCAACGAAAGGGGGATAGTGTTAATAAAACAAGCCATGCCAGCCATTTCTATCTGCTTTCTGCTTTCTTGCACAAATAAAAGAACTTGTCCTTACGCTGCTGGTTTTTTGTCACATCATTTGCAACAGTTCAGTACAAATATTTTTCAGGTTTGGTGCGGAGCTATGCGACCTGAAGCGATACGTAGCAAGCTGAAGACGGCCGTCCACTCGCCGGGGCGCTTTCGTGTCATCGGAACTTTATCAAATTCCCATGACTTCGCTAGGGAGTTCAATTGTCCGCCTGGTTCGCTCATGAACCCAAAACAGAAGTGCACTGTTTGGTGACGTTAATAAAGTACATTATCGTTTAATATATGTGTTTTGTTTTGGCTAATATGACGTTCACTCGAGTTTTTTTTTATTAAACATAACTTTTTTTTATTTATTGCATACATGGGTGGACGAGCTCACAGCCTTCCTGGTGTTAAGTGGTTACTGGAGCCCATAGACATCTACGACGTAAATGCGCCACCCACTTTGAGATATAAGTTCTAAGGTCTCAGTATAGTTACGACGGCTGGTCCACCCTTCAAACCGAAACGCATTACTGCTTCACGGCAGAAATAGGCAGGGTGGTGGTACCTACCCGTGCGGACTTACAAGAGGTCCTACTACTACCTACCAGTAATTACGCAAATTATAATTTTGCGGGTTTGATTTTTTATTACACGATGTTATTCCTTCACCGTGGAAGTCAATCGTGCACATTTGTTGAGTACGTATTTCATTAGAAAAATTGGTACACGCCTGAGATTCGAACATCGGTGCATCGCTCAATACGAATGCACCAGACGTCTTATCCTTTAGGCTACGACGACCTATTTAAATTTCACTAAACATCGCCTATTTACTTTATATATAATGTTAAAAAATAATAGCATGGAGGAAAACTATTTTAATCGCGAAAAGATTTTGATTGTACTTCTAACTTAGCTTCACGCACATGACAATGCACTAGGCACAGTATATAATATTTTCGTCGCTTTTCGCCTATTCTAGACATAATTAAAACTATTAAACTTTTGCGATTTAATCCCATATCGTCCGTGACCACGAAAACCAGTGTATTCGTAAGGTCAGTAATAACAAAGACATTAAAAGATAAACTATAAAAGTAGTTTTAATTAAGAATTACCGTAGATAATTTTTTTAAACATTTATTTACTGTGCAAGAGACAAAAGTAATTCACGAAACAGTTTGACGTAATAACACGGCGAATTAACCTTGACATTAAGTGATTTGAAAAATTAAAATACTGTACATACTCACATACCTACACACAGAAGCCAACTCCACGCTCACATAACGTCTCCGACTAAACACACATACTTACATTACTTGTCGAAATTTTGTAACAATACTATAGGAGCCGATAAGAATTCCAAGGGATACCAGATTACAAAATTATTCTACAAAAACAACGTAAACTTGTCGAAATGTGTCAACTTCATTAAATTTCATAATAACATTTTTCATTTAATAAATATTTTATTTAAATTAAGATTTGACCTAAAGGTCTTAGTTACCAGGTCATAAAATCCCTTTATAAAAAGTATAGTTTTTTTGGACAGTAAAAACGCATTGTTTACGAAACCTAACACTAATATCGAGAATTTAGAGCGAAAATCGTGGTAAGATCTCATTAAATAATATTTTTTTAAAGGGATTTTATTACCTGGGAACTAAGACATTCAAGTCATGTCTTATTTTTATTTATATTTTTATTTTTATAAAAAATGACAATACGGGGTGAAATGAAATGAAATGAAAATGATTAATTTGAGACATTAATCAAATGGGATGAAATTAAATTAAATGAGATAAGATGATATGGGATGAAAGACAATCTCAGTAAAGTGGTGGTCATTTACTGAAAAATTTTCAGTAGACTTTTTGGAGGATCCCGAGAAGTTACGTCCGGCGGCTTTGTTTCTTTTTCCCACACTTGTGCACTTTCACAGATATTGAACAGTTAATAAACCACCGTTATTACATATTTAAACCCGAAGAAACACTAAATAGACAAAATAAAACAAATCACACAGCTTCACTTCCCGCGTTCCCGCCAAAAAGTCCATTAAATAATAGCGTTTATGAAGCAGATTATCGCGAAAGCTTAAACCAAATGTACCTAGTCCCTATTTCAATTTAGAATGACATAATTTGACATTCGCGAATGTTACTTGGGATATAATAAAATTGTAGGTACCTACTTATTAACTCCATGAATAAAACCCAATACCGATACTAAAAAGTATAGAAGGAAATTCTGGTGAATTTACTGGCAACATTATATTCACATACGATTAAACTCGCTTCACCTCGCTGTCGTTTTGTTTGGCTTTTTAATTGGACAACAATCGAGCCGGCCGGCCGAGTCAGTTCACTCAGTCACTCTCTGGAAGCGCGTGTGATAAGGTACGACAGAATTATTACTTAAATAATATTAGATAAACAGAAGTTTCGTATCTTGTAATCATTTTGCGTTGCCGGCAGTAATTCTGTAGACCAATTTATTATCGATACGCGTTACATTCTTGTATTCTAGTCTATTACCTAGTAATTCTTGTGATTTTTTTTATATTACATCGTCGGCATTGTTAACATAATTGTTGTCCTGTTATTTCTATTTATTCGAGACAAGTACTTAACGTTGCGAAAGACCGCATTACCGCATCGAGATTAGTCAGTGTCACTTATGGTATATCAACTGTTTTAAATAACTCAGTGCCTTCGTAAATAATTAAATGGTCGAAAATGGTTCGTTCGTTACAAATGAGTGTCACCCATCTTGTCGCTTAAGGGCGTCACACACGGCGAAGATACTAATATTTATCTTAACATACAATATCGCACGCTATACATTTTGTATGAACTATCTATCATACGTGGTTAGGATAATATATTATATATTTAATAGTTCATACAAAATGTACAGCGAACGATATTGTATGTTAAGATAAAATGTTACGTATGTTCGACGTGTGTGACGCCCTTAAAGGGCGATTTTAAATCTTGTTCATAATATTAGCTGCGCTACGGTAGAAACCGGAAGAAGCGGTTTTTTTTATTGCTTAGATGGGTGGACGAGCTCACAGCCCACCTGGTGTTAAGTGGTTACTGGAGCCCATAGACATCCACAACGTAAATGCGCCACCCACCTTGAGATATAAGTTCTAAGTCTCACGTATAGTTACAACGGCTGCCCCACCCTTCAAACCGAAACGCATTACTGCTTACCCACCCGCGCGGACTCACAAGAGGTCCTACCACCAGTAATTACGCAAATTATAATTTTGCGGGTTTCATTTTTATTACACGATGTTGTTCCTTCACCGTGGAAATCAATCGTGAACATTTGTTGAGTACGTATTTCATTAGAAAAATTGATACCCGCCTGAGATTCGAACACCGGTGCATCGCTCAACACGAATGCACCGGACGTCTTATCCGTTGGGCCACGACGACTAACATAAAACCTTCCAAATTAAATGAAATGGAAATGATGAAGTTGCCCTTGTTGTAGAACTCCAAATTCGCCTAGGCGTATCCATGAATAACCAGATCAGATATAAAATACTTGTTATCTGTTTATCATGCTATCTGTATTATTACTCTTCTGCATCTATCTGCACAATATTCTAATGGGTAAAATTTTCAGAAAACTCAAGGAACCACAAAAGTCGAGATGACCTCAGCTAGGAAATACGTCGTGAAGAACCACTTTAAAGGTGTACCAAAACGCGAGGACTACGAATTAGTCGAATTTGTTATACCGCCTCTGATCGACGGCGAGGTCCTCGTTAAAGCCGAATGGATCAGCGTCGACCCGTATTTAAGGGCTTACAACTCTTACCAAGCTGTACCCTACGACCAGTTCAGTTATCAAGTGGGTGTTGTTGTCGAATCAAAGGATAGCAACTATCCGGTAGGAACGAGAGTTGTTGCGCACAAAGGATGGTGCGACCACTACGTCTTCACTCCTAGTACGCAACCTAACACTCCAAAGGATCGTATTTATAAACTACCAGATCTGCAGGGATTGTCGCCGTCGCTGGGCGTAGGGGCGGTTGGGATGCCGGGCGCGACTGCCTATTTTGGTTTCTTAGAAATCTGCAAGCCAAAAGCTGGCGAGACCGTGGTGGTCACCGGAGCGGCCGGTGCTGTGGGATCACTCGTCGGTCAAATAGCTAAGATCAAGGGCTGCAGAGTCATCGGCTTCGCTGGCACGGATGATAAAGTGAAATGGCTGGAGGAAGAGCTCGGCTTCGACAAGGCGTTTAATTATAAAACAGTAGATGTACCGGCAGCACTCAAGGAAGCTGCCCCTAACGGGATAGACTGTTATTTCGACAATGTCGGCGGTGAAATCAGCAGTCAGATAATTAGCAAAATGAACGTTTACGGGAGGGTCTCCGTCTGTGGCAGCATAAGCGCGTACAATGAGGATCTAACTAAATTACCCAAAGCGACTATTCTGCAACCTAGTTTAGTATTCAACCAAATCAAAGTCGAAGGTTTTCTCGTTTGGCGCTGGAATGATCAGTCGAAGGCGTTTGCGGAAATCATTCCTTGGATTCAGAGTGGGAAATTGAAAGTAAAGGAACATGTCACGGAAGGATTCGATAAACTCTTTGATGCCTTTATAGGAATGCTTGCCGGGGAGAATTACGGAAAGGCCGTAGTCAAAGTGTAACATAAGACTTATTATTATAATTTTGTACTGATTATAAAATTCTGAACAAAACAGTGTTAAAACTGTGTTTTATTTGAACAGTTCATGGTCAATTATTATTGTACCGATAGACACTTTGTTAAAGTTAAGTATTTATTTTGCATCATCATGCTACTTACTACCTACTATACTACACTTTTTTATAAATTATTTACGTATACCTTTTTTTTCTTAATCAATAAAGTACTCAAAATGTATCGAGATTGAATTTTATTTAGAAAAAAAAAAAAAGAAATACAAAAATGAAGCTATAAACTCGCAATTCCGGAAAATCGAAAACTTCCAAATTTCACTTTACAAAATGGAGTTAAATAAAAATAAACAACTTGCAACGTTTTCAATGCAAACAAAGTCAATATACGTAATTTCTAACTTCAACGCTCTGCACGTCGTCGTTACTCCAAAGGGTTTGAACCTCGTATTCAGACTCCTGAAGGCTCACGCCCTGGTCCCGGCGCACCCAACGAGCTCGCACTAAGCGCGCGATTTCCAACCACATCCGAGCTTCTAGCACTGTAATATTATTTGCCGTCTTGACTATTATTAAGGCGTTCAAATCGCGCAGGCTTTTTACTGTGACACGTACTCAATACATATTCACAAAGAACTCGATTGTGGAGATGAAGAAATCGTGTAAAATTTCTGCCGAAAGCAGTCATGCGCATTCCAGTTTGAAGGTTTGTAGGCAGACGAGCATACAGCCCACTTGATGGTAAGTGGTTACCGTCACCCATGGACTTCAGCAATGCCAGGAGCAGAGCCAAGCCGATGCCTACCGCTAAGTACTCTCCACAAGCCTCGTTTGAAGATGGATATGTCATAGCGCTCGGGAAACACCGTGGAGGGGAGATCATTCCAAAGTCGGATGGGACGTGGCAAAAAGGATCTCTGGAAGCGCACTGTGGATGAACGCACTGGCTCTAGGTATTATGGATGAACTCTACTCCGGTGAGGACGATGCGATGGTAAAAACGAGATGGTAGTATCATCTCCCAGTTTACCTTCCTTTAGCTTTTACTTCTTTCTGTTCTCCTCAATTTTAATATTACCAGCTGCATATTCTATTTTAGTAAATAGTTACTCACAAAATAAAAATGAAAATGCCGTCAGGAATAAGGCGTTGATATTTCCATCTACAACAGCCATCGTATAAACCAGTGCTCCAGCGGTCGGGGCTTGCCGAAGAAGTAGGCCCCGCAAAGAGGCTCCCAACCAAGGTAAAAAGAAATACTCGCTCAAAGGTGACCGCTGTGAACATAAAAACGTTTTTAGACTCCCCGCGCACTAAGCAACCTGGCTGCGGCAACCAGACGAATAAATGGCGTTTTATGGGAGACCGCGCACACAAGGAGCCCGGAACTCTTGACTGCGGCAGAAAATACTACGCGACTGTTGCACGGCAGCCAGTTGACCCCTTCGATAAAGCGGCACGACACGAAAACCCTCTCATCGTGGCCGCCGGTAACTACATTCCCGATCCTGCGGACAGAATGGAAAGCAGTCGATGTCGCCCCAAACACGTCATTTCGGATCCTCCTGATCCACTAACGGTGCTTTTAGGTACCTCAAGCACCGGTCATCATTTTCGTCGAACCCGTCGCTTGCGACGAAGGGCTTGATAGTAGATTCTGCGAAGCACGTCTCTTGCTAGAGTTCGTGCTAACAACGTCGTCAGGTTTGAGCCCCGTGAGCTCACCTACTAGTTAAGGTTACGCTGAAATAGCCTCTCAAGCCTCTCTAGGCTCTCAGCTTAGGTAGGGAAAAAAAAGCCAATTGACTGCGCGCAGCCAGAGCGAGTGTTGGCGAATGTATGTGGGTGCGGTCAGTCCCCGCGCACTTGCTGTGCCAGCCAATGCATATTCGTTTTGCCAAATGTCGGTTATATGACAAAGCATGCTTTTACAATCTCTTGTATTTACAAAAACTGGTCTGGGTATATGTGAACATCTTTAAAATTGTTTCAGAACAAGCCTTTTGAATGTCGTTTTAGAAAAAGAAGATGATCAAGTATCTTTTCTTTGCTTTGCGTTTTTTACGAGATAAAGTTCAAATTGCTCGACGAAAAGATCATAAATTGGCATGGATTGGCTGCTATAACTGGCTGCTCAAATATTTCGGTTGCCGCAGCCAGCCTGCCTAGTGCGCGAAGAGCCTTAAAGAAAACATCCTACAATCAAACTACAAAAACTTCACAATGACTTGGCTAAAATATTTACATCTGTAATCTTATGTACTTAGGAATAACTAAAAATAATCGTTGCTAAAGTTAACAAGTTTTGAATAAAGAAAACAGATAAATTATTGTGTGGTAACATATTTTAAAATGTTGTTTTATGTCACCTACTTAATCTCTATATTTGTACAGATGCATATATTCATTTTAAAAACAATATCACGAAACGACAATTAAATTTGCGTTCGTGGCTATTTAACTCATTTCGCAGATAGGAGGAGTTCAGTGTACAGACATCCGTTGAGAGGGTCAAACGAAGGTAACATTTCTCGGCTAGATTTTACTTTGTTTTTTATTAAATATATATATAAAACTCTAATGCAAAAGTTGTATAAAGGACGATTTAAGCGTACCGACAGCTATGTTATTATGAAAGTCAATAAATAACTACCAGATTATATCATTATCAATTTTGAGCACTCGGCCACATAGAAGTAATCAAATGAATATCGTGGCCTAGGATACATTCCTAGTTCAGAACTTGCAACTTCGAAGAAGCGCAATATACCACATCCTATTACGTACACCTGGTGTTCATTTGTTATCAGGATCCATAGACGTCTCCAGGACAACGTGCCTGAAGCTACCCAACTTGTGACATAAGATAGATCAATTCCCTGTTAAAATGGCTGTCCAAGATTTTTTTTTATTGCTTAGCTTGGTGGACGAGCTCACAGCCCACCTGGTGTCGAGTGGTTACTGAAGCCCATAGACATCTACAACGTAAATGCCACCACCCACTTTGAGATATGGGTTCTAAGGTCTCAGTATAGTTACGACGGCTGCTCCACCCTTCAAACCGAAACGCATTATTGCTTCACGGCAGAAATAGGCAGGTGGTGGTACTTACCCGTGCGGACTCCAAGAGGTCCCACCACCAGTAAACGCAAGAATACATAATTGCTTCATGTTAGAAATAGAAGGCAAGGCGATACCACCTACCCGTGTTGAAACAAAATACGCCCCACTTCTAGTGATTACACAAATTTAATAGAAACCTAAACTATTTTTTATATTCTTAGTTATAGCTCAGCATGGTTAAAGCACGTAAATACGTTGTCAAGAAATATTTCGAAGGTGTTCCGAAGCGAGACGATTTCGAGATCATAGAGTTTGTACTGCCAGCATTGAAAGACGGCGAAATACTAGTCAAGGTAGAATGGATCAGTCTAGACCCTTATCAACGAGCTTACAACAGGCAATACCAATTACCATACGACCAATTCGGCTACCAAATAGGAATCGTTCAAGAATCTATGGATAATAATTTTCCAATCGGCGTACGGGTGGTCTCACACAAAGGCTGGTTTGACTATTGCATTATAAATCCAAGTATACCTGATGCTACAGGAAATAAACCATACATACTGCCCGATCTGAAAGGACTGCCAAATTCATTGGGCGTCGGTGCTGGGGGAATGCATGGCGCGACAGCATATTTTGGTTTCTTGGAAATTTGCAAACCTAAGCCCGGCGAAACGGTAGTAGTGACAGGGGCCGCCGGAGCCGTTGGTTCTTTGGTAGGGCAGATAGCGAAGATAAAGGGATGCAAAGTGATTGGCTTCACAGGATCTGACGAGAAGGTTGAGTGGCTTGAGAAAGAAATAGGTTTTGACAAAGCTTTTAATTACAAAACCGTGAATATTCCAACGGCATTAAAAGAAATCGCCCCTAAAGGTGTTGACTGCTATTTTGACAACGTTGGCGGGGAAATTAGTAGTCAGATCATAAGTCAAATGAACTTATTCGGTAGGATCTCCGCATGTGGCAGTATCAGTGCCTACAACGACAACCCTACAAAGCTGCCCAAAGCCACAATAATACAGCCTTCTATAGTGATGAAACAATTGAAAATTGAAGGTTTCATAGTGTGGCGTTGGGGGGATCGCTGGCCTGCCGCCATATCTGAAATTGTGGACTGGATCAAAAGTGGACAACTGAAGGCTAAGGAGCACATTACAGAAGGTTTTGACAATCTTTACGAAGCCTTAATAGGAGTGATGGCGGGAGAAAATATCGGAAAAGCTGTGCTTAGAGTCTAAATTTCATTGATTTCTTTTAAATTAATATTATACAATTAGTTATCTATACCGAAATAGTTATTCATAAAATACCGAGGTTGGGTTAATAATTTAAATGTCACTTGTATAAGTCATTTTACTTTATCTAATAGGTATAAGCTCGAATAGATCTGACTCGCACTAAAATATGTGTTAACATATAATTAAAAATATGTATTTAAATTTCTTGAGCTTCCAAAGAAAATGATTTCACGGTTTCAACTTTGTGAATGACAATTAAAATATACAACTAAGAAACTGTATTTTAATACCCTACTCCACTGCATTTCCTATATTTCCATTAAATAGGTACCACTACGTCAGTAAAATTAACAATACCAATTTACATTTTTATAATAGTCCCATTTTTTCGTGGCGTTTTTTATTGTTTTAGGGGTTCTACCTCGTGGTCTTTTCCCATCCACTTGGTCAGAGATTATTAATTTATCCAAGCTATCGTCATCCTTTCTGACAATGTGGCCAAGGTCTTCTAGAACTCTACGCAAGCAGATAGTGGAAAACCTACTCTGTATGTTGTAGTATTGACAATGTTGGCGCGACGTGCTCTCCGGGATATCGCCAGCATCCTTCGCCAGCACCACGTCTCGAATGCATCAATACGTTCGCGACCAGTTATCTTCAAGGTCCAAAGAATATGGAGAACACCAGAGCGCACACAAGCTTAATCTTGGTTTTCCGAGAGATGTTGTTGTCTTTCCATATCTTATAAAGTTGCGCCATGACCCTCTTTTGCCATTATGTTTCTTCTTCGTATCTAATCTTTTTACGAGCTATTACTACTAATGTTTGCGCCCAGATATACAAAGTTGTCAACTATCTCTAAGTCAAGTCTCCTTGTGAGCTCAAGCTTGCCTGATCTTTCACCATGATCTGAGTATTGGATCTGTTGGTTGAAAGACAGTTCAGCGCTGATGAGTTCCATCCTAAAAATCTTCTATGGCTCAATATCTATATAGAATTTGATTTGCTGGAAGAAAAATCAGTATTGATTTAAAGTCGTCTTTGTAGAGGTTTTCTAAGTGCGAATATTCTTGTCGTGTCCTTTTTTGGGTAAAATAAATATGAAGAACGTACAATAAATTGTTGTAAAATGTTTGAACAAGACACATTGCATGATTCTTTGGTCATTGAAGCTGGTTGCGCGCGGATGTAGTATTAATATGCGTAGTGAATTATTGGGATGGCGCCACCTTTGGAGTTTGTCAGTTACTAATTACCGCGACTATCCAAAGCGTGGTTCTACCCGATCGATAACGCTTCACCGCTAGCTGCCTAGATGGCGGCACTTGTATTTTTATGTGGTGCTTGTGCTTACGAAAAGCTACGTGAGCTTCGTCACCCCCCCGCCGCCCGCGTGTTTCCATCGCCGACGCCCGCACTACAGTCACTGGCAAGGTCTACAGGTGAGTGCAAGTTCTTTTAATTTATTGCCATTTTATTGCTGCTTCCGTGTAATCATTCGCCCGCCCGCTCGCTTATGTGTATTTAATTTATATCTTTAGTTTGATTACTAGCTTTGGTTTACCGCTATATAGTTTTACCGCTCCGCTAATTATAAGTGACGAACATTTGTCACATACCGCTTAGGACGGCTATTTACACGCCTTTCTACAACCCCGTTTTATATGCTCCCGCCGCAGGAGGGCTATTTACACGACCCCTTGCTACCCCAGAAGCTGTTTACTTTATTATTAGATATATTTTTTATAAACCAACTAGCGACCCGCCCTCGCTTCGTTTCGGAAACTGTAATTTATTATTAATTTCTCCACTGATTACTGGATGTTATTATACATAAAAACCTTTCTCTTCAATCACTATCTATTAAAAAAAACCGCATCAAAATCCGTTGCGTAGTTTTAAAGATTTAAGCATACATAGGGACAGACAGATATAGGGACAGAGAAAGCGACTTTGTTTTATACTATGTAGTGATAATAAATAAATATTCTGTAATGGGGGACCAGAGGCTATTTTTGGCTTGATAATATCTTAAAAATCGATGAGCACTTGTTGCACGCAGAAAGCACGATCGACGCCAGGGTTGGCTTGTGACACATTTCTCTCTTCTCCCGTGACGTCACAGCTATATTAAATCGAATAGCTCTGCTACTAACATTATCACGTTAAACTATCGTCCATAAACCGGCTTTACAAATAACCAATTATTATTTTTATATCAAATTTATGTTAGACTGTCATGGCCTACAAGATAAGACGTTCGGTGCATTCGTGTTGAGCGATGCACTGGTGTTCGAATCCCAGGCGGGTACCAATTTTTCCAATGAAATACGTACTCAACAGATGTTCACGATTGACTTCCACGGTGAAAGAATAACATCGTGTAATAAAAATCAAACCTGCAAAATTATAATTTGCGTAATTACTGGTAATAGGACCTCTTGTGAGTCCACGCGGGTAGGTACCACCAGCCTGCCTATTTCTGCCGTGAAGCAGTAATGCGTTTCGGTTTGAAGGGTGGGGCAGCCGTTGTAACTATACTTGAGACCTTAGAACTTATATCTAACGGTGGGTGGCGCATTTACGTTGTAGATGTCTATGGGCTCCAATAAGCACTTAACATCAGGTGGTCTGTGAGCTCGTCCACTCATCCAAGCAATAAAAAAAAAATGTCAATACAAATACGTTTCGACGCTTGTCCCGATAAGGAAACCCTAGACCGCGTGGTTAAAACGTATTTGGTCGCTTTTTTATGAGCAGCGCTGCCGACTTAACCTAATAGGTGTATAGCTTTAATACATACTACCTGGAGCCACTGCGGTCATCCACAGTGCGTTTCCAGAGGTCTTTTTTGCCACGTACCATCCGGCTGTGGAATGAGCTCCCCTCCACGGTGTTTCCCGAGCGCTATGACATGTCCTTCTTCAAACGAGGCTTGTGGAGAGTATTAAGCAGTAGGCAGCGGCTTGGCTCTGCTCCTGGCATTGCTGAAGTCCATGAGCTACGGTAACCACTTACCATCAGGTGGGCCGTACGCTCGTCTGCCTACAAAGGCAATAAAAAAAAAAAAAGAGCAGCGCACTATCTTCTTTCTGTTTGTTATCTTTCAAAAGGTTTGCACTTAGCGTAATCTACACTAAATTGACAGCATTGTATTCACAAATACAATTTAAGCTATTTAACGTTTAGATACTTAAATATTTGATGTTTTGGGTGCTTAAGTACCACCTACACGCATGAAAAGGCCTTGGACGTCCGTCAGCTGATATTTAATATTGTAAATCTATATACCTAGTCTTGTCATAAATACTGAGACAAAGGAAAAAAAAATTCTATTGCAAACAACATTTCTTACTTTTACAGTGTGCTAGTTTAATACATAAATATAAAACAATTTAAAGTATAAAAAGTTATTCGAAGTGGTCTGTCTCCATTGGCTGCAATACAGTCCTTTAAACGTTGAGGCCAGTTATCAATAGAAGCACACATTCTTTCTATGGGAAAAATTTTCACTGCCTTTTTTTTTTTTCCTACCTAAGCTGAGAGCCTTGAGAGGCTATTTCAGCGTAACCCTAACGTTTGTAGGTGAGCTCACGGGGCTCAAACCTGACGACGATGCTAACACGAACCCTAGCAAGAGCCATGCTTCGCAGAATCTTCCACCGGATCGGAAACGCGACCCACTGAGAAGATCCGGCGAGAAACTCAGTGGGCTGTGTCTGGGAGTTAATTTACTCGTCGAGCCCTTCGTCGCAAGCGACGAGTTTGACGAGAACGGTGACCGGTTTTCACTGCCAATCATACGGATTGTTTTAGGGACTCCAAATTATCATGGCGTTTAGAGCAAGTCGTACTCTCTAAAACTGACCATAAATCATAATCCAGCGGATTAAGATCGGGACTAGACGACGGCCAGTCTTCAGCTCTGATGAAGTCCGAAACGTTCGTTTCCAACCAAGACTGCGTAGACCGAGCTTTATGACCTGGCGCCGAGTCTTGCTGGAAGGACCACTCTTGATTATTGAACAAGGTGTTGTTAAGGGGCTTCACTACCTTCTCAAGAATGNCTAAAACTGACCATAAATCATAATCCAGCGGATTAAGATCGGGACTAGACGACGGCCAGTCTTCAGCTCTGATGAAGTCCGAAACGTTCGTTTCCAACCAAGACTGCGTAGACCGAGCTTTATGACCTGGCGCCGAGTCTTGCTGGAAGGACCACTCTTGATTATTGAACAAGGTGTTGTTAAGGGGCTTCACTACCTTCTCAAGAATGGTATCTTGATACACTTGTGCCGATGTTTTGATACCTTTTTCACAAAAGTATGGCTCAGTCACTCCTTCATAGCTAATACCCTACCAAACCATCACTGAAGTCGGATAGTACCCACGTTGCACTCTGTCGACTAATTGGGAAGCTTCCTTAGAGCTTTGAGCATAAAAACGGTAATTGTGTTTGTAAAAATGTTGCTCAATTGTAAAAAAAATTCTCATCCGTAAACAAAAGTTTTCTATGACCTCCCTTTGCGTGCCGCTTCAGTAGTTGTTTAGATTTTACCACAATTTTTTTTGCTTTCGGACAGGATTTCTTCGAATTCTTTCGCTTACTGCTTTGACCAACTTTTTCGTACGAACACTACGTGGACGTCCAGATCCGTTTCTGTCACAAACAGCGGAGGTCTCATTGCACCTATTAATAGCCCGGTACGCAAACATCTTACTAATACCAAGCGTATGGAGAGTTTTAAAAATTGCATTTGGCTCCATACCTACTTTGTGTAATGCAATCACAGCGATTCGGTTCTCTTTATCACCCCACTCCATTTTAATATCGCAAAATATTGTACAATGTATTGGCGCCAAAATGAGAACTCAATGAGCAATCATATAAAAATGACAGATTCCAAATTCAAATGTAATATTTTGTTTATTTTTAATTGTAACAGTATTTATGGCCAAACTAAGTATATAAAAATGAATTGCTGTTCGTTAGTCTCGTTAAAACTCGGGAACGACTAGACCAATTTGGCTAATGTTGGCTTTGAATTATTTGTAGAAGTCCAAAGAAGGTTTAAAAGTTAAATAAATATGAAAATGCTCGGAATTAAATAAAATTAACAATTTTGTTTTTCCTTTGATATGTCCCCCATCGGACGGATTCCTTTTGTTTGTTTTAATTTTATTTTATACAAAAGTTTAGGTATTTTATTTATCGATTGAGGAACTACGAAGACTGCCGGGTCTGCTAGTATTTTATAATAATAGGATTTCCCACACATAAGTCTGTAACATAATCATGAATATGAATTCCTATAGTTTGCTGATTAGCCCTAACGCTTTGATATCGCATAATATCGATAAAGATATTTATTATCTGATAAATTATTACATACTATTGTGTTATTTGAAATTTGTAAGTCAGTCGTTCGCTATAATTAAAATGATGAAGGCACGTAAATACGTTGTTAACAAATTCTTTGAGGGCGTACCGAAGCGGGAGGATTTCGACATTGTAGAGTACGATCTTCCACCAGTGGGAAACGGTGACATATTAGTGAAAACGGAATGGATCAGCGTAGACCCTTACCAGCGAGCCTACAATTCACATCAAAAGCTGCCTTACGACACGTTCGGTTTCCAAGTTGGCGTCGTGGAGGATTCAAAAAATCCAAAGTTTCCCGTTGGCACCAGGGTAGTATCGCACAAAGGCTGGTGTGACTATTACGTGTTTAATAACACCAATAATTCCGGCGACGGATTTCTTAATACATTTGATCGAGTTTACAAGCTACCCAACTTAAAAGGTTTGTCACATTCTCTGGGAATTGGAGCCGTGGGTATGCCGGGTGCCACAGCCTACTTCGGATTCTTGGATATTTGCAAACCGAAGCCAGGCGAGACAGTAGTTGTGACGGGAGCGGCCGGCGCTGTTGGTTCTCTCGTCGGTCAGATAGCAAAGATTAAGGGGTGCACAGTTATCGGTTTTGCCGGTTCGGATGACAAAGTTAAATGGCTGGAAGAGGAACTCGGCTTCGATAAAGCGTTAAATTACAAGACGGTCGACGTATCTTTAGCGCTTAAAGAATCCGCACCAAATGGCATCGACTGTTATTACGATAATGTCGGTGGCGAAATAAGCAGCCAAATAATGAGCCAGATGAACGATTTTGGCAGAGTTGCTATATGCGGCAGTATCAGCTCTTACAATGAAAACTTGAACAACTCGCCAAAAGCTAGTATCATTCAACCATCTGTGGTGTTTAAGCAACTGAAAATAGAAGGGTTTATTGTTTCGCGGTGGTTGGAGCATTGGTCGGAAGCATTCTCCAACCTAACCGAATGGATCCTCAGTGGAAAATTGAAAGTAAGAGAACATACTACAGAAGGTTTTGACAATATCTACGACGCATTTGTTGGTATGTTAGCCGGTGAGAATTATGGTAAAGCTGTTGTCAAAGTATAAGTAATATACATATATATTCGTATATATAATAAACTATTAATTTGAAGACCTTGTTTTTCTTACCACATTCGATGAATTCCATATAAGAAGACAGCTTATTAATATGACGAGAGTATCAGAAGCTTCCACACACCATAGCACACCTTCGGAAAACACATCAGAAATGTATAATTCTAAGTACCGGTAAAATGGGGCGATTAGGGATTGAAAGGCGAATCGGGAAAAAACCGGGAAAATCTTTCGACGCTCAATATAAGTTTTATATTCGTTGCAAAATCTTCCATTTTTTTGTAGTTTAATAGTAGAATGTTGAAAGTTCACAAAACAACTCTGAATATGCATGATAATAGCTGCTAACTTATAAAAAATCGCGTTTCAAATTAACTTCCTGTGGTGGTAATTATTTTAGTGCTAGAAACTTTGCTCTCTTTTATTTATTTGATAATAATAGAAGACGACTATGATTTATAAACGTTATTTAGTGTTTGAACCAGCATATATATTAAAGGTAAGTCTCAGTTGTTATTGGTTTTAATGTATTTGATTAAATAAAAATACATGTAAAAATCTGTTGTTTTTGGGGATATTGGGGACGTCTTAGGTACAAATAACAACGAAAAAGGGGTCAATTGGGATGAGAATACGTGAAATGGAAACGACCTAAGTATAAATAGGTACAGGTTTGTAGGGTTGTCTATGTAGTTATAACAATATTTTTTAAATTTGTTGGTAAAAATCTGGTTTATTCGAAGCGAAATTGGGAATAAGTCTTTAGTTGAAATAGATAAGCAATTTAATATAAGTAAGTCGATTTTGCAGAGACATGTAACAAGATCAATGAAATCTCAAGGTGGACAAAAATGTCTAAGTAATACATAATAAAATATTTAATATTTGTTCAGAGTGGGGGTATTCATCTGATTAATCCATGGAATAACCGACACACCTAATCTCTTAACCCAGATAGAAATATCAGCACTGTCGATTGCACCTATAATTGAGGTGATGTCTGCCATGTACTTTTGTCAGTTTTTCAATTTTTTTTATTGATGATCACTTTGTTGGTGCAACTAAATAAATAAATAAATTAAAACTATATATAAAAATAAAAGTAGTGCCAACCCTAACAAATTTCTCATTTCGTCCCAATTAACCGCAATTTTCGGGTAAATAGGGATTACACATATTTTTGCATTTTTTGCTTAAACTGGAATGCTAGTTGCATAATTTTAAATTAAACAACAAAGATGCCCCCAAGACTCAATCATTTTGATCCTGATATAGCATTATATACATCAACAACTAACTTAAAATTGCTCATAAAGTTGGAATTTGTCCCTAATCGCCCCATTTTACGGTACAAAAAAATAGGAGGCGCGCGCGTTGAACCACAGATAATACACATAAATTAGTTACGTTGAACAAGGGAATGTATTTCATCAAAATAACTAGGTATCGATTTGTGTGAAAAAATTAACAACCCTAAAAATGCTCTGGAAACAGTTTGTTCTTTGATTTTTCGCTAGTCGCTGATATACCAAACTATTTTCCTGGTTTAATTTGGCGTTTATTATTGTCATGTTTTATAGGACGTTCCGAATGCATTCGTTTTCGTGGTCACGGCCGAGTGGCACTTATTCGTCATTATTTCAATATTGACCTTGCTGACGTGATGTGTGTATACATGACGATAATAAATGCGACATGAAAGTCCTAAAAGCAGTTTATCCCTTTTGACTGTCATGTGGGTCACGGGTGACCTACGTAGCGTAATGAAGTAATTATGTCTGGAAGTACTAGGGATGACTGACGTCTTCAAGGTTTTTTCAGCTGAAGTACAATTCCCTATCGCCGACATTAGAAATTTTAAAGTAATTTAAAATTATTTTTTTAGAGATACACAAACAGACATTTATTATAAATTTCCCACGTTCCTGTAATTAACAAAAACTTTGACCAGCTGTATCAAAAAACACTCACGCGAAACATCAATGTCGTCGATATATAGTTTATCTTCTTTACTCATCAGCATGTAGTGTAAGTCATTGGCCAGGGGTTCGCGATCGAAAGTGACCACCTCGAATTTGACGTTAGACACGATACCGAGCACAAAGCATACTAATGCCGCGAAACTTGGCGACAAACTAGACCTCGAGGACTTGGCGTTCAGTTTCTCGGCTTGAGCGAAAGTCTGGAGTCTTATGTACTGAAAACTAGTCTCTAAGAAATCTAGCAACGCCCCTATTAACGGAACATCCGATTTCGAGAACGTCATGTGCTTCGGTAGTTCGGGAGCGTCGCCGTCTGCCATAACGTGAATTTAGTTTTCAAACAAACAAAAAAATTCAATAATTAAAAAAAAATTAAAACCGTGTGACGGCCACACCACAACAAACGTCACGTCAAATCTGACATTTCACAATTTTGACATTTTTGTCGAAGGATTCACGACAAATAAAAAAGAGGTTACCAAAACTAGTGTTTATTTGAAAATAAATCTTACAATATAGAAATAAAGTTAAATTTTAAATAAAATCATGAGAAACTGATACATGTTATTCATAAAACCTCTCTCGATAGTTTTAGTGCAACGTACATTTCGATGAACGTGTAATTAATACCGCTCAACCGAAAGCAAATGACAACAGATTTATATGAGGCACAGATGACGGTCACACTTTAAATAAGAACAAGGCCTTTTTTATTACTATACAATAAAGAATATTGATTTTAAATCTAAAATCGTATATTTTTAAAAATATGATCAAAACAGATTAGCCAAAAGAAATACATTTGACCGTTTTGTAGTATTTCCTTAGCAATAGGTCAAGGACCTCGCGAAATCCGAAACAGTATAATAACATCTCAAAGCTACTGAGTATTATTTAAAAAAAACGCTTTCTTTACAACGAAATTTTTTAAGCGTGGTGTGATTTAAGGTGAAACCATCATCCTTACCATACAATATAAATATTACGAGTAATATACCAAACAATTCATCATTCTAAATTTGTTATCAAGTACCTAACCACGGATTATTAAATCACCCTAAAAAAAGTACATGCGTCTGCAAACTGCTTCTGAAAATATTATCATCAACGCACAACAGATGGCATTTGAGTAGTTCTATTTTTAAACAAAGGAACGCGTTTAACGGTCCAGTAATATGGTTTAACAAATAATTTAATGTTTGATTTCACTGATGCCCAATATCGAATACTTAGCCACTAAAGTTCAGTAACGTTCCATACAAAAGATTCTAGAATATACTACAATATCATTAGATTTCAATTTATAACACATTAATTATATTGAGGGTGAAGGCGACATTCGCTTAATACACGACATTTATCTTTGTAATTAATGGTGCGTTTTATTTGGTACTAGCATCAACAGGTCCATGTTTTTAATTGAACGTCAATTAAGTTTACTCCATTCAAATAGATGAACAAGCTTTTTTTGTTATGATATTTTTTACAAATTTTCAACTTAAATGCCTCTCCTGTAAAGAATGAGAAAATGTCGCCTTAACTAAATAGCTTTTCACCCCTTGATATACCACCATACCAAAACTTTTTATACAAAACGTTCTCATATTTTTAGATAATTTTTTAAAAATTTAATTCAGTAGTTGATTTGTTAAAAAAAAATAACCTGTCAATACGAACAATATTGGTCTATTATGTTTTAGTAATTGAAATGCATAAGTTTAAAATCGAAAAAAAAAAAACAATATTTTTTAAAAAAAAAATCAGTGTTCAAACGTGTGTAATTTTAATTAGTAAAATCTTAATCTAACTACATAAACTTTAGACATTTCGTTTCATAATTAACTAGCTAGATAAAAATATGTTACATCATCGAACAAACATAACACGGTTTTTCTTAGATTCAATATCGACGCTTGAAAGGCAAACGTGACTAAGCGACAATGCGTGAACTTTACAGTAGTCTAATTTAAAGTTGAAATACCTGAAAACAAAATTTATTTTAACGAATCTAGCTGTAGTAGAATCTAGTTAGTAGCTGTAGGATTGAAATTATTTTAATAGACCTAGAAATATATATTTTTTGCGCATCGAATATGGTTATTGCCTATAATTAATGTACAAAGCAGTTATTGTCGCTTAGTCATGTTTGCCTTTCAAGCGTCGATATGGTTTTTTTTTNAAGTTGAAATACCTGAAAACAAAATTTATTTTAACGAATCTAGCTGTAGTAGAATCTAGTTAGTAGCTGTAGGATTGAAATTATTTTAATAGACCTAGAAATATATATTTTTTGCGCATCGAATATGGTTATTGCCTATAATTAATGTACAAAGCAGTTATTGTCGCTTAGTCATGTTTGCCTTTCAAGCGTCGATATGGTTTTTTTTTTAGTCAGATGAGCACTCCCTTTCTCTTTAAGTGGTTACCGGAGACATTACAACAGAAATATCTAACTAGTCTCCGGAATGAGGTCAAAGTCATTGGAATAACTAACATTATAACACAGTTATAATAAAGTCAGGCAGCTGTACAAATAAATCTGATATATGTAATGTGTAAATTACATTATCGAATTTACTACCTACCTAATCCGATATAAAAACCTCAAACTAGGATGCATTGAATCCTTATACAGGGTGTAGCTTTTGAAACTATTATTTATCCTTAGCTGAAAGGATTTTTTAAAACAATGGCACGGCCACGATCTGATTACATACAAACTGCCGACAAACCCGCAAATGGACCTGCGAGAGGACCTTGCTGATGTCCATGGGTAGCACTATTAACACAATTTATTTATTGAGCGATTTTTTTTATTCAGCGTCATCTGACAATTTTATTTTACTATGAATCAGCTAGCCATAGATAATAATAATAATGTTATCGTTGCTTATCATGAATCATCGTGATATTAAAAAAATAATTTGAAATATATATCTTCAGTCGCTGTTATCATATTTAATCAACAAAGTTTCTTATCACATTTACGTATACTTTATCAATCAATTAATCAATGTAATTATCGAATTGTAAGTTTTTTGTCGTATTTTTTATCATTCGATTTCATTTAATAGTGAGATTAAATCCTAAACTCACAATTCAGACAACAGAAGCGAATCAGACCTTAAGTATTCTTATCATTACCAATACAACAACAATTACCAACTGATCGTGAGCACTTGTGAACACTTAACGTTTTGTGGATGTTGAATAAATATAACGTATCGTCTCTAACAGTCAATTATACGAACTATAGTCTTACGAAGCCTAATTTATTATAATAGTACACTTAAAGTCTAAAAAAACATACGTTATTACGTCCGCATTCATATTAACCAAAGCAATTTTAGCCATAATTCTAGTTCATCATTTTTTTACTTTAAAGTTTCAACATTTTGGAAATCATTTTTTTTTTGTTAGATACAAAAATGGCCAAAGACGTATAATATGTGGAAGGCAAATGCTGTAAAATTTCAATGATTTTTTCTTTAATAATTTTTTTCTACTTTTGCTGTGTTTCGACATCATTGTTTTGTACTCTTTATCATTGTCTGGGTCGTTAACGTTAACTGATTCTAATTCGATTTAAAGGGCCAATATTTTTTTTTTGTATGAAGTCCAATATCGAAGAAGGTTTGGTCCTTGCAAACATCAACAAACGTCGCTTATCTGCTCGAGTTGAAACTATTTACAATGATACCACCCTTTAAGATTTGGTCATAGTACATGCAATTGGCGACAGGTGGCGCGCGAGTAGATTCGAAGGCGGAACGTGGTCGGAGTTCGCTACGAATTTATAAAAAAAAAAAATTAGAGTCCACATCAATTCCAAACACGTTTGATTCTGTTCAGTCCAAGTAACGGTGAGACCCATACAACGGTAGATGCGCGTTCACGTGTTCATCTTCTTCGCGGGAGACGCCTCGGGTTCGTTGCTGGCCTTCCGCTTCCTCTTGATGAGATGGGAGATGTCGGAGGCGGCCGGTCGCGGCTGAGACGCGCTAGAGCCGGCGCCATTTTGTGTAGAGCTCTCGCCGTTCGACGGGCACAGGGTTTCGCGTACCCGTTTTATTGTCTGAAAGAGATTTAAATTTTTATTTTTAAGTTGATCGCGCTAAGGCTTGTTATTATGGAGGGTAGAAGTAAGAAGCACCGTCTTGTATAGGGACCAAGTTAAAAAAGTGTCCACCTGTAAATATAAAGTTATTGTCTCGCCCGGTGACGCTGATATGGTCTCCTCCCAAGACCATCAGATTAGGCTTAAAAAAACAAAATAAAAAAAAAACAGAAAATACCACTAAAGTAACTATGGAGGGTAAAAGTAAGGAGTAACATCTTGTATAGGGAACAAATTAAAAAAGTGTCCACCTGTAAATATAAAGTTAGTAGCTGACCCGGCAAACGTTGTGTTGCCTTAAATAAGATTTCTAGGGAAATTTTAGTGTAGAAAAAAAAACCTCATCCAACCACATAATACCTCATTATATGCAAAAAAAAAATTATCCAAAAAATAAAAATAAAAAATAAATGTTTGGGGTGGACAACCCTTATCACTTAGGGGTATGAAAAATAGATAGTAGCCGATTCTCAGACACCTACTGAACATACTATTGATACACAAATAAAACCAATAAAACATTGCTGAAAAATGTATAGTATTGTATAGCTCTCAAATATATTAAGTGATGTATAGGTAGTAAGACAGGAGACCGGCTTCGTCCTCATCCCTACTACGTGATGTTTGCTGGATGAGTGGTGACACCTGGCGGGGATAACTGATCGATTGATAGTTGATCAGTAGTCGACCACCGAGGGTGGGAGATCAAATTGAATTTAAAAAAATCATAATTAAAGGAACTTGAAATTATAAACTCTGAATAAGAATTTATTGTACTACAATAAAATTACAATATTTGATTGCCATCTTGCAACCTTATTGCGGATCTGTGCATAGAATAAAAAAAATTAAAATCGAGATGGAAAAATAGGGATTGATTGTATAAGAGTGAAAATTGAGAGTAATATGATTTTTTTTATTTTGTCATGACATAAATAATAAAAAAATCTTGCCAAAAAAATTAAAGTTTATAATTAACAAATAAAAAATTGGGGTTGATCATAGAGGGATGAAAAATTGAGAGTAACACCAGATTTTTTATTTTATTAATGACAAAATAAAAATAAAAATGAAAATCTTGCCAAAAAAATTCAAGTTTATAATTAATAAATAAAAAATAGGGGCTGATCGTAGAGGGGTGAAAATTTCAGAGTAGTATGAAATTTTTTATTCTAAGTCATGACAAAATAAAAACAAAATTCTTGCAAAAAAAATTAACAAATAAAAAATAGGGGTTGATCATAGAGGGATGAAGAATTGAGAGTAACATCAGATTTTTTATTTTAATTCTTGACCAAATAAAAATAAAAATGAAAATCTTGCCCAAAAAAAAAGTTTTTAATTAGCAAATAAAAAATAATGGTTGATCGTAGAGGGGTGAAAATTTAGGGTTATATGTATTTTTTTTTGTATGCTGTATCATAAAAAAATAAAAACAAAAAATTGTCTAAAAAGTAAATAAAAAAATTTAGGGGTGGCCCACCCTTAATATTTGCACGCTAAGATTCACGAAAATCGGTCGAGCCGTTTCGGAGGAGTTCAATCACGCACCCCGTGACACGAGAATTTTATATATTAGAAGATTGTAGAAAGATTCACCGAAATAGCGCTAGTTATAAAGCAGTTTTAAACAGATTGAAATGTTCTGGGTTAAAAAATTTAATATATTTCGTGAGTTGTATTGTTAAAAAATATGTAGTATTAAAAACCTTAACTATTTATTTCTATTATTATTAACGTAGAAAGTGTTTCTTGCTTTCTTAATTTAGTATCCTATTCTGATAGTTTATGGCGCTGTTTTTTTTTATAGCTTAGACAGGTGGACGAGCTCACAGCCCACCTGATGTTAAATGGTTACTGGAGCCCATAGACATCTACGACGTAAATGGGCGCATTAGGTGGGTGGCGACCCACCTTGAGATATAAGTTCTAAGGTCTCAAGTATAGTTACAACGGCTGCCCCACCCTTCAAACCGAAACGCATTACTGCTTCAAGGCAGAAATAGGCAGGGTGCTGGTACCTACCCGTGTGAACTCACAAGAGGTCCTACCACCAGTAACTACGCAAATTAAAATTGGTACCCGCCTGGGATTCGAAAACCCCGTGCATTGCTCAACACGAACGCACCGGAAGTCTTATCCTTTAAGCTACTACGACTTCTTGACATAAAATTTGGACATAAAATAAACTTGCATAACGCCGGACCCATAGATTATTCTATTAAATAAATCGTCCGCGTCCTGCAACCGCAATCGTAAAGGGGAACAGTAATTGTCTATATAACTCCGCTAAATTAGATTTACTAGTATTTTCCGAAGCTTAATAGAATCGTATAAGGCGACTAGCTGTACCGTCCGCTTCACTGGGCATTTAAAATTAACATTATTATTTATTGTCATTATTATTAGGGAGTCCAACACTCATATAAATAAGTTTAAGTACATGTATTTTTTACATGGATACCAAGTTTGAAGTCAATCGGTTGCACGGTTCAGTAGTTATAATGGAACATCCGTAAAAACCACTGTAGATTTATATATTAGTATAGATGTAGCCCCATAACGAACGTTTTTTTTTTATTATTGCGCTTCATTATACAGGGTGGAATCACACCACTCCTCAGGGTCGATAGGCGTAGTGGGTGAGGCTTCTAAATAAGGGAACGCTTGCAAGTACCACAGCGTTTCAAGGCCTCTTTGCCAAGCGAATTTAATAGGTTTTTTTTTATTGCTTAGATGGGTGGACGAGCTCACAGTCCACCTGGTGTTAAGTGGTTACTGGAGCCCATGGACATCTACGACGTAAATGCGCCACCCACCTTGAGATATAAGTTCTAAGATCTCACAGTATAGTTACAACGGCTGCAACAACAAAGGTGGGCCTTCAAGCCGAAACACATTACTGCTTCACGGCAGAAATAGGCAGGGTGGTGGTACCTACCCGCGCGGACTCACAAGAGGTAGTGGTAGGACCTCTTGTAAGTTCGCACGGGTAGCCCGTCCACCCATCTAGGCCATAAAAAAATACACCCGAACGAATAGAAAAAAGTGAATCAGCTATTAAAGAGAACTACGTCCGGTGTCTGACCAAACTGATATACCAAAGATCGATATACGATAATGTATTAGGTTTCCAGAAATGGGAATAGGTGTTCTTTTTTTTCTTTCCTTCCCTACCTTTTCGCTGGTAGCCTAAGGCTACACCTGGACGAGCAGATGAATTTACGGGCTCAACCTCAGAGAATTTCCTAACACTACCCTTAGCAAGAGCCGTGCTTCCCATAATCTACGACTGGACAGGAATCACGACCCACTGAGAAAATCCGGCGAGAAACACAGCGGGCTAATCTGTGTTCATTTTTATAAAAGGATGCTATTTCATTCACCTTGGAAGTAATTCGTGAAGTTAAGTACGTTAGAAAAATTAGCATCTGCCTGGAGGATGGGACACCGGCGCAGTGGAGGCTCGATACCAGTACATTGGGCGGTTTATCTTCATCTACCTTCTTAAAGTTAACGTTTACGTCATACGTTTTGCCATTTTGTATTGAGCGATTTTTTCCAGAGAAAAAAATCTCTGGCAAAATATCGAGTCTAAGACATTACATAGGAGTATTTATGGGCTGCGACAACCCCTTAGGGTCGCCGCACACGGTTGACGGAGGTGGCCGCCACACGCTACATATAAAATGTATAAAATTACAGGAAATATTCCGGTGGCGGCGTTTTGTGGTTGTGGCCGGTGGCCTGCGTGCGGCGACCCTTAATCCGCAATGAGCAGTGCATCTAAATCTCATCTCATCGCATCTAAATATAATGAAAAAATATTATATCAATTTAGAATTCACCGAAATTCTAAATCAAAAATACAACTAGACAAATTTAAAACAACGCGATGGTTTTTTCAAAAATTCTCAAAACTTTGGATAATTTACAAACGGACTTCTATTAGGTAAGTCGATGACCAATGACCATGACCGTCAGTTAACTACCCGAGCCCACACGGCCATCAATGTACGCGAGTCTGAAATAACACAAAACTTTCAATGTTCGAACATTACTTTATTTATATTAAAAAAAAAACGATACAAAAATATCCGTACAAAAATGGCCATGTGGTTATAAAATGCGCTTACATTCATTAAAAATATAATATGAAATCTTATATTGTAATCAAGACACAACTTTTTAATACTAAAATCGAGTGAGTCAGCAAACAGCAAGGTCTTATGACGGAAGTACTTAGATCCTCTGATTGCTGCGACATACAAATAGGAACGTTGACAGATTTCAAACAGCTGCTCTTAATTTATAAACATTATTTCTTAGGCAAAAAAACTAACTTTAACTACCTTTAAACATATACCGATTTTTTATCGGTTTTCAATTAAACTTCCTCGTACTAATTAAGAACAGTTCCAACAGTATTTCTATCACATTTCAAAGGCAAACAAGTTTTACTTGTGATTTGGAAAAACCTTAATTTTACTGAAACAAATATCTTACTAATATGAGGCAAAAATTATTTCCTTAATAGTGTAAAAGTTTTGATATTGAGAAACCATTTATTACACCACTACATACGCTTTTTGAGGCACATTCTAAATGCTAGAATTTAGGCAGACGCATACTGGTTATATAACATAAATTGTTTCTTTGTATCCCATTATTGACAACGGTTAGAATGACCAATCCATGTGAATTATAAAACTTGGGCACAATGATGGCAACGCCAATTTACTTTCAGTCTTTTTAAACTTCAAAACAACCACTAAATCCGAGACTTACAATTATAAGATCAAAGAATAATACTGTTCGTACACGTATACATCTACAATACTTTTTATCACAAATATCGGCACGACTCTTCAGCACTCTCATTACAAGATCGCTATGAAAAAATTTAACATTAACCTTAATACAACTAAGTTTAAAAAGAACAAGCAATTAGCAAAAGCAAAACAAACTGTATTAAAAATGGTGCTTAATAAACAGTGAAATATAATAAAAGATGTACTATAAATGTAACTCAAAATGCATTGCCGATGGGAACTTTTAAAACATAATGTAATTCTTGGTTTATCCTACTTTCTTATAATATAGTATACTGGTTATTACTTTTCGTTGTTTAATTTCGTACTTTTAATGCAGTTGAGTTTACTTATTTTGTAATTTTCTTTTGTTTCTGATTTGGACTGTTTATTATCAAAACTTAAGACTTACATAACTTTAAACCCTAAGTGAGTTACGGAGCACTGTCATCCACTTAAGACTGACAGTCCATAGCAGTACGATTCTTTTCTTTTAAAATCAATCCCCTTAGCTTTTTCCTAGTCTCCTCTACACATTCACAAGGCCTCACCTCCGCTTTATAATCCATCATGTCTTGAATTTTCTCTTGGATCTCCGGCAGAAGTTCCTTCAATTCCTTGATCTCCCCTTCGATTGTATAGAGCGGGTCCGCTGACGAGTACTTCTTGACGGTGGCGTCGTCCGTGGCCGCGGTTGGACCCTCGAGAGTCTTTATTCTGGTTTCGAGTATATTGGCGGCGTTCTTGAAGTGAGTGACCGCGTCTTCGAAGTTTGAAGCGAGGGAATTAGCCAGCCCTGCGGATTATTTCAAGGATTAAAACAAGGACATTTCAAAGTTCCAAGACTTAAATTCATAGATAATAATACACACACAATATAAAATATAATTCTAATTTTCATTTTTCTATCCTTTTACAGCTCGGGTATCGATACCCGTTCCGGTCATCGTTCTCACGAACCTGTCGCTTGCGACGAAGGGCTCGAGTAAGCTAACGCACAGTCCACTGAGTTTCTCGCCGGATCTTCTCAGTGGGTCGCGTTACCGACCCGGTGAGATTCTGCGAAGCACGGCTCTTGCTAGGGTCAGTGTTAACAACTTCGTCAGGTTTAAGCCCCGTGAGCTCACCTACTCGCTCGGTTACGCTGACATAGCCTCTCAAGGCTTAGGTAGCAAAAAATACAAAAAAAAGATACCCGTGTAGGCTGTAAGGGAAAGTTATACTTGTACACACGTGAATCCATGGGGGGTAAGCTCGTTAACCCACAGCTGGAGGAGCAGGAAACAGCAGTGTCTTGTGATTGCAGAACAGATTACATAAACTTATGAAATTTATCACTACATACATTACACATGTTCACTGTCAAAAAGCAAGCATTGTATCGAAAATTATATTTTGTCCACTACTGCGTTATGTCTTACGATAGAAAATATAGTAAGTAGTACACACCAATTTGATAATGTGTTTCAGCAATACGCCGGTCGTCGCTGTGATACAATTCCTTCTGGATCTCCAAGCAGCTCTCTGTAAAAGATCAGAACAATTTAGATCTTTTTTTTTATGATTGAAGGATTACTGGTCGCCCGGAAGCCGTTCCAATTTTACCAGGACAGGACAATTTAGATCTAATTGGATTCTATCAGATGTAGTATTTAGATATGTACAAATGAGCTTAAACAAATGTTTGCATTACAAAAAAAAAACCTTGCAACTTCATTGGCAAGAATTAAAATTTTATTACAAATATATTTCATTATTTTAAACGTACACCTCAAGTTACACAATATGCCATAATTTTTAATATTCATATGAATCATATCAATATATGAATGTAATTAATATCAATATAATATAGTCTGTATACAATTTATTAGTATACAATGTACATAGTCAAACTTAGTTAAAAGATAACCAGATGCAGGTATCCAGTCTTTGGAATACATCCACTGGTTGTTTTTATTTCAAATTGCAGTTGCATCGCACAAAAAAAATTAACATTAACACATTACAAATGGACATTTACAGCCATTACATGGTACGTAGCTAAGAGCATTTAAAATATTTAGAAATACCCGTACAAATACTTACGCATATCAAGAACAGCTTTATCGTACGTTTCGCTCTCGAGGGCGACCTCCCCGAGCGCGAGGTGCGTGTCGGCGAGCAGCGCCCGCGCCGCCGCGCCGCCCCCCGCGCCCTCGCCCCCGCCCGCCGCGCGCCGCGACAGTATACTGCGGGCCAGGTCTGAAGCGAACACGTCGGTCGCAGTTAATTACAGGATTGTGCAGTATATGATGACTACCCACACTAAAGTATCGTCTATGTTCCTCAATAAGTCTCTCTATTTAAAGTACCTCTATTTTGTTTATAGGCAAAAACTTAAGTAGTCTGATATACAATTTACAGTAGATTGGGGGGAATCGGGACGCTTTCCAATCCTAACCCAAATTCAGCAGTTTTTCTTACGGTAATATGAATAAACTTGGGATTAAAATGATTCCGGAGATTTTAATTTTCACATACAATGCATTATTTATTATACATAATTCATTGAAAAATATACACAAAAACTTAAAAACTAGCTTAACCTGATCTACCTTGGCTTTTGGGGTGAATCGGGTCACATAAGGAGAATAGAGTTTTTCGATAGGGCTGGCACTGTTTAGTTGTTAGGTAGGTACTTAACTTGAGGTAATTAACTTTTCAATATCTTTAATCAGTTACAAAACTCTTATGACTAAACAATTAAATATTCTTAAATACTAAATAAAAGTCCTTTTCAATTCAACAAATTTAAATCTCACAAAAGCATTGTGACAACCCAGCTTTGTCCCTATTCTGCCCCTAGTTCCTATTCCTCCCAATCTACAGTATGTGGTCCAATATGCACATACTCCCATTTGAGGATAACGCTTGCATGTTTCTTGAAGATATATATTTCCTCGGTTATAGACAGATCATACTAATGATTCCCCAACACATGACCATTATATTCCATTCTATACCCTAATTCTTTTACTATCCCATGTCGGATGGATCACCTCGCGCAATAAGATATTTAAGTACCGCACAATCTCATGCAGACTCAGAATTCAATTACTATTTCTGTGAAATATGAATAATATATGTAATTTTTTTATTTTAAATAGCTAAATAGATAAATCCACTTGTAAGGGTTCTCTGTAAAACTCTTAGTTTACTGTAACACAAACTCAATGATTAAATAGTATGCGAGATATAATTCCTATTAATGAATACAAAGTATTATTGAAAAAAAAGGTATCTGGTTGCCTATTCTTCCCACCAGATTCCAATGGCAACATTTTAGACAGGCAATTTTAACATATGTTATGAAAGATTGACATTTCAATTTATATTTACCAAGCATTTCCCAAGCAAGCTGTAAATTGTCGACATCATCTTCACTATCCATATTTACGACAGATTCATCATTAGCATCATCATTGCTTGTGCTCTATTAAATGAAAAATAAATAAAATTAGATATTTCTAGGTTACCTTCATTTTTTGGGGAAGAAGAACCTTGTAATTTTGTATATCAGATCATCGGTGAGTCAATGCCATTCTATGTTTTGACAAAATATATCACCGCTTGAGGTATGGGCGAAATTATAAAAGTTGGTGTATCAAATTAGTTGAATGGAGCCAAGTAAAGGAATGATAAATTAACACTATTCAGCCATTTGTTATAAAGCAATTATGTGTTTTGGTTAAATAAAGGGTGGGTATGTCATTAAACAATACAATTGAAATTTCAAACCTCATCAATTTACGATTACGATGGAATTAATAGATTTCAAATTCACATTGTGATGCCATTCCCACCGAGTCTATGTCATAACAAAATTTGGAATTATACACTATTATTTTAATTACATTAATTATAATATGCAGTCACCATGATAACAATGACTTTAAACAACAAAACATTAACTTGGAATAAAAATAAAAATATACACCCACAGGTTCAGCATTATCAGTGACCTCTGAACTTGCACCCGGTGCATCACTAGTTGTAGATTGTGCCGGTTTCGACTCAGCTTCCTTTGTTGATGTATCAGCCTCCATCGAAGTAGATTCAGCCTCGTTGTGTTCAGTTTTACTCTTTTCAGGTTCGCAGCTTTGTTCTGTTTGTTCATTGTCATTGTTGTCATCATCACCTTGTTCTAAAAAAAATTTGTATGGAAACTTGCAACACAGACACAAGAAATTATATACATTTCAGATTATGTTTTACAAGTTGTGCTTATCTCTGCACAAAAATAATTGAATTAGATTAAATTTCATTAAAGCTTTACACATAATATATACTTGGCTCTAAGTGGCTTCATCCAAAAATTATTTTCATTGAATATTAATTTGGCATTAGCTAAAAAAGGTTGTTCATTTGAAAGTTTTTTTTTTTGTCTGGTGACAATAATTTAAACTTTATATGTAGGTAACACTTTTGTCTTTCTACTTTATCAAACTTTTCTTTTTTCAATATTTATTGGTAGAGCCACATCTTTTATCAAACCAGATGTCAACAAAAATCCAACCCAAAAACTATGAACAGAAATACCAAGCTTGAGTTTACTTTTGTCTTTCTGTCCGAGCCCGTGCATTCGCCCACCAGTCCTGATGAAATTGGGAAGCCCTCAAGCCCAACAGCAATCCACCCATTCCAAAAAAGACTCATCTTTTAGACATCTCAGATATAAGACCTTGAAGCTCTTAAATCAAAACTACCAACTAAATTGGTTAATAAAAAACATTTTTTCTAATCATACCTTCATCGTCATCATCAACATTGCCTGATCCTGGCATACCATCTCCCAAAACTCCACTTTCGTCCCTGGACAAACCTAATAGTGCTTGGCCATACCTATAATATACAAAATATTTAACTTAACATGATTTAAATTATTTCTTCAGTCCTTTTTTTATTACATTTATTACAAATTTTTGGCTTTAATTGCACATAAGATTAACTCAGCTATTAAGAGAATAAAACCTCATTATATAAGCTATCAACTTATTCACTAAAATACTATTACAATATTATTTGTAGAATAATATTAAAATTCTCAATTAAATTTTTTTTATTTGTGTTGGACTGTAAAAGGAACTTTTTGTATTACATTCACATACATACCATAAATATGCCTCAGCACACTGGTCCGCCGTGTCACCATGTTCTTTAGCCAACAGTTCACAAGCTTTGGCCAGTACTTCAGCAGCCGAATGAAAGTCTCTAACAGCCAAGTGGCGTCGACCAGCACCAAGTAACTCCGCCGGAGTTGCTGTTGATACTTCAATCATATCAGCCATCTAATACAAAAACAATTTAGAGCTATTTACAGTGCATATTTTAAATTCTTTCATCAAAAAATATTTCCCAGTAAGGATAAAATATAATTTAAGAATTTTAATAAAATGACACTTTAATTAGAATTCTGATAATTTAATTAACTTTAAAGAACCTCATTTCATATTTGCAGTAACCAATATCCAAATAAGAAGAGCTCCTGGTAGCAGTTTGATATTAATATGATAGCAGTATGAAGGTTTGGATGACAAATATTTCTTAAAACTAAAAGTATAAGTATTACGGTTTAATAAATATTGTAAAAGTAAAAAACGAACTTCCAAAACTAAGGTTTAATATTATATTGCATATAAAACGATACAGATAAACAATAAAGGAGGTGAAATTGTCTTTCACAAAACACCCGCTTATTACCGCGAAAATCTGTAACGGTCATGTGCATTCTAACCATTGCTCTACAAATCCGTGCAAATGCATGGTGATTTTCCAAACAATAATAAAAACCTTAAATTATGGGTTTATAAACATTTTAAACTAAACAAAATTTCTAGAAATGCAAACTTTTTGCACAATTGTAAATACCGACATGAAATGTTCCGATAAATAGTCTAAGCAGTTTTTAAACAATTTTAACCATATTGATTTGCGGTGATACTTACAGCGAAAAGAATTTATTTTTGATCTTACAAAATATTGTGAATAATTTAATTGTATCTGGTTATTTTGTTATAAAATGTGGAAAACACAATACATTAATAAACGTACGCGTGTTCACATATTAATACCCGATTCGTTGTAGGTATGTAGTCTATACTCTTTGGTTTTCACTCGTGTCAGACTTCACTAGTGCTGTCCCAAATATGCATGTGCCAAGACTAGTATGTGAATAGAGTAGAAGTTTCAGATTAGAATCTAATACAATATGTCGTTGTGAAATGTTTCAATATCGATTCATTATCGGTAGGCAGTGGTTTGGCTCTACCCCTGGCATTGCTTAAGTCCATGGGTGACGGTAACCACTCACCATCAGGTGGGCCTTATGCTCGTCTGCCTACAAGGGCAATAAAAAAATAATGATGATGAAATGTAGCAACATTCTTTATTCAATAACCATATATTTTTCACGCAACGATTTCTCAACAGAAATCGAATATTAACACGTTATTATTAGCTTGGTTTGTATTTATGGAATCTTTGATCGTGATTTTAACCCACTTTAAAGAGTCGCACACTTATTAAAGACCTACGCCATTACAATCATTTTATTGTTCAATTATCTTGATCAGGATCTTCAGAATTAATGACGGTGGATTATTAAATTAGTGTAGTTGTCTTGTGCCATGTACGCGTCTGCTGTCTTCCTTGGATGTAATAGCCGATTCTTCTAAATCGAACACTAATTCTCCGTGAAAACTTTTATAGAACCTACTATTGGATAAAAGAACTTTAATTCTCAAATTTGACAGGAAGAGCTCTGTCTACTGATGATGTTAGGTTTTAGAGATTAGATTATGATACAAATCATAGAGCGACCTCTACCACTTTTTCAGAGATAATGAATATTAAAAACTATTCTTCCTTATTATTATTACTTACTAAACTATTCCCACTAATCCCATTGTTCCATTAATAAGTACGAAACGTCTTTTCAATAAAACTTTTTTATGAATAAGTCTGAAGTTGTTACTTTATCAGAAAAATGTGTCATTCAGAGAAAAGATATTACTACACAACGTAACAATTTGACTTCCGAGATTAACAGAATGCCACATTGCGTTGTCATTATATTACCATAGCTATTTATTGGCTTTAAAGCAACTAACCTTCTTTATACGTTATAACGTACTCCTATTACAGACTCACGTACTCATCTTCTCGGATATAAAGTAGTTGACTCAGTACATCACTACGTTATTTACGATTAACTTTTTTTTCTTCGTGAAATGGAATGGAATGAAAGCAAATCGAATGACATGAGGTGAATTATAAAAGTTAACACCATTATGTACCGTAAAATGGGGCGATTAGGGACAAATTCCAACTTTATGAGCAGTTTTAAGGTAGTTGTTGATGTATATAATGCTATATCCGGATCAAAATGATTGAGTCTTGGGGGCATTTTTGTTGTCCAATTTAAAATTATGCAACTAGCATTCCAGTTTAAGCAAAAAATGCAAAAATAGGTGTAATCCCTATTTACCCGAAAATTGCGGTTAATTGGGACGAAATGAGAAATTTGCTAGGGTTGGCACTACTTTTATTTTTATATATAGTTTTAATTAATTTATTTATTTAGTTGCACTAACAAAGTGATCATCAGTAAAAAAAATTTAAAAACTGACAAAAGTACATGGCAGACATCACCTCAATTATAGGTGCAATCGACAGTGCTGATATTTCTATCTGGGTTAAGAGATTAGGTGTGTCGGTTATTCCATGGATTAATCAGATGAACCCCCACTCTGAACAAATATTAAATATTTTATTAAGTATTACTTAGACATTTTTGTCCACCTTGAGATTTCATTGATCTTGTTACATGTCTCTGCAAAATCGACTTACTTATATTAAATTGCTTATCTATTTCAACTAAAGACTTATTCCCAATTTCGCTTCGAATAAACCAGATTTTTA